>WBMZ01013889.1:0-371610 GCA_013400975.1 Atrichornis clamosus
GGCCGAGGGTCCGGCCGGAGCGGGGCCGACCCGGGGGCAGCGCCGAGGGGGCTCGGCGGCGCCTCGCGGCCCGTTCCTCTCTTCCCTGCCCGGCGCCGCGCCGGGGGGGGACGCGGCTCCCAGTGCCGGGACGAGCCCGCCCCCGGCCCCGGTTCGGGTTAAATGAAGGAATGTGCGGGCTGGAGCACTGGGAGCGGCGCGGAGCGGCCCCGCGCTTCCCCTACGGCCGGGGGGGATCCGCCGCCTTTTGTTCCCCGCGTTCGCTCTCCCCGAGTACCCCCTGGCGGCGGCGGCGGCTCCTCCGCCCGTGATCGCGGGGCTCCCCCGCACACCGGCGGGACGCCCGGGGCTCCCCGCACACACCGGCACCGCCAGCGGGACTCCCGGGGCTCCCCGCACACACCGGCACCGCCACCCCGCCCGACCCCGCTCTCCCGCCCCGGGACGCCGCTGGGGCCGCTGCTGGGCTTTGAGCGCTGAAGTTCAGCACCAAGTTGAAAGAAAGTTTTCGATGGAAGACACTGTAATCCTGTTCTGAGTTGGGGCGCGTTTACATTTTACCTAATGCAGACCAAAAAATGCAGCACACCCTGAAAATCTTAGAGCATTAGAGATTACTTGGAAGATTGCAAGTCGTGGGAGACACACAAGAAGGCATTTTTTTAAGGTAAGTTTGACCCATTAATGGAAGGGTATCTCTGTAGCGCATTGTACACAAAGTGACCTCCTGACCCAAAATAAAGCTGGTGTATTCACATGATAGAAATTGGTCTATTTCAATAAAACTTATTCCTTATTTTATACACTTAAAAATAGTTCAAAAGACATGTTTATGCCTAAGTTACTTGAAAACACAGATAATCTGTTCCTTTATCTACATCACAAACTTGTGGTCCATGACTATGGAGTCCAGACTCTGATTCTCAGGGTAGGGAAATGTTTTCAACAAGGATCATGGCCAGCACTGCCACAAACGCCTTACAATGCTCCCAAGATTTGACAAGGCTAAGTTAGATTGGGACTCAGGTTCTTAGGCTGTGCCCAAAATGCGTTCTCAAGTTTTTTTTCTACAAACATGAACATTTAATATTTTATGTGCAGTGCTTGTAGGAAAAACACCACTATAAGACGTTGACCACAAGCCATGGACATGGCATTCAAGTGTGCAGTGGCACATTCTAACTATCTGTTCATTTCTGGCAACATTTTCTTCACATTTTGATTACTGAAGTTCAGAATTACCTGAGGCATTCCTGCCCACCTGGATAGCTGCTTTTGCCCAATCCAGTGAAATGTCCTCCTTTACAGCCAGCAAAAGCAGCTACTTGTCTACTGCCTTCTCTAACAAGTCAAGACTTGGCACTCAAGTGTGTCCCTGTGAAGGCAAAGCTGTCAAAAAGCACAAGCAAGACCACAAGTTAACCTTCAACTCTCCTGGTCTTTGCCTGAAAAAGCAAGAAAGTTTTTTTCCCATTTAATAGTGAATTATTTACACATGTCCAATTCTATTTGTCTACAGAAACCATTTTGATCAAGCCTTGAGATTGAACCCCTTACATAAGAACTCAAAGCTCAGTGAAGGGGTCCTCATATAGCAGTATCCATCAAACGTGAGAAGGCTCAGTGGCAAGTGACACCAGCTTTGAAAATGCCCAGAGGGACTCAGCTGTCACCCCTTCAAGTGGCTGCTTTATGCTGCTTCAGACAAGATTACAAAACACTATCCACCCATCTCTCCCAAATCCACAGAAACCAAAAGCTTGGAAAGGTGAGCGTCATTCTGCCTGGATTCCCAAATGACCCCCTCCATTCCTGGAGCAAAAGGCAGAGGAGAATGACTTTCAGCACCAGCATGAACAGGTGAAGTAAGGGACAAAGCCACAAAGCCCTCTCCAGCCTTATGGTGCCCAAAGCAGCAGTGATAACCAGGGGGCCTGAACCACATCCCTCTCCTTTACCCTCTCAAGAGGCCAAAAGCCCAGCCAGCTCCAGACATGTCACCGACACTCAGCACTATCTATTCTGAGGCAAGCACCCTCCATCAAGCGTTAGCCTACAAGAGATCAGCTCTTGAACAAGGGTCAGCTGGTTCAGAGCAGGCAAGACAGAAATTGCACTGCTTAGGAAGACAAAGTACTCAGAAAGCTCTGAAGTCTCCTCCACACACTCTGCTGGTGTACGCCCTTAGCTCACTCTGACAGTGAAAATACTTTTGTTGGAATCTAACTTCCCTTGGCAGTCAGGCAACATCATTCCAAAGAAAGGCTTTTTTCCTGTGCTAGTTCACTCGCAATCATCTTCCCAGCTTCGAAGACAGCCCCAAGGAGAGGCACACACCCCTTGCCTCAAGATGGAGGCACAGAAGTAGTTGGATGCTCAGTAAATATGATTATAGGTAATGCAGACATCATAATCTGATGGAATTTTTTCATAACTGTTCATCTGTGATGAATTTTGAATTCTAAGAAATGTTGAAGAACAAAATCCCTAAAACCTCTTCAACACTGTCATCCAAGGCAGTCAGCATATTCTATGCTTCAGTGGTAATCCCTCACAACAGAATTTCCCTGAAAGACAAGTGAACCAGATTAAATGGCAGAAAAAAAAAGACGAGCCAAAAGCTGAGCCAATCCTTGAAATATACTTAATTGATATAAAAACCAAGAGGCAGATTTTCCTGCATTCCAGTTAAAACATCTCTTAAAGGGAGACAGACACAATCTCAAGACATGCCAGAGTGAAGCAGAGTGTTAACTGTGCTGGTTTTCCTTCACACACCTACTATGGCTTCTGGCTCACAGCAATTGCTAGAAGCTGGCAAACAAGTCACTCTTCATCTCTTTCTAAGGCACTAGCAGAGATCAGAACAGCATGTGTTACACACAACTGCACAGAACTACAAATTATCAATAATTTGTATGTAAAGTGTTTCTTCTAGGTAGAAATCCAAATTTAGGCAAGTTACTTTTAGGAGCCATCTAAAGCTGGACAGCTTTTATCTACACTATTTCCTCAAGTATTAGACACTACCAACATTTCCATATATGTAAAACCCCTTACAAACAAGATTATTATCAAAGGTGTGCTGTCTTCTTAGCAGGGATTTAAATCTCCCTGCTTCCACAGTAATATAATAGTTTCTTAGAAAATTAGTCCTTCACTACTTCAAACATCTTCTTGTCAATTTGGAAGCTGGCTAATACGTAAGTATTTTATTTATTCTATTTGTTTTCAAGTAAGAAAAAGTAGTTTTGCTTTTTTCTCTTAGCATGGGAGAACATTTCCTAAGCAGATGTTCAGAGTACATCTACATTCTATCAGTACCCCAGTACTTCTGTAGCTGCCTTCTCTCAACAACCCACCATCAACATCCCCACCTGCAATAGCACCCCCAACACCACTTACAGAAAGCTGAGCTCTGGGAACAGGGTGGGCAAAACCAGACCATCACAGCAGCTGCTTTGTGAGATGTAACTGGGGGGGGGAAAAAAAAAAAAATCCCTTCTCCAGACAATTTTGAGCTTCCAACACGTTCTTCGTGAAACACGCAAGCACAAGTGTTTACAGTTAATTTCAAGATAAATTACATGGTGTGGCATGCATAACGTCACCGTGTTTCTGGTCGGGGACTTCCTGGGCAGTTAAGCACACGCACACCCCGTGCAGCAAATGCGGCACGTCTGAGGAGCAGCAGGCTCGCTGCACTGGTGCTGTGCATGTGGCCTGCACATGTGCAGTACAGCTGATGGCTCCCAAGTGCTGGTGCTTTCTGCATGCACGATAGTCAGTGGTCCAGAGGCCCGATGGGAACCGGTCAGCCGGATGAAATCCTGAAATCTAAAAGTTTATGGGCAAAATATAAGACCTATTAATGGAAGCCAAAGGTGTGGTACTCGGGTTCAAGGACAAAACACCATGACAGAAGGCCGTGCTGCAGGACTACCTGCACAGCAGAGCAGAGCCTCGACCACCACCAGCAGTAACAAGGAGGGTGGAGAGGAAATGACTAATTTTGATCACTTCAAAGGAATCAAGCCTTGAATCTTTTCATAAGTCACAAGGCTCTCTGAACAGCTTGAAGAGGAGCTCTCAAGCACATCAGACACATCCCTTTCTGCTTCGTCACATGATCGAGCTGATGTGTGCATTTCAAACGTGCTAAGATCAAACCCCGCCTAATTTTAAAGTCACTGATGCAACCATTTGGGAAGCAATGACATACACCAAGTTAAATACAGTCTCTGAGTACATTGCCTAAAAAGGACATATCGCAAACACTTGGGAACCCTGTCAATGCTGAGGAATTTGAGCTCGATTTCTAATGGAAGCTGGAAATAGAAGAGGTTCAGGGTGAGAGCTGTCGGTGCCGCCGGGCCGTGGCGGAGCGCCCCGCACGGAACGGCGCGGCCGCAGCAGAGCTGCCTCGGGGTCGCGGTGCCCTCTCGCGGCCGCGGCGCTGCCGGGGGCCCGCACACGCTCCCCCCGAGCCCTGTCACACCCACCGCCCGCCCAGGGTCACGGAGGGCCCCGGAGGAGGTTAAGTATTCTCAGAACCCGGGAGGTTTTAAATTGCGTATGCGGAGCTACGGCTGATATGTCCAACAGAGGGATGAAAGCAGCATAGAGAAAATAGATTCGGTTGATGCTGTTCTTCACCACTGTCTGAGCCCTCAGAGGTTTAACGGCAAGTTTAATAAAGACACTAGCATTTTCTACTCCCATAGCAAAAGGAAAATTATTATTTAAATACTGAATGACAGCTTTTATGAAGATATTTTTGTAATTGCTTTTGTTAGCCAAGAAAACATTGTTTTGTTTTCTTTATTAAGAATGAGTTATGGTGAGCAAACGTTTGCACCTGTGCCTTTGTTTTTAGATACTGCACCTTTTTAGATATTGAAATAAGCATGAGCTCCTCTTAAATACTCCAACAATAAAAGGCCAACAGCCATCAGATCTAAGAGACTACTGAAGGCTACTACTTTCCATGAAATATCAACTGGATTAGGTGTAGCAAAGGAAGGAAGTCTTACATTCCTCTCAAACAGGTTAAAACCATAAATATCAGCAAGCTGTGCGTCTGTACTCATAAATCCATTCCATGTGAGATTTGGTAAGATGGAAGATGACTCCATGCTAGAAGGGTTATGGCACTTTGTCCTCTGGCACACTGTGATTCACCACACAGTGCACAAAAAGTGTAGTAAACTTTGAGCAGCAAAGAATTTAAATGGGATTTCTTCCATTTGGAGCAGAACTCCCATGCACAGTAATTATGTAGATCATGAATGCAACTTAAACCATCTATTTTCTCTCTTAGTTAGATTCAGAGGCTGAACTGCAATTGTCCTTGAAATTTGGAATTAGTTTATTCTGTCAGTTTAATTCTAATAATGGATGGTATTGAACTCACTTGCTCCTTATTCTAGCTCCTAATGCTATTGCTCTAGTAGTTATAGTGGGAAGTACCAGAAAGCCAACACCAAGATGGGATCAGGCACCTTCACTGCCTCTGAAAATGTTTTAAATGCATTAAAGAATTTTAAGTTACAGCTTATGAAGTACACAAAAACTAGTTCCACTAAAAGCTTAATAAATTAAATTAGGTTGTTCTGTATTAGATTTGTGTCCTATATCAGAAACAACCCAGAAAACCTTCCACTTTATGTCCGCTCTACTACTTACTCTGCCTGGTATTCCATCAGTGACAGAGCATTAACTATTGGGTTACCTGTCTCACACAGTTCACATGCACACACAGCTTGCTATTGCTACAGCTTTTTCTGCTTCATACTCAGGATTTGAGTAAATGAATGACAAAAGGAGGAAAAAACAGAAGACAAAGCCTACTATATGTTTTTACCACACAAAAGCTAGCTAATAGATGAGCATTTTGTTCTTAAATTAATGGCAATTCAATAAGAACATGGCTTGCATATAGCAGGCAATATTCAAGGCATTTCTTTTTGTTTACAGGGCATATAATACTTCTGCAAGAAAGTACTGAATTAGTTGAAAATTATAAATAATTTCAATACTTATGGAACATATAAAAGGCTAAGGAGGTCACAGCTGCCATCCTTTCAGGCTTGAGCATGTTAGTTTTGATGCAGGGTGTAGCTGCTTTACAGGAGAGATTGGAGAGTCAAAGTGTATAATCCACGACCTTCACTGCTGCATGAATCAGTATTTCCTTAGCTTCAGCTTGCTTTCTTTCAGGTAGAAATTTGAGATTCTGCATCAGAGGACATTTAGGGTTTGTTTTGTTGTTATTGTTTTGGTTTTTTTAATTCGAGTCATAATAATTCAACCAACAGTTGTTAAAACTCCCAAAGAGTTAAAGGGGCACGATCATAGCTACAAATTCAAATACAGGCTTCTTGCTCAGCCACTGAAGTGTGTTAAATGCAGAAGTTTTCTGAGCAGTAGGCCCAGAAGTGAACACTTCTCTTGGACGGGAACTAACAACTCCGTACTTTGAGACCAGGCTATCATTTGCATAGCGACTATCAGCTTCATAATCTAAGAACTTAGTTTTCATTATTTGACTAATTCCTCAGTTTGGAACCCAAGTCAGAAAGGTGGGGCAATATGAACTTATTACCCTAAATAAGGCCTTTTCACATGGAAAAAGTATTTATTACCTTACACTGCCTTGAAAGACAAAACTAATCTGAAAATCTTGGAAGCTTTGGAGAAAATAGAGCTGTTATTAATCACATTTGATTGAATGTCATTAGCACTTGCACAGAGAACAAGCAATGCCATTGCCAGAGTGAAATGTTCCATTACCTCACCCGTGGATGGTTCTCCTGCTCAATGTGTCGAGCAGAACTGTCTGGTTTTGAAGCATAAGCACCTTCCTAAAATTTTGCTTCAAAGGTGAAGCAACAGAAGTTAAAATATCATTTAGCAGGTGCTGGCATCAGAGGTTCAGCTCCTCATCTATTCACAATTTAGTGGTTTCCTACCCTTGACATTGAAAAGTTTTCAGTAACATCAGAAGTTTAAAAATACTTTCAGTAGAAAGCTTAGGCAGCTAAATCCCCATTATGCCAACACTCACATTAAAAAATTCTTTTGAGTACAGAAAGGAAATATCTAATGCTTAAAGCAGGAACCAGAAAACCTGGATTTTGTTTTTGTGTTACTTAGGGGCTATGACCTTGGCAAGTCAGCCTTCTGGCCTCCATTTACTAGTTTGTAAAGGTTTATAATACACACCAGGTTATAGTCTGAGCTTTACAGAGCATGTTTCAAGTATTATTTTTTCTAAGTTAAAGTCTACATTAAATATGAAAGGCTAAAACTATTTTGTAAATATGCAATGTTTTATTAATGCGAACATTTTGTGGTCTTTGACAGAAGAAAATTTTTTTCCCTTATGGATATCTTTAATGGATATGGTAATTGAAAGCAAAGTACTAGAGAAAATTCCAGCTTTTCCCTGTAAGTGCTTACATATGTATGTACATTGATCCGGGAGGTGGTAGAACAGTATTTTTAACAGTACTCTTCAATATCTGCTGCATGCTGTAGGAAAGGCATGGAAAAAGAATGAAGGATCTGAAAGTGTTTTATGGAATTTTCCACTTCAAAAGCTTTGCATATTCCCTCCATACATTTTGTATATTTTTGCATCCTTGGGCTTTGCAGTTCCACATCCCCAACTCCCAGGGAAGAAAAAAAAAAAAAAAGGTAGAAAAAAAAGTATAAAACATTTTCCAAGGAAACCAACACTGTGACCAGCCACACTGGACAGAGCAAAAAGCATTTATCTGATCTCCAGGCTCTCACACAGTTTATTCCAACTCAACACTTGGAAAGAAAACTGCAAAACTCCATAATGGTTATTCCAAGGCATTGGAATTGAAGATTTCAAGCTCAATCTTGCACTTGCTGTAGAAGGTTAGTAAAATCCCTTAGAATGAGAGCAGTCTGTATGCAATATGGTTTCTAATAGGAAGCCAAATACTGTTGATTTAATGAAGTCAGTGGGCACAAAAGACTCAAAAGTGTAGCTTCAAATCATGTTTCCACTTTCAGAGATGAAAAGACTGATCTGCTCAGACTTTTGAAATATTAGGAGAGCACCTGAAATGTTAACTGCATTCATCATTGTGAAAAAGATTGTCAGATAATGTGTTTGACCTAGAAATAACAAACTGTCTTGTGGTTATGGTTATATCTTTCCTCAAAAGAAGTAACTTGAAATTGCCTAGAAACTTTGGTATTAAAGCGCAACTATGGTTCTTTTAATGAACATGCAACATTTGGAAACACAAGGACAAAATTAGAAAATAAAACTTCCCTTTCTCATGGTAGCTATAACAATTCACCTTGTTGCTGGTCCTAAACTCCTAATTCTGTACCACAAAAGCAGTCCCGAGTGGCTAAACCACACTTCTCTCACTTCAAGCAAATGGAGAATGTATCAAAGTGCAGAACAGGATGTGGGAAAGAAAAGAGAGAGCAGTAACCGTGTTAGGAATCCAAATGTCACATCCCAGCAGAGGCTGACACCGCACCCGGTGGCAGTGGTTGGTTCCTGTCCGAGTGAGCCAACAGCCCAAAGTAACCCTCTTACCCAGGGGTGGTGCCACCCATCTCCAAACCTGCAGTACCAAGGGATACAGGGAGGGCAGGACCCTTTTGCAGGAAAATGCCAGGGTGCTACCTTTGAACCACCTTTCAGAGGACTTCAACAGATCACGTGCATCTGTTCTGATTTCAAACAGTTTAATTTTCTGACATTATTCACTGTCAGTGGGAAGGAAATAGGAGAGAAATCCTGGAATTATAAAACTTTCCATGTGAACCCTCTCCGGATTCTATAATTTAATTGCTTTTCATCTCTTCAAGAAATACTGAACCATTTTATGATTCACCTTCAACAGTTCTCTTCACAAACAGAATATAACCAACAAAAAAAAAGGGCTTGTGCAATTAACCTTTTACTTCTTAAAAAAAAGTCTCTGAATGTCAAAATACCAATTCAACATACAGTGACTCTAAAACCTGGCTTCATTGCCAGGATGATTTTCAAGCTTGAGGTTTCATGCTTTAGAAACCCACTCTATGCCATCAAAGAAATTCTAATGCTATCATGGATTACTTTCTCATTATGAATAGCCTAAATAATTTACTTTATTATTCCCTTTCTTTAAAATTTCTTTTACTGGAACTGGTACCTTCTTTACTGTCCATCATACACAATCACATACCTTTAAACACAAAGAAAAATTCACATCACAGATGGAATTCTTTTCCAAGATGCTGTGCAGAAAACGTGTTTGAAGTTTCAATACACATGCTAAATATTTTGCAACAGCCGTTTTTCTCCAGAACCACTGTCAAACAAATATTTACAACTTCCAATCATTTTCACTTGCACTGTTCGTCTGATTTTTAATTTCTCTTCTCTCATTTTAGCTTGGCCACTGACAATTTTGGTGTCACTTCTCAGGGTCCATTTTAAATGCCTCCCATGGTATCCACAACTGTTTTGTGTTTGAGGGAGCTCAGCTCACCAGTGACAACCAGCCAGACTGGGATAGGACACAGCTCCTGGACTGGGGCTGTGTGTGCCGTAACAGCTTTGCCTTGATTCTGCACCAGGTGGTGAGTACAAAACACCAGCTGCTCCCCTTGGGCTTGGCATTTAACTCTCTTGAGGGAGATGGAACAGGAGACTGTAATCAAGAGAAGCGACTAAACAAGCATTAAGCAGTTGAAGATCTGAGGGAACAAAAGCCAAAATATAGGACCACAAAAAGGAAGCAATGGAGTTGTGTTACTAGATATTACAATAAACTAAGAAAGTGGAAAATAATTGCCGTAGGAAGCCTGGGTTCCTGCTTCCTCTTGATTGTTTGAGTTCACGATGAAGATTTCTCCGCCCTTTTATTGTCATGCAACAGTTTCCTTGTGCTAAAATGTAAAAAAGTAATTTCAGGAATTAGGATGGAATTAGGAATTTGTAAACAGGCAACCTGGAAGTGGTTCAAGTGCATCAAGTACAATTTTATCTAGTTAGTGGAAATTTTTCTGGCAATCTAATTATTGAAGCAGCATTTTTAGAACCTGTGACAGGCAGAAGGCAGATTGAGAATATGCCAAACAAAGGCTTTGAATTTTCACTTGGAATTCTAAACTGTTCACTTCTCTATTTCACAAAGCCATGAGATTTTTTTTTTTGACCCAGCATTTTGCATTTGAAATATTTTGAGTGTAATTAGGCAGAATAAACATGCAGGGGCAAAAGCCAATCATGAAACAGAAGAGACTGTTGAGTTTGATTTGTTGTGGGTTTTTTTAATCAAAAGAACTTATCCCATGGGAATATAGTGAGATATCTTGACTACAGTCATGATTGACATCAGTGGTTACTGACACCTTCAGGCTGTTCCTCAGGACATAAATTACTACTGCCCAAGAATAAAAGGCCAAGAACTCTGTCTGTTTCCATGTTATGGTGTTGACTTTCTTTATTAAAACTCAACGTGAACTTGACTTATCCCTCCCATGTCACTTTTCCAGTATTCAGCAAACGTCAACTCCTAAAATATGTGCAAAATACAAATTAATGTCAAAATTTCACTTTAGGCTAGACACATTCAGATGCCCGTCCAGTCTGGCTGGTATCATGGCAGTGGCTCTCTCTTAAGAAGGCTTTTAGACCAGTAAACTTGAGCTGTTATCATCACAAATGTTTCTGCAGAGCCTGGCACAAGACTCTGATACCAACACAGTTTATTGATGTCAAATTTACCATGTCCACATAAAGGCAACAGGAAATGTGCCTCTGTAGTTCTGTATATTTTGAGACAGACATTTCAACTCAGATAAGTTAAACAGCCAGGTTTCCCTCCCATGTGTTCAGCTTTATCCTCACTGACATTCCAAGGTTTGGAATTCCTCACTGACATTCCAAAGGCGACTTTGTTGACATTTCAGGAGGACATTCCCAGCAATGCCAGAGCATCTCTGCATCCTCACTCACCAACTGCTCGGTCCATCTGCCCCCTGCAGCTGGGCCACCCAGTGCCACCACTGCCACTACCTGCTCCACAAGCTGGGTTTTTAAAACTAGAAGTTCAGCCTAGGTAGTCAGGGGCTCATGTGCAGTTCTTCTTGGGTGACATTTATTAGTGCCTGACGAGAAGAAGCTGCTCTTTAATTCTGGGTTGTTGCCAATGCATTGTTTCATCCTGTGTTTCTATTATTTGATTGATGTGATTTAAAACAAGCATTTTTGAGGGCTGGACTGAGTGGGGAAAAAAAAAGGCTTCTGAAAACTCAAATGAAAGGCACACTATGAGAACCATTTCAGACATATTGATGCTGATTATAATGCCCTGCTCTCCTTCATGCTTTTCCTCAGAAAACATTAAATCTCTGTCTTAAAAAAAAAAGCAAAGTACTGCTGTACCAGAGCTACACATGGAGAAACAGGTAGAGAGGAACACTCAGAGCAAAGGTCTTCCTGTGCATATTCAATCCTTCATACGTAAGCTAAAACTACTGTATTTGAAGTAGAATTTCATGAAGTTACCCATGCTGATACCACAAGTTGCTGCTACAAAGCCATTAACATCTGAACATGAGTTTCCTCAAGCTTTTCATCATGGTGCACTTGGGAGTTATTTTTATCTGACCTCCAGAACAAGCTTTAAGTGTTGCAACATCTGGCTCATTTTCACATTCACAGCAATCTAGCCAGAGAAGTTACTGAAAATGATGACCCACGACATTACAAGGAGCCACAATGATGTTTCAGCATCAGTAAGGGCTGCAGCCCTGAACCAACCTGCAATTTTTTCAATAGCTTCAGGACATCCATTTGGAGATGCTGCTGAGCTCCAAGAGATGAGCAAGGTAGAATGTAATGCGGTTAGAGTTGGAACCTTCACTCTGAAAGGAACTTCTGTGCCTTATTCTGTACTGCTGCAGAACTAAATACCAAGTAGTTCATTATCCTCTGACTGCACAGACCATTTGTCAAGATAAAACCACAGAAAACTCAGAAACAAATGAAAACTGAGCAGTGTATTCTGCACGTACAAATACTAAAGAGGAATCATCTAGACAGTGCAAGAGAGACCACAGATAAGCTCAGGATGTACCACAGCTTCAGTGTTTTCATTTTACTATTCTGATCATCATCTCCCAAAAAAAAAAAAAAAAAAAGAACTGGAAGAATCCTCTCCTTAAATCTGGGCAACTCTACAAAGACTAAATTTATACTCAGTGTTCAGAAATATTGTTCAACCATCTTATTCATGCCTCTAAAAACTTGATGGAAAGAGATCTTTAATTGTGCAAAATAAACTTCTGAAACCACTCATCCAAATAAATATGCATTAGAATTGTGGGAATTTTTTTTCTTCAGCGCTAAAAGTTTCTGGTATTATAAGCAAGGAAAAGATTTGTTCTTCCTGTTTCAGTTTATTACACAAAAAGTCTCATTTAAGATTCTCAAGCACCCTGGCAATAATAGAAGCATTCCAAGAAATGACACAAAATGTTTTTAGAAAACAGCAGTTACAAGACTAAGAAAAAAATTGACAATGGTGAAATAAATTAAGCTGTATACATTGGGTATTACTTGTGTATACAGACACAGAAATACCCAGATTTTGTACTAGGCCTCCTAACCCATTCCATAGAATCATTGCCAAGATCTTTAAGTATTCTGAATCTGCTTAATGCAAATATTTTGGTTGTAATTATTGATTACTTGACTTTTTTTTCCCAGGTCTTGGAAATTTTTTTTCTTCAACTTCTTTAAAATTAAAAACTCTTAACATTTGTGAGACCATCTTTATTCAGACTGCAAATACTTTCAAGAACAAAAAGAAAGAAAAAAAAAAAGAGTTTTTAAAGGTCAAGGGGAGGTTTCTGGCTTTCTGGGAGTGTTTTTTTGGTGATAGTTAAAAAATAAATAAAGCTATTAAAGTTGTATTTTACTTTGGTAAAGTTCCATTATCATAATTTCACTACCAGTTTAATGTGCATCTGTCAAATTAAATGCATTTCTACAAATTGCTGTTCAGATAATGGAAACCTAAACCTTGCCTTGAACAATATATTCAAAGTTCATTGCACCTAAATTACCTGCTTCATAACTATGTCAACTGAAAATCTTAGGATCAAACTACCTGCGTATGAGCATTATTTTTTACACACAAAAAGAATAAGTCTTGAACCATTACTCATCTTCAAGTGCTTTCCAAAATTGGATAACAATCACTAAAGGATTGCAGAGGAAGCTGTCAGCCCATTTAATACACTAACCAATAGAAGTCTGCACAGTTATTTCAGCACCCACCTGAATTAGCTTTTGAAACCTCTGTGGGTGAAAAATGTAATGTAATTTTCACTACCTATTACTAAACTACCTCTTGATATTTGCTGTTGCATTTATTCCCTGTGAAAATCAAAGCTCTTCGACTCATTGTGAAAATAAAAACAATGCATCACCCATGAGAATAGAAATCAATATCCTAATGGGATCTTTTCATACTTTCCACCAAGTTATTTTCATCCAATATAATGAGGGGGGGAGGGAAAGGCAGAAATAGCAACTTGTTTCTGAATTTATGCACTCACTGCCCTGATAATGATCATTTTCATCTACACTATTATGTTCAATACAGACTGTGATCAGTGCTTGTCATAGTAATACGAGAAACTTAAGATTATTTTCCTTCACCCAGAATATTTAGGAAACTGTATAGACTAAAATCACATGGTATTTAGCCTTTAAAGGCTTATGGAAAGGAATGACAAGATACTGATAGTGAACAACCACCACCCCATTTCATAGATCTTTAGTAATCCATCACAGCTTATCAACAATGCTCATTGAGCTTCAGAAAAAGAAAATTTTTCAAAGTCCCTTTCAATTCCTGCCTCCAACAGCTACTCTCATCACCACAGAGGGCCCTCCCAGCCCAAGTTTGTTCCCTTTGGAGCATTTTGACGAGCACGAAGGCCAGGAATGAATTCAGCACCTGATATGCTGCCAACAGCACTTCTCTGCCTACATTTGCTCTTTTTTGTCTTAAGCCACAAACCTTTCTAAGACTCAGTTCACTGTAGGTGACTGTCCATTCTGAATTTAGAAATGGCAAGGTCAGCCATCACCCACCGTGGCAGTGCTGTGAATTTTCAGGTACGATGACCCCTTGTGCAGCGGTGCTCAGTGTGAGCACACACACACACACACACACACACACACACACACCCATCTGTCTCTGAGCTGGGGAACCACTGTGCCTTTGCAGCTCCTCTGCATCTGCACACACNTCCGTCTGTGAGCTGGGGAACCAGCTCCTCTGCATCTGCACACACACTGACACACTTCAGACCCACAGCACTTCTTCTGTGTATCGCGAATTTAGATTGTACAAATCCACTTCTGGAACAGGAAGTTTCTAGGAATTAGCTGTAACAGCTCAATATGCTGGAGGACAGGCAAAGCACTGTCCAGATGTGACTCAGTATTTCCTCTCTCAAGGAAAGGGAACGGTCTGTGCTGCTGTGTGCATCCCCTCTCGAGAGCTTTAGGCTGCTCTCAGAACAATGCCACAGCTCCACAAGCACAAGCTGTTTGACTGCTGTCTTTTTACATCACTCCAGCTTCTTCTTGAAGAGCTGCAAGTGTTACAACGGCACAGAGCTCTTACACACGGAATTACATGAGTTCATGTTCAGGGGACAACTGGTATAGAAAGACACTGATGCTAAACTGCCTTAGTGCATAAACGCTGTGTAAACTAAAATAATCTGTCCTGGTTGAAGCTGCACAGCAGCCTGCTGCCTTGTCACTTCACCTGAGCAGCACCGCAGTAAGGTGAGACCCAGGAAACAGAGATGCCCCAAAGTGAAGGAGTGGAAGAGCAGCACACAGAGTGACAACCGCTCAGTGCTGATGCAGAAGGACAGATTCAAGAAGCAGACAGCAGGAGCTTTGCACATCAGATGCAACTACCACTGAAAGAAAATCTATCATACAAGGAGAGGCCCTCAGAATGGCATGTTTCTTACAGTGCAGTAACAAAACAGCTACTGAAAGGTCAGCTTCAACACTAAATCCTGCCCCAAGGTAAAATAAATTGAAAACATTACTAAAGGCCACATCTTCTGTACAAACAACCCTACCAAAACCAAATAATGATAATGATATTCTGAAAAAGAACATTTGTATGGCTAAATATTGCCATGAGATCACTGCTTTTGGCAAAAAAAAACCCCCAACAAAACCAAAAGACCTGTTATGGTAAAGTGTTTTCTTTCAAAGTTTCAATTCAAACTAGATTAGATACATGCTCTGCATTCTTTATTCACACACATCTTTCAGCTGAGGATCTGATGTCATCAGATGTATCAACTTACCCCTAGAAAAAAAAAAAAAAAACTTACCTGGAGAAGGAACTAGCTATTAGTAGACCTTCATTTAATGGCATTAAACTTGGCAGAATAGGTATTGGAAATTAAGTTTAAAAAAAAAAAAAAAGGCATATTTCTCTTGTGATTATTGTAGTCCATTTATTCTCCTCTCAAATTAAGACCTATCTACTTGACTCTTAAACTGAAGCAACTAATCAGGGTTGACAGAGTCCTGCTTCTCTGCTCTCCTGGTATACAGGACTGTTCCATTGTGACTTTGGCCACCAAAAATTGGACCTGCTAATTCACTGAGATACTCCAGGATGTGGCCAAGGGCTGTTGGCCATTCTGTCTTCATCATGGACTTCCTGATTTGACAATTTTTACCTCAAATGTAAATTCCTTGTAGCCACAAAAAAAATGCCTAGCTTAATAAAAGCATGATTTGTGATTTCTGGTAAGACTTACATAACATGAAATCTAAAACAATCATTACTAACAACCCACAAACGTATCAGGAAGACAAGACTGGGAAACATTCCAGCAAGACCCTCACAAAGCAGACAGAAAACACACATTAACAGAATAAACGAGGTACACACTCTTACCACAGAGAGGACAAGCTTGTCAGAATATTTTGACTTTCCTTTTGAAGCCAGTTGTTAGATCACTAAGGTATCCAACCTCTCCCCCTAAACCAGCTACTTCAAAACCAGTCAGCAAGAAGAATGTTTATACAGGAACCTTGTGTTGTCCTCAGTTTTGTTATTAAAAACAACTAAGGATAGAACACATTGCTTAGCCTGAAACTACTACACATCACACTACATCAAAATAACTATCTGAAACTGTAAGCATCATACACTTACAGGATAATCCAGAGTTCTCATATTGGGGAAAAATCCTAACAAATAAAAACCCCTACAAAGTGCATACTATTCTCATTTTTTCTTGTTAAAAAATGATAGCTCCTGTGCTACTGAAAAAAAATTATTTGTTAATGCTGCTGTTGAAGAACACTCAAGGTCAAACTGTGCTAAATGTTACTCAAAGATATTTGTCCCTTCCTGCATGGAAAAAACTTACTCAACATGCTTATTGAATTTAGGGCCAAATTATGACATTTTAGTCAATCTAAATATTTAATAGGATCACTGGTGTTATTTATGGAGACACTGCATATGGAATTACATCTTGCATCAACTCTGAAGTGTAGCTTTAGAAGTCCCTTTTATTTTTAAAGTTAAAATAGAATGAAATTTCAACTTAAAACCAGTTGGATCATTATAAACTGGAAAATGCTTATGAAGTCCATATTACCATATCATATTGCAGG
Source organism: Atrichornis clamosus (assembly GCA_013400975.1). Taxonomy (NCBI): domain Eukaryota; kingdom Metazoa; phylum Chordata; class Aves; order Passeriformes; family Menuridae; genus Atrichornis; species Atrichornis clamosus. The sequence goes on from WBMZ01013889.1 coordinate 16,730, forward strand.
ATATGCACCAATCTTAATAAACTTGAAATGTTTTAAGATTTAAATAGATTCTAATTAGTTATTAGGATAAATAGCTTGCCTTTTTTTAATATCTAGTACACCTAAACAAGTGATAAGTGATGGATGTTCCCATCAAAAATGTTTATACAGTAGTCTGGGTATGAGAAATGATCCCAGAAGGTTGTAGAGGAAAGTGACAGCAAGAACTATTGCTTCAAGAGCCTGAATCCTCATTCAACTCCTACAAGTAACATTATAAATCAGCGTCTCCAAGTCCAATGTCTTCCATCTGAATAATGCAGCTCTAATCAAAGTGAGCAATGAAAGAAGCTCCAGAAATCCTGGGCCTAAAATTCCTTTGCTTCCACACCAGAGATGCTGGAACCAACAGTGGGGCAGTGCAGGAGGTGACGGTGTCCAGGACAGGACAGTGGAAGTTGTGTTCCGATGTGTTCTGCACACGGGGAATTTTGGTTTGAGTCTGTACCTGACTCAGGGCCTGACACTGCTTCATAACAGACCTCCACTTGGTGCACGTGTCTGCAACCTCTACTTTGCAGCAAGAAGTTAAATGTGTCTCTTATCCAGCAGAATCTCAACTGTCTGCTAACAAAATATATCCCTGCAACCTGCTGCTCACGGAGCTGATTGCTGGCACGACCCCTCCACAGACAAGTCTGCACATCTCACTTGGCCCAAACTGCTTTGTTTTCATACTAAGCTGGTGCAGCTGCCCGAGGGACAGAGCCCTCCTGCTCCACATCCCACCTGACAGACCTGCAGATGGCTTTATCCACGGGTGAACTTCCCACAGCCAAGACCAGCTTTGCAGGATGGTTCCTGTTTTTAGTGATGCACCAGCTTATAGTGGAGTACAAGTTCCCTCATTTTTGCTGTGGAAGAAGACTGTACACAGGGAGTGGGGAAGCATGAATTGATAGCAGAAGGTCACAAATCCAGGATTTATAGGTGGCATGAGGTATTTATAGCTCCTCCAAGCACCTCTACTATCCTTATTCCACTCATTTGGTAACATTTTTTGCTCAAAAACCCAGAACAATCTGACATGGACAGCTGAGCATCTCTGGCTTTCTGTGTGTGCAATTGGTTAGTTCTCTCTTGAACTGTTTCAGCCTCTACATTTCAGTATCAGCGGCCAATACACTCTTACCAGGGAATAACTCCAAGATACCTCACATGCTTGTCAGCTTCAGCAATAAGCACAAATAGTGAAGTTCTCAGATCATTACATTCCTCTAATTACTGATGGATGTGTTACTGGTACATCTTGGGTAAAGCCAAAAAGGGGGAAAAAAAAAAAAAAAAGAATAAGAGAAAAAGTCATCTTGCTTTTTTCAAGCTCCCTTTCCAAGGAACGCCCAGGCAAGCCAGCTGGCACCCACAAACTCTCACTACTTATTGCAAGACAAATGTTTACTTCCTTTATGAAGTGCTAAAGTAGCACATCAGTGACAGTTTAATACCAGGACCAAAAGCAATTTCCTGGAGAAATCAAAAAAGTAACCTTGATTAAAACAATCAAGAACCAATTTTGAGACACTGAATTATCAGCGGAAACAAGAAAGACTGAGTTAAAATGTATTTATTTTCTATGGTACCATCCTAGATATCACTGAACAGGAAAATAAAGTTTTGTTAATTAATGCTTCAGAATTTAACTAGTTTATTGCAGCTAAATAACAGTGCTGATTCAGAGGTCAGGGTGGTTGCTTTCTTCTAACGTTGTTGTGAACAATCAATCTACTTCACACTGTAATCAAGGTAGGACTTTGTGTTTCTTAAGTCATGGATAATCATCACCTAATGCTGTAAAGATTTCTATTGCCCTATTGTTTACTATAACTGTGAGCCTAATTTTGAGAACACTCTCTTATCCAGCTTTGAGCTCACAAGCTATTACACCACGCCCACTACAGGTAATTTATGTTCCATGGGGATGGGAAAAAACCCCACAGAAACAAAACCCAAACAGGGAGAGTGGTTTTCAGGGTAAGACACGAACAAAGAATAGAGTTCTACCAAGGTATACCCAGCTTAAATATGATCTTTTAGCACTGATATTGCACACACTGCAGCCCATTTTCCCCAACTCTGTACCAGAAATAGAAGAAGCCTAACCCAAAAATAGCTGCAAAACAGCACAATTTGAAAATTTATTATCTTGGAATACACACAAAATCAATGTCAATAAAGACAAAAGCACCCCAAGATACTAAACCCTGAAAGTATTCACACTCACTATTTCTTCTGTGTTTTTTTGACAGTTTAACAGTTTCTGAGAAACTTTGATCCTTTGCCAATTGCTTCCTTTCCCTCTGATCCATGCCAGCTTTCTGCAACCATTTCCTTGGTCTTCCAACACCTCCCCTTTTCCTGACTTCCCTCAGCTTTTTAGTTTAAGGCTTACTTTGGGATATGGAGACTCTATATATGCATATTTATGCTTCTCTTCTTGCTCTATAGGAGAAGTATTTAGCTACTTTTTCTGTACTAACTCCATTCTTTCATACATTTCACAATTTCAAGTGTGCTAATAAATGAAACAAAGACATCTGAAAATATTATTCCTTGCATTTGTATTACCATGTTGCCACTGTAACTAAAATTCTGTTAGGATTTCTATAAGTTGATGGAAGCAAAACAAAGTAACAGATTCGAGGGAAATGTTTGGTTGTTTTTTGAAATAAACAACTGAAAGTATGATTAGAGAGATCAAGAAAGTAAGGATTGCATTAAGTTTTCTTTCCTCAGTTATCTTAACTCATGTATTTTTTCTTGACCCAGAAATAATTTTTTTCTACTCAATAGACTCATCAAAATCAGGAACTCAGAGCTGACAGGATCATTTTTATGTTTACATTTGTAGACTATTGTAGATAATTAGAATGTTAGAGGAAAAATCCACCAGGGAGAGTTTAACGCTTCAAAACAGTTTGTCTTTAAATGGTGATTTATCAACATAGATTAAATTACAGATACTTCACGGAAATGTGCCCCAGGTTACCAGTTCTGTCACTGGCTACCAAAACTAGACAGTAACACAGGGTTGGCAGCAAATGTTGAGGTTCAGAGGCTGACAGGTTGTGAGGGGGGACCTCGAGGGACCTGGCAGGGACAAAATCAGTTGGCCTTAATGGAAAGCCTTGCCCAAAGATAAGGAAATGGCCATTCTTTCAAAAGGCATCTTAACAGAATCACAAGTACAAGCAAAATGTTCTCAGAACTTAGGGGGAAGAAGAGCAAACTCACCTAAATCCTCAGATAGCAACAAAAAAGAGCAGGAGGAATAACTGGATACAGGATAACGTGCTGAGTAACTAACATATGTAAATGGTGAACTCTGCTTACACTTGAGGGTGTGGGCTAATCAGCAACCAATAAATTGATTTCTAAGCACTTCTTCCTGTGGCCTCAGGACATGAACTAAACCAGGCTGAAAATAATTTTAAAGATCTAATTAACTCATTAGCTTGAAGTTAAAAAGTCTTTTCCTCATCACAAACAGCTGTACAAGCCACAACAAAGCAAGTGTGGATGTTTTTCAGAACTTTAGAAATCCTGTCAGTGGGAAAAGCTGTCAGGGAACCAGCCTGTTAGACTCAGAGCTCGCCACATCTGTGCTCTCCCAGGATCACACTTGATGGTGACAATTCACCTCTCAGGGATTGGAGCTAAATTAGACAATACTGGGGAACACCTACTCCACATCCTTTAGTGAGACAATGTGGAATAGACCCTCAAAACCACAAAAGTCTGCAAACTGCAAGAAATGAGCTCTCTTGCGATACTATTTCATTCTCAGAAGGTATTTTTAAAGATAAAGAAACTGTAAGAAGGTAGGGGAGAATCTACCAAGATTGAGTCTGGACATCAGACCACAAACTACCAAGGCACAAAATATCCTTGAGAAACTCACCTCAGATAGAAATTCCTATGGATTTTTCACATAGTTTAAGGGTTTTGACGTTGTGTAATGAAGCCAACAGCCCCTAAAACTCACCTAGGTACCTATTGGTCCACTAACACAATATCTTTCAGAACTCCATATAGTTCCAATATTATTTGAGGTAGTAATTATTTTTATTTTCATTCAACCAAACACACAATCAAATACACTCCATAAGCATGCAAATGGCAAGATCTGGAATTAATTAAAATAACACTGGAGAACAATACTAAAAATCAAAATCAACCAGATAGTCTGGATGAATATTAAGGCTATTAAGAAATTATGAGTCCAGAGTCCTGAAAACCATCAATCAGGAATTCAGGCAAAATAAGGGAACAACAGTTAGGGGTGACAGTGGATTACAAACCCTGAGATAATACCCTCGAGAGAACAGTAAGAGAACTACTGTGTTGGTGGAATACAGTCACCAACCAGACCTGAATATAGTCAGTCAAACTCCTGAGATAAATGAGAACCACTCCCAAAGTGGGCAGGGAGAGTGGGCTGAGGCACCAAAATAGTGCTTAGATGAGACTCACTGAGTGGGAGTGTAGCCCAAGGGGAGAAAACTTAAGTACACAAAAAGGTAACAAAAAGACAAACAAGTGTTTATTTCAGGAAAGAACAAAAGAGTTCCTCCTTTGCCTGGTGGATAATTAGCACTGGACCTGGAGTTACTTCCTGCCACCACAGTGACAAATTCTCGACTAAGGTTAAGAAAGTTTTTTAATACAGGTAGTGAAATACTAATTATTTCCAGCAGTTGCTTATCACTGGGGAATAGCATTTAGGGACATGGCAAACACCTCTGGAATGGTTTAGAAATACAAAAATCAGACAAAGGCATAAAGTAGTCTCATTTTATTATTAAAATCACTATTAGTTTCAAGAACATGACACATCTTAACTAGTAGCTATTAGATATGTACTACAACCTTCAGGGTTCTGGTTTGAGGTGGGGTTTTTTTTTCTTTGAGTGTGTTTACTTGGTTTTTTGTTTGGTTGGGGGTTTTAACAGTAGAACATAAGGGGAGATTTAACTTCACTAAAGATTTTTTTTTCCTAGATTATGCCAATTTCAAAGTTAAAGGCCACAAGCTTCCATACTTCATACTGATACAATGAATTTAGTAAAAATAAGTCCTTAATCATTTTTATTTCAAATTAAACTCTATTTAAAATACTGATCTCACTCTTGATAACATTCTTATTTATTATTAATGTGGTAATAACTTCAATAATTTCTTCTTACTCTGTATTCAACTACTAGATTATACAATCAAAGAGAAAATGACAAAAATGGGCCAGTATTTGAAGTGACAATATATTTTTATGAAAATTTGTTGTGTTTGCATTTAAAGGTCAGAAAGCCCTACCTAAACTTTCAGATACAGAAGATGGAAGCAGACCTCCCAAGTGCCACTGTGTGCATTTACAGCCTCCTTAAGAGGGGTTGTAGATGTTGAATATAATAAAGTCCAAGACTGCAGCTGCCCCATGTATTTTTTACCTATGGAATCTGTGTTACACAAACTAATTTTGTATTTTCCTGGCCCAGTTCCAAAATACTTTTTCATCTTTGGAGGATAACAAAACCTTAGACAAGCAGTTGGTTCCTCCTGGTGTATTGCTACACACAGAGTTATGGTAGTTGGAAAAATGTCTGCTGTCCTTTAAGCAGAACCTGGTTTTGTCATCAGAAATGCTTGAGTTTGGTTATTTTTTAGGAATGTTTTATGTTGCCATGCTCATCTGGCAAAGTTTCTTAGTGGCCGTTGATAGCTGTTACGATCTCAGTAAAGTCCTTCTGAGATGGAAGTTTGACGTGAGAGTCTGGTTCTCCATTTATATGAAGCTTTAAGGCTCAGAACCTCAGGGAATTTTGCCACAAAGCTCTGTCACTGCCCAGAGGCAACATCTCCTCTTCGGCCTGAGCAAAATAACAGAATGAGTAAAACCTTTGGGCAAAGAACACCAAGACGTTGATATATTTTTTAATAACCTAAACACTTGATTTAGCACTCTGTGGGGCTTGACAATGAAATGGCCAGCTACTTACTCACACAGTCCATCCAACCCTAAAATAGGGAATTTTGTTCATCTTCTGGAGCTCCATCTGCACTACATTTTATAATCCATTCCACTACACAAATAACTACTTTGCCAAATGGCAATAATCTTCCTGATTTTGAGTATTATATCTCTGCTGAAATGACACACTGCCCATCATGCATGTAAGGAGACTTCTACAGACCACAGCTATTCTGACATGGCAGAATGAAACCACGAACACCAGTCTTCAAAAGAATGAAGAATTTTCTATAATCATGAGAAAAAAAAGCTGGAAAGTGATACATATCAGACAAGAACTTAAAAGAAAACCAGCCAGACTCTATAAAATAATTTCAGCTCCTTCATAGCTTATAAAGTTTCCATATTTACTAAGATAGTATAATTCCACTATAATTATCAAGCTTAATTAACACATCTATTGAAATTAATAATGAAAGATTTCAAATTAGTTGCTGTCTCTCACATGCCATGTAATACAAAGAAAGCAAGAAGTTTTCTGTGTCCCTGTAGCTTGGCGTACAGACCAGTTAGCCATGAGGATGGTTTCATAGAAACACCCTAACCTACAGTCCAGGTGGACATGCTGAGCTTCCAATTCGTGTGGCAGCACTGGGACATATGAACAGCAGTGTGAGGAGTTCAATCTCTGCACAAGGGGCTCAAAACTGGATCCGAGGTCACCTGCAAGACAGTCAGCACCTCCTGCGCCGTCTGAGAGGGATCGGTATTTGGCAGAGTCCTGCCTTATAGAATGGTTGAGGAGTTAAAGTGTTTTTCCTTTGTTTTTCTTTTCCCAAATGTAAACTTCATTTGCACCTTCAAGCCAAAGAGAACTTTTCTGTTGTGACATTTTCACTCATTCATGTAAGCCTTCAGTGCTTTTCATATGCGCAGGTCCACGTTAAATTAAATTTGATCAAGTGCTGCCTTAGCTGTTTCACACTGTTTGACCTCAGCTGGGGCCATTTAAATCAGCCCTAGAACTCAGGGTCTTCCTATCATCACAACTAATTCTCATAAAAGCATTTTTGCTTTCTATTTATCTTTAAATGATTATAAGATTGAATGATACAAGCATACATGCACAGAACTATTTGTCTTAAGGATAATTTAAAAGAGCAATGAAAATTAGTTAATAATGCTCTTTCTGTTGCACAATACAAGATTAAATGGTTTGTCACTTTCTACTTCAATAAAGTGAATGATCTAAAGTAATGCTACAAACATCAATATTCAGTGGAGTACCAAATTGGCTTTTCAAAATATTGCTCACATATTTACAACAACCATAAAAGCTCATAATTCTCCCTGTTCCTTATTTGCTGTTACATTCCATCCATTAAGTCATTGAGACTTCCATCCCACAGCAAAACAAAGTTGATGTCATTCATATACAGCTATTTTTCTAAAATAACTTTGGTTCCTGCATAGTCAGTGTGTCAGCTCTCATAAAGGGCAATTACACCACAACAGAGTTGTCAGACACTGTTTTCTTGAAAGCTACCAAAGATTTAACTTTCTATGTGGGGAATTCTATAATCCTACGGTTACTTAGAAAGGTAACTCCCTCTGGATACCTTTGCTGATCTGTTAAAAGTGTGGACCCCAGAGCTGGTACCTGCAGCAGCCACAGCTCCACCTGGGGGTCCCCAGCACTGCTGGTTCCTTTTGTACCTGATAAATCACAATTCCTGGCCCCCCAAAGCAAACATTCTTGACTGTTCTTGACCTCCAGGTTATCTCAAAGTAGTTTCCTAAGATACCTACCATTCTCTATTGCATTTGAGTCACAGTCTACACGCCTCTGGATTTACTGGCATTATTATATCCAGAAGAGTAAAGGAATGATGAACTCTAATCTCAGCATTCAGACCCACAGAGCATTTTGCTCAGTTTATAACAGTACTGAAGCCAATTTAAATTGCTTAGAACATTTGTTCACTTTGTTCTTGTGCTCCAAGATGGCTCAAATATTGATTTAAACATATAAAAGTTGGTGAAGTGACAGTGTCTTTGTTGAGCACTCAGATTTGCCAAGACAGTTGTGAGGAACCACAGCATGTACAGAGCTCAGTGAAAAGCAGGATCTTCCCACCCCATTTGAACACCAGCCCACCCCATCAGTGTTCTGGGCAGGCTCTGTACCTGGTTACCTCTAATGTGACTGTGTTTTAAATGCAGTTTCTCAGAAACAACCAAAGAGAAAGGTCAGCTCTCAGTACCACGGCCCAGCTCCTGGTAGTTGTTCAATGCACTGCTAGCAGTGGTGGGTGTTTGTTTTAGAATCTGCTCAAGGTCATTTTTCAACTTCTGCTGGGAAGTCTACCTACTTCTCTCATACTCTATTTTTCTTTCTGACATTTTTGTTATTTTACTAACTGTTATGCATTAAAGTGACAGACTGCAGGAAAACAAATGGACACGAAGATGAAGCACAGCCAAAATTCTGCAACATTGGCTAGTTTGTTGAAGGTGATGAAGGAAGAGAGAATTGCAAATGACTTCTGCAGAGGAGCATAGCCAAAGCTCAGTGCTGACATCCAAGGACAGCGCCCAGAGCCATCAGCAGCACACTCTTTGGAAGATCACCTGATCAGGTTCTTCCATTGAATGGGAGCTGCCAACACTGCAATCAGAGTGCACGTGGCACACAGCTCCTAAATGCTTCCTTCAAACAGACCAGTGTGCATTTTGGTCCGTGAGAAAATTAATTTCAGAAAAATATATCTGGGGACTACATGGGGAAAGTTTTTCACAGAACATATATTAAAATTATCTTTTATGTTTTACTCAATTGCTTGAACTCAGCAGCCAGTGAGATTCAGTTTCTATTTCCTTTCAATGCACAAACTAAGCTTACTAACAGTTCATAAATTGTGATGTTAGTTACAGAGATCTTCCTGTGATAGAATTTTTAAGCCCCAAATCACACCAACTAAACCTTAACGGCTTCTAAAGCAACACCATTTTTCAGAGAAATAAAAAGTATGTATTTCTTTTGAGGCATGAAGATATTGCAAAGCTGAACAAATTTCCATTGTTGAGTGGTGTGTGGAAGCCCAGAAGCACAGGGGGCAGATGGAGCTGGTGCCCAGCTGCGAGGGGCATCGGGGCAGGGACGTCTGCCAGCACACCTGACAAGCTATCAAAGAACTCCCTGGCTCTCCCTGTCCTTCCCATGGGGATGTTTCAGTTCTATGAGCACAATGGAAGCAGCCAATAAAGCTCCATTTTGTTTGCAGTTAACACCAGAAATTGCCTGCACTATAATTCTGCACGTTGGTTCATTTTCAAACAATTAAAAGAGATGCATCTATGCATTGTAATGCAAAGTTTCCACTGCAGTCAGTGGCACACTTGGGGACACGAGGAGGACATTGAGGAGCCTTCTGAGTGCATGTGATAAATCATGTAAATGTTTTGATTTTCCTGAGCAAATGAGCCAAGTTTCTCAACATGAACTACAATATTCAGCTACTATAAACAGCAGGAAAGACCGATAACTAAGTGCCCTGAATTCACAGCACTGTGGCCAAATGGATTCATGTGCCTATTTTGGGAGTTAATGGGCATTTATTTCATCATGGGTGTTAAAAGAACCACTCAAGGAATTTCTGACTTCTGAGAATTAGGCTTCAGAGTTAAACTTTTCAGTGTTAAATTATTATAAGTGAATTGTCTATATAGATATGAATTAACTGCAAAAAGCATAGTGATCCAGTAATGTTATGAAATATAATGTTCCGAAGGCTTAGTATGAATTATTTATGCACTCCTTCCTAAGAGGGGGAGAAGGGGAGGACATTAAAATCAGTGAGTTCCATGGAGTTACTAGCATCTATGTTTTTTCCCCATCCATTTGACCTGACTTTTCCAAAACTTCCTCAGCCTACATTCAAATTCCTGCAGTTAAAATTCCATCTTTGCTTCTGTTCAACAGCTTTCCCATGACATTAAAACACTGCTCTCCTGCGACAGTCCTGATAAACCAGCTGTAAATGATAATCCTAAGGAGGATTTTAACAGTTTACTCCCCATACTTGCAGTTCTTAGAAACTGAAAATACCTGGGATAAGTTACTTGGATGGGTGTGGGGAGGAGGGTTAAGGGGACTAAAAGATGACCTGTCACCATACATCCTGAGGCACACACCTCAAGTGTTCATGTATATTTTTATTCCCTTTGGCCTTCCAGCTGAAATCATGTGTCCTCCTTCCCCAAAGACTGCGAGCTCAGAAAAAAAACCTACTCCAAATACAGTTGACAATACAATATATTCCATTCTTACTCCCTGAAAGCAACATGCAACCTCTGAAATCAGCGTATCAAAGAAAGAAAATAGCCACTACTGTCATTCTATTTATCTAAAAATAACCCAGTTTCTTTTGGAAAGTGGTAAGCATTGATAATAACTGAAAAATAAGCAAACACGCCACTTCTGCATTACTGACTTTTTTTTCCACCACTGGTTTTCATCAGCTCATATTCCTATCTGCAGCACCCAGTGTAGTGATGTTCACAGGAAACAAGTCTCTATCAACACTTGCACAGAGGTTCAATACAGACAAAATTTATCTTTGTGATGGCACACAAAGGGAGACACTTTTGCTCAGTCACTATCTTGTACAATAATTTGATAACAGGGCCAAGCCTGAGCTTCTTGTGCACGCAAACAGGATAGACAATAAAAATTAGAGAGAAGAACTATTTATATTGAAGAGAAGAGCTTGCATACCATGACACACTGAAGCCAGGGATTGTTTCTAACACGTCAGCAGGTGAATTCTCAATGTTAGTATTCTGGGAGTGTTGTACTTGATGGATCTGTACAAGAGATGACATTTTGCTATCTGCAAAACTAACTTAAGTGATAGCTGTTGTTATTTTGCAGCGGTTAGGACCCCATAAGAAACAACTCCAAGTGATACTTGGAAAATCCACATTATTCATGCAGTTTTGACTCAGCAGCAGAGCTGGCATTCTCCCCACCTTATGTGAGTAGCTAAAGAGGGGCTACTGGAAGTCACGTGTGCAGGCATATGAGGGGATTGTTGGGGCTGTCCAGTGCAGGGCCAGGAGTTAGACTTGGATCATCCCAGTGGTCTCTTCCAATTCAGGATATTCTCATTTATGAGATCTAAGTTTTTCCTACTACAAGATATACATCTCTCAACTGCAGAACAGCAGCCACAAAAGAGTTTTAAGCCCAATGTGTCTATCTTTTACTTTTATATGGGTGCAAACTAAGTGACAGAAATAGCAGCAGAGGGCATTAGAATAGATGATCTTTGTTACTCCAATATAACAACTTCTAATAGAATATTTTCACTGCTCATTTCCTACACATCTTGCAATGTTTATCCTACCTCCACCACTGCTAAAAGGATTTTTTTACCTTTTTATTTTTGGCAGGGGTAGGTGGGACAGACTTCTCAGAAAGTACACTTTAACACCTTGAGATATGTACAGACTTGCTATGTGTTTGATCTCTTAAATGCTTAATAGAGGTCAAAAAGGTGTGGATTAAAAAAAAAAAAAAAAACCAACCCAACTCTCATGGTAAGATTAGTCAACAACCAGCTCTCAGGTAGAAAACATCTACCAGAGCCAGTATGGGGATTGCAGTCATCCAAGTACTCTCAAGTCTGTGATATCATCTGTCTAGATTTTATTATGCTTAATGCTTATGAAAAAATGTCTTCTAAATTTTTATTTTCAATATGCCTATCAAACCTAAGGTAGAAAGCTCATGGCTCCCTTTCCTTAGTTTAACACTACCTTTGTCAATGTGGGAGTACAGCTCAACATCAACAACTTACAATACAACAGCTTTAAAAAAACCCAAAAACTAAGGAAGGTCTCTAAAATGCATTTAATTTGCTGACAGCAGTAATTCAAACTGAGTCTTCCATATCCAAAACCTTATACCTCCCTCTACCACTATTAGTTTCATCAGACACTGAAAATTCCCAGGAAATTAGCAAGTCAACGACCAGCACACTGAAGAACTCCGTTAGGGGAATATCCACTCAAGCACAGCTGGGCAATGTACCTGGTCAGTTGTTGACCATTTTTAGTTCAACTGCTGTAAAAGCCCCACTCTAGTCACGAGTCATACACAGAACAGAGCAAAAGAAAACAGGTGCATTATCAATTTCTCTCACTCTCATCCCCGGGTAAGTCTTTGGGCTGCTCTCTGCTAATAGTCTCACCAGTACTGTAAGCAATCACCTTCCCTGGAAGCACAGCACAGCTTGTTGCATCTTGCAGTGGAGCTGACTAATCTTGCTCCTAACTGAGTGGAGTCAGTTACAGGAGTGGTAAATCAAATACATTTCTGTTTGCTTTTCATTAATTTTCAGAGATTTGCATTAATTAAGTTACTGGTTATCAGAATGAACAAGCCTCCTAAGGCTAAGATTTTACATGAGTCATCTCACTTTCAACTCAGTGAGCCAAAAACTGCAGTGCCTACATATTGTTCCAGCTAGGGAGATAATGGAATCTGGCATCTCTGATGCCACCCTTTTCTTTATAGTTACATCACACTATTGTATTTCCCTCAACACAGCAGAAATCAAAAAGGGCAATCTTTGTTTATAGTTCCAAACCACTTCTAATAAAATCTTCAACCAGAAAGCCCTTTTATTTTTGGCAGTGATAAGTGGTGGGAGGGTGGGGATGGAATGTCACTGAAAAGCTTTGCTCAAGGTACATTTACAGGTTGCTTGATCCATCCTTGGGGCCCTTTGCTGCAGCAGCTCTTCCTGTTGACACAATACCTCCCAGAAGGCAAGGCTCCCTCCCTCACATCCCTTCAGGGCTCTACTCTTGGAGTTAGTCTCCTAATTGAAGCATTTGAATTCAGTTTACTTCAGCAGGAGAGGCACCCTAACAGCTTTTATGGGAATGTCTATAAAATCACGCAGTATGAAACTGATCATTTTCCCTCCCATGCAGGAAAAAACAGCTCAATTAAGGGTTGGGGTTTTCTTGGTACATACATAGGGCTTGTTACAAAGATTAAGTTCTTGGTCTTGTAACTCCTAGCAAGTTGTACAGACACTATGGACAGCAATTAAGAATTTCATGAATGTTTCCCAGGTAAACCATTGCTTTCAAAGAGAAGTAACCCAAAGAGCCACACATCAAAGTTAGCCAAACACCCTGTTTCATTTCCTGAACATGTGACTGCCCAAAAAGCCATACAAGTGAGGCCATCTTAGACATTCCTCTCAAGAGCATAAATGAGTGGTGGCTTAAATGCTATCTGCATAAGAGATACACAGGGTAAAAGGCAGAACTCTCCTCCACTCCCTCAACACTGCTGGCCCCAGAAGAAACTATCAATTCTGCAAATCCCTCAAACCCATGAAGTGAAAAAAACCCTACTAGACACAAACAAGCCCAAGAAATGGACTGCAGGAGAAGAATCAGGCTCTCCTGGATGATGGTCAAGGAGCAGCCACACAGTACTCACCAGCCTCCAGAGAGGCTGATGTGCTGCAGCCACACTTGCTGGAGTACGAGCTAAAAAATTACTCAAAGCATTTGAGAACCATAAAGGAACTCTTAGCATAAGGTTTCCCTTTAACTTCAGTGAGCTAAATCCAAATCAGTCACATTACATCACTGCAAAAGGAGTGTACAGAGAGAAGCCAGACATCTGGCACATTTTGGTGTTGACTTTTGCAGCTGACACTTGCTCTTCAAAGATCCAATTCTTTTACAGTCACTTGGTGTTCAGAATTGGAAAAGCTGTTGTCACTTGAACTACACATCCTAGAGAACACAACAGGATAAATTTCAGGACATTCATTTGGCAAACTAAGGTTACAACATCTCTCTGGCATCAAGAGACAGTATTACCTATTTCTGTAGAGAAAAGAAATCATCATGGTGAAATGGCTTATCTTCCTTTTGATTTGCTTTGCAATGTTCTTGTGATTGTTTTCATTGGCAGCAACACAGAAGGTGAGAGTTCTGCTCCGCATGGAAAAAAAATTGTAAAATAGCAAAGAATTCCAGCAATTTTCCCTAAGAGATCTGATTATCACTTTTTTAATCCCAGCAACTCCAGGAAAGCTACAGATCAAAATTCAAGTAGTCCCAACCAATTAAAGGAAGATGAAAATAGAGGTTATTTATTAAATCCAAGAATTTCACCAGATTTAAGTACAAATTAACTACTAGAATATTGACATCATCTAATGCAATACTATCACATACATTTTATGACCATTTTTTACAGCCAGTTTTGTTAAAAAAAAAATCAAGTTACTCTATTTTATTTAAAGTAGATTTCCCAACACTGTACAAGAGAGCGTACTCACAGAACTCTCAACAGAAGAGCTTTATCTACTGTAGGATAACTTTAATTTCATCATTGGTTCACTAACGGAGTTTTCTTTCTAGTTCCTCAAAGGGTTAATTCAGTAAACAAGGCAATAACCTGTTGATCCTCTGGACTATCTGCCTTACAGTTGGTGCTATAACCCAGATATCTGTAGCACTTACATTCTGGGTTATTTCTGTGGTTTCATACAGTTCATATTAACAGGTAGTACATTAATAACCACTTCAAGGACTAGAATTGGGATACCAAGTCATTTACAACCCAAAGCGCAGACTTAGAGCAGGAGTTCGCCTGCTCAGCTGCCCCGACCCCTGGACTCTCAGTGCTTTACAACCCGAGGGCAGTGAAGGTGAAGGGGCACTGCTTTCAGCTGTAGCCTCTGCCACAGCAGGGCTCCACAGCTTCAAAGAGAATTCTCCTTACACTCGAGAATCGTGAAGCAGACAAGCCCGTTCAGACTGTGGTTCAGCCCATGGGTGGGTGGTCAGCTCACTGCTGACCTCCTGCTCCACAGGCATCTTCACTGTTCTGGTGAAGAGCCTGACGTGACCCAAGAGATTTTCTTTTCTGGAAGTTACTTCACTTCATACGACCAGGTGCTCCTACAAGACACACATTAAGTCTCTGGAAGCCACGCACTCAAAGCCACAAAGCCTGATTTGCAAACACTTTGATATGATATAAAGTAACAAGCCAAAAGATATGTCCTCAAGTATTCTACAAAGCAAAATGATGTCTCATGGCTGGAGAAGTCAGGAAAATTATAATTACATTCCAAATGGGAACCCTGAAGCTGCCACTACAATGTGAGCAACTTGTATATTAAAGCCTTTCAAGAACGCAGACTGGGCAGAGAAAAAAAACCCACCTCACTTCAGTTTCATATCTTCTGTTTTATTTTAAGGCTTACTAGTAAGGGCTTTCATGTATCTGGGGAACTTCATTTTGTTTAACTTCCCAGTCTTAATGTTTGTTTAATAGATACTATTTGTAAACTTAGTGTTTCTATATCCAAACTCTATTTGTGTTTGTTTCTCCAGCATATTTTCTCCCTCCTGTGTTTATTTCTGCACTGACACATCAAGGGAGGGCTTACTTTTGGCACACACCCTTGCCAAAACAAATTGTTTTATGTACAATTTCCTTTCATCATAACTTCAATATATTAACAACTTCGGATATTGCATATAAGTCTATATCAGGATTAAAAAAAAAAACCTGATGCGAGGAAGACGAGGACACATGTTGAGGCAAGAAAGATTAAAGGAAAACATTTATCTGAATTAAAACCCTCTTAGCAGTGCAGTTGAAACTACGCCCTAAGTTTTGTTTTGTCATTAGACAAGTTCAACCCTTGATTCAATTGTGTTTACAAGTAATTTGGGCTCAATCTTCCTTTCCTGGAAACAATCAACAAGAAGTTAAATTCAACACACTTTCTCTTTTTGGTGGGGGAGTGAAACAGGAAGGTGGCAGGTAGGTAAAAATAAAAATTAATAGAAAAGTAGAACAAAAGTAATTAGACATTAGCTGTCTCAAGTTTGCCTGTGAAATGGGAAGCATATGGCAGCTGAAGGTATATGAGATAACATTATCCAGGTCAAAACCCTCCACAGAGCCAGTTAAACATGTACATTAAACTTCTGTGATGTGCCAGATACAGACTTGCAGATGTTGACTAGGACAAACAAAATAAGCATAGCCCTTGACACTCAAAACCGAGACTTAATACAGCACATTAAGCAATCTCTACTGTCCCTTTTGGTCGGTGCTTGGCAAAAACAGCTTTGATCAAAGGTAACTGTCAAACACATCTTCTTGTGGATCCTGATCTGAGATACCCCAAGATTTGCTTAAAATTCTGTTCATCTTTACAAGTTCTGTAAAGATGACAAACTTTGTGTCACCTAGATTAATTTGAAAGATGTATTTCTTCATTAGCAATGCCATGTCAAACAAGCTGACTCCCATGGCAAATCAGTGCTGTCACAAAAGATTAATACACATTCTAGCAGGCAGGAACAGTCCTCAAAGTTATTGCCTTCATCTCAAATAATTCCAAAGGCATTTCCTGTGAACTCATAGCCAGTGCATATCAAACTCCTTTTGTATGCATATCTAACGCAGGAGAAATTGGCAGAATTGGGGAAACCCCGTAAAATATCAGAGCAAGCTTAGAGACTGACCAATACAGCTGAAGAAAGGTTACCAAAAACAAACATTGTGACAACTAGGCACAAAACTGAGTTTAAATTACATCCAGTCCTTTTTCGTTTGGTAATGAGTCATTTTCCTTATATTGCAGGTGACCAACAGTTCATAAAACTACACTTCATAAACCAGTCCATCCTAGGTTTGGCCTCATAATACTTTGAAGAAATTGGTCAGAGGATAATCTAGTCAAAGTCTTCTTACAATTTTAAGTTAAAATTAATCTATGCATAGTTTATACCCATGTGTTGGAGACCTTATGCACCTCCTCCCCCTTAAATGCTTGTAGGCAGCAGCCTTCACTCTTGATGATCAAATTTTGGTTTATTGTGCTTTAAAACCCACAACAAGCTCTGTGGCAGAGGGTTACTTTGTCTGTCAGATACAGCTTTGGAAAACAAGGGGAAAGACGGTGTGGAGCTAAAAGGTTTTTGAATGGAATCAAGATTAATTAAGCTTTTAGAAGTTTTAGCACTTCCAGCCTACTTCAAGAAAAAGGTAGCTTCTCCCCATCATCAGCCTTATCAATACAACTAAAATAAAGGTAACTGGTGGACTACTGAGGGAACAGGGAAGATATCAAGGTAAAACAAAAGCAGAGCACTTCTGTAACGGCATCACATCTTCAGAAGAGAACAATATTAGCATACTTTAAATTCTCAAAACATTAGTGGCTCTCTCATTAGTCTTTGCATAAGGACAAAAAGCCTTTCTTTTGATTTGCAGGGAAATAAAACAGCATAGCAAGCATTTGTCATAATGGTACCACATATATCAATAATTTCTGTTTGATATCCACTGAAAATAAACCTGTGTCATTTTCTTTCCCTCATTTCTGAATAATCTGTTGTTTCTTGCAATGTATTTCTAGAGTGTTCAAATTACTGACTCTTAACGAGATTGTAGCTGAAAGTCTTGACAGTAACCCTCAACAACTTCCACATCTCTGAACCTCTTTCTTACAGAATTCATCAGTAATACTGAGCTGCACAAGTTATGACATGTACATGCAGGAGCAGAGAGCCCTAACCTTTAAGACTGGTAGGTTAGATAATACCAGGATTTTAAATTTACTGTACAGGTATTAGGTGAAAAGAGGTTCCAGTTCCTTCATGGAGTTTAATATTTTCAAAAGAACTGCAGGCTGGCTATTGCATAATCTGGAACAGGGGAGCTGGGAAGAAGTCTTAAAGGGGCTATGGTGTTGGTTAAATTTTACTGAAAAATCTGTCTGTGAAGTTGATGGAAGAAAAACTTTCCAGGCTTAAAGCAACTATAACACTATTTTCTCACTCACCTATTTTTAAATACTTGTTCTATGCACAAGTCCACTCCCGAAATGATAAAACCATTTGTTCACAGTGAACAAACCAAACATAATTAAAAGACACTGATTTTTGTTGGGTTTTTTTTCTTTTTTTAAAGTAATTGCATTGTGGTACATGCAGTGGTTTTGACACTGTGTTGTGTGCCCAGTTGTGAACAAAAATTGAACAACTGATGATAAACTTTTAGTAAAACTATGAAGTAAAATACCTGTTATGTTGTTAATATCATTCATGCTATCCTCTTATGTTTTTAATTTTTATCCTCATTTTCCCCCACCCTACTATTCCTAGTCTACTTCTCCAGGCTCTATACTGCTTTCTGAAACCTGTTTCATGTCAGTACCCTGCTCACAGCATTCATTTCGTGCATGGTCAAGGTTTCAGTCTCACGAAACACAGCCAGTACCTACCAACTCCGATGAAAGGATCGTTCCACAGACACACAAAGGCAAATGGCTTTGGACCCCCCACCAACATTAAAGAAAACTTGAAGGAAGGAAGATTCAGGAGCTGGCAGACCTAATTACATTTTCATAAGATGGATAAGATCTTAAAAATTCATAAGCACTGGAACACTTCTGTATTAAGTGTTTGAGATCTCAGTCACACTTGCTATGATTAAAGAGTCTGAAAGAAAACAAAACAACAACAAAAAAAGAGAGACAAAACCCACTCAGCCTCCTAAGGGATCAGGACACATCTGCCAGTCAGGGCATCTGGCATGGAAAAAACATTTTCATCTTGCCCTGATTTTGATTAAGCAAGATAAAGCTTCAAAAGCAGAAGTAGTGCTATCTATTAGGCCCTGTCTTAAAACAAAAGTTAAGATGCAACCCTGTTTTCTCCAGATTGGCTTTTGCCTACTACACAAGAACTGTTTCAGACCCATGGGAGTTGATCACATTAAAAAATGATCAAGGAGCAAGGACAGGCTCTGAAAAGCAGAAAAGCAGAACTTGAAAGGAGATGTTTAACATTTCTGGTAACAGTTACAGGTGCTCTAACTTCCTGATTTGGGGAACTGGCATATAAAGCTTGTAAAATGTAACAGCAGCACAATATCTGAGTTACCAGTCATGTCACTTCCCTTGAATTTCACTTCACTGAAATGAGCCACCTGTGAAATTCAGCACAGAAGCACAGAATGTGGAGCAAGTGTGGGGGTATTTGGTGGTGCTCCACCACCAATTACTTAAGCAACATGAATGCACATCAAGATTTCCTTTAAAATACAGCTACTTCTTTGACATCACAAACAAATATACCAGATGAACAGGGATAAGTAAGACAGGTTCTACAGATGTTGCTTCACATTTTTCTGCTCTCAGCCCTTCTCCATGACCACACGTGCTTGTAGATGAGCCAGCTACAGATACAGTCAGACATTTTGACTTGGTTCAAACTGCTTGATCAGGTATTACTCCTAATTTTGCAAAGTCAGCTTTTCAGTAACTTAACAGCATACTACTGAACATTGCTTTCAGGACCTGGAAGAGGTAATTTTTGCTGGAGGATAGTACCATGACTTCACTGCTGAAAGAAAAGCTTTCATTGTTCAAGTTACTGGCAGAATTTCATGGAAATACAGACAGAAGATAAGCTCTCAGCAGAATTTTCATTCAGGCACACATCCATATCTTTATCTGTCTTTATCATAGAAATTGCAGTTTGTCTATGATTCACCTTTCAGCTCTTGGAGCTTGAAAAGAATTCACCCCACTGAGGACTCAAATATTTGAAAGCTCCTATGTGAAAAGATTTCAACCCTTTAAGATCAATACCAGATCTGTATCAGACTCAAAGGATACTGGAAATAGTGTAGTGAACAGACAAGAATAAACAGCCACTCCTCTTGGGTAAAAATCTGGATTGTTGTATCCTTAGAAAGTGTGTTAAATGACTCTGGAATGCAGATTCACATGAACTGGTGCATCTACCTGGTACAGGAACAGAGTAAGAGCTTTGGCATCACTGCGCCCTGTGTGGCTGTCTTTTGTAGCAGTACCAGAGCCAGCCTGGGTAATGATCTGCTGATTTAGGGAAATTTCCTCTAGTTCAGGAAACTCAGCTGGTCCTGAACCAGCACACAAACCACTACAGAAAACAGAGTCAATGGAACAGTGTTGGGAGATTTAGGATGAACTCTATGTCAGTAGCTATAAAGGACCAAGGACTTTTTTGAACTTAGAAATGTTAATCCAGCAATAAAGAAGAAAATCAGTGCTTGAAATTTTATTCCAGTAACAACACAAGGTGGCTGAGACACATTGGCAAAGGTCTGACACAGATACCCTGGCAAACCATTCACCATTTTATCACTTTAACATTGTTCTCCTGTTCAAGTTCCTTTCAGAGTAAAATAAAAAGCCGGCACCAGCTCTTATGCCAAAAATTTTGCTACCAAAAGCCTTGGTATGTACAAAGATATAACAAACTTATACCTCTGTTATGCTCCTACCAGGAATTTTTCTTCTACTGCAGTGGCTGTCAATAAACACATGGCAGGGTTATGTGTGGGGCCAGTGAGATCTGGACCATTAGAGCCCACTGGTGCCCTGAGGGCCCTGACTGAGAGCCCTCAATGAACCAAGTTTAACTATTTATTGAAATACACAACCTCAGTAGAAGAATGATGCTGTAGAAAAGGTTTTGTCTTCTACAAGTAACAGCCAAACTTCCAAAAGTAATGTGAGACTTCATATTTATTAACGTTCTAGTTGTATTATAATTAGAAAAGTATTATTCCAACCCAAACTTCAGGCTAAATTTGACAGCAACAAGGTCTAGATTTCAAGTTTTTTGGGCTATCAAACACCAGTGAAATCCCTATCTTGAAGTGTGGGGAAGTTGTTGTAAAACACATGATTCTGAGCAAACTACTTTTCTTAATGGCAGTCCAAAAGTTGATTGATTTAATAAAACAGCATATCATCAGAAAGCAAGATACCAGGACAAAACCAAACACGCTAAAATAATATAATCCTTTGATTCTTTAATCCTTTTTCTCTGTTTACAATTCTCAGATTCCTTTTCAATCTGCAGACAACTGCTTGAGTCCCAGCCCTGCCTCATGCACAACAGAGCACATGTGAATTACCTGTGCTGTGAGCCTGCCCTTTGCTCTCTTGCATTCTCATCCTTTCTTCCCACCAGTTGTTCATATCCCTTCCTTCCACCACTTATCCCTGGGATCTATCTAGAGGAGCTGTTTTTCCCTTTTGGGCTTCAACCATCAAGTTTTTTTGACAAGTGCTTACCAGCTCCTGAAAGAAAACCAGACTATGTTTTGTACATGTTCAGTTTACTTCTGTTGTCTAGAAGACGTCCTTGGGGACTGCAGGAAGTCACTCAAGCTGGATGTCAGCATGCACCAGCTTTGAGCACTGATACATGAGCACAACTGGAGTGCAATTTGCAGTGCAATACCTACTTGCACAGTTCTGGCTCCTGTGGAGGCCCTGCTTTGCCTCTGTCGAGAAGAAACACATTAAGCAACTCCAGCACATACAGACAAATTCAACGCAAGTTCAACTCTTTTACTTTGCTTGCTTGACCTGTTAAAACATTCCAAGTCACCAGCATTTACAGACACAGACAGTTTTGTAGCTCCAAGCAGCATCACCCCAGAGAGACCAGCACATGCCTTGAAAAACCAGACACAGTGACCCAAGGCACAAAACCCTCATAACAAGTTTCAAGCCTGATAATTCCTATAAGCACATGCTGCAGCAATGATGTCACTGCTACAGCTGTCCAAAATAGAAATATAAATGTATCCTTCAGAAGGGACCAGATGACACCATCAAGCTAAAGTAACTTTTAATTCCAAACAGTAAAAGCTCACAAATGTACAACAATCAAATTTACTTGTTTTATCCAAGTTCTAAATCTTTGGTTTCCAACTCAAGCCCTATGTGCTTGTTTAGGTAGATTCATGTGATATTAAATTACTTGACCTTGCTCACTCAGCACCCTATTTTGCCCAACATTCAGTACTGCTCCCAGTGACTTTGTACTCAAGAGCACGAGCTGTAGAGGTCAGGCTCTGGAATCCACTGCTTCTGGATCCAGGATGTATCAAAGTTAATGAGCAGGTGCACTTCTTGCTGCAGGTCTCACTGCAGCCAAACAGACAAGTTACATGACAGCAGTACCATTCTACAGTCCAAATCAGTGTACAGGTGGTGATTACCATTTAATCACCAACACTGCAACTCTGTAGTTAACAGCCCCTAGGAGAGCCATTAAAGGAAAAGGAATCATTATATTTCCTTTGGAGACTATTCCCAGAGACAGAGGTTAGAAAGTTGTAACAAAGCCTAGAAGAGATTATTGGTCAACACCACAAATGGCAAACTGCTGCATATATTTCTATTAAGGTTAACTTTAATACAACTCTTCCTCTCCAGATTTATCACAGATATTGCATCAGTAAACAACTGCAATTTGAAAAGTTGCCTTTTTCATTGCAAAATACAGCTATAAGCGATTGAAAAAAAAAAGTCTTCCCTATTAGAGAAAAACACTGCATGAGGTTCTATGTGCATCTGATTACATGTGCAATCCTTAATAACCCCTTGATGCTGTATCATGTGGCAATCACTGTAAGTGATTTGAGCAAAATTCATGAGTTTGTGCAAATATTTGCATTGACCTTCTAACATTGGTGGCCAATTTGGCAAGCCAATACAATGCAAACAGGTCAAATCCTTAACATAAAAAGCTAAAATGATTCCCTTCTGGAAAAAGGCACGTCAAAAATTTCACTAAAGTAGTTCACAACAATACTAGCAGAACTGTCTAAAAGTTGCACTTATTTTCCAAGAGATTTTTCAACTGACAAGAGCAGTTACCACAACCTTCTCAGTGTAGTCATGGCATCAATACTGTAATGGGCATCAGGACTGGTAGAGACAAAAAAAGAAAGTTTAAGTCCTGCTGTGATTTAGAAAGGACAGGTAGAAAATAGTTATATGCTGTCAGGACTCCAAAGGTTCTGTGCATGTCCACTAGAAAACACTCATCTGAGTAATTTTTACTGCTATTAACCTTGTCATTTAGAAAGTTGAGGTTGTCAGTTCAGGATTTGGGAACATCTGTTCTTCATGTGCCACTTCAGTGTCAAGTGTGTCCTCTCTACTCCATAAATCTTAGTTACAGGAGCCTCCTTCTTCCCTGAGGAAACTGTAATGAAGTTTTTCATAAAGGTGGCACTCTGAAACAAAAACTATTCCAAGCACAGGAGAAATTTTATCCCTGATTTGGCAGATAAACTTATCTGTCTCCATCAGGAATCTTAGAGCCCAAACATTGATAGTAAAAGTAGACTTATACCCATTAAAAAGATAAAACTCAAGCCTTATAGGGCAAAACAAATGGAAATTGATCACTAAATAACTTTAAATAGGGTGTGAATAAAGTAACTCAACTGATTTAGGACTAAATTTCTGCTTGTTTGCTCCCATCATACTAAAATCAAGATCTCAGCCTGAGGCTATATCCCAAGTCTTGTTGCAAAGTCATGCTCCACTTGCTAAGATTAATTATGTATACCCAAACAACAAATGATAAGTTATATAGCATTCAGGAAGATTAATTAGTTACAACAGAAGTTTTACCTCCACAGAGCAGTTTTAGGCTATTTGGTGCCTGGATGTGGCACACACATTATTTTCCAAATGAAAGAGTATTTTCAGCTGTTAGTGAAGTAGATACTAGAAAAATTCAAGCTAAGCTACACCAACCACATTGTGAAAACAGATTCTCAGCAACCCCAAAGAAAATTTAGATTACATTTTAACTTCTAGAGGAGTAAGTCAAAGGGTCTTCAGTGCAAATGTGTTAGAGAGGCATCATTCCTCAATGTAAGTACCCCAGGGTAAAACAGTTTTACTTTTCACTGGAAACAAGTTCTAAACCATATTCTGTAGGAAAGATCTGTGAATCAGTGAAATTCTTATCTACCACTATTTGACAATAGCTGTGAGGCAGATTACTAAAGGCAATATTTTCCAGATGAAACAGTACTCTAATTAGAAATAAAATACTTTTTTCTTCCTTTCTCAGAAAAGACTGCTGTGAGGCAAGACAATAGAAATGGCACCATCTGCTAATAATCCAATTAAAGAATTTCAAAGCAACAGCTAAGAGTTAGCTGTTAGGGATTTATTCTTCTAAACATATTTCTCAATTGCACCACATGGATGTCCACATGTTTTCTAATTACCTTCTATTTGGAAACTGCAAGAGTTCATGGAATCAAGGAGAAATCATATAATGGGTAATGCAAAACATGAGTTTTTCCCAGTTATACATTCGTCTCCACTTCTGACAGAATTTGACCATTTTATCATATTCCCCAATTATATGAGATAGTCAAACATGTCTCAGACATCACTTATCACAGAATGTTCTCCAGAATGGCCTAGGGTAGATCCTCTTCCCACTTGGTTTATAGTCAGAATGATCCTCAGATGCCAAAGACAAAGATAACTATGACTGAAAACTCTGAAATGCTGTATTTAGGCAGCAATTGCTGCCTGTCATTCAAGATTACTTGGCTAGAGGTGGCAATTTGGCTAACACTGTTTAGGGGGACAGGTTTACCAATGCCAAACACCCCACTGGCTCTTGGCATTTTGCTGATAATAGCAAAAAAACCCAAAACCCAACCAATATTTGAGTATGCCTTCAGAAGATACCCACAACTTTGGGAAAACCAGTTTTATTCTACTTAGGAGATGTACAAAATAAATTACTTGCTCAAGACCTCATCACAAGCATATAGATGGAGAACACAGAGAATTAAACATATATCTTAATGCATAAGTACCTAATCCTACAGCTACTCAGTTATATGAATACATATGGCCAATGAATTTATGTGCATGGAATAGAAACAATCCATCTCGACAAGAAGTTCACTGAATCTATATGTTATAGTTCTCATTCTACCTTCAGATCATCCTCTTTAGCTTTTCACACCTGTGTCACAGCAGGCTTAAAGTGTCCTGTCACAGCCCTGCAGAGGCTGATTCCAACTTCAGCGAAGCAGCTGAAAATTCCACATGAAACCCAATGTTCAGTTTCTGCCCTTCCATGAATACACTCTGCTTTATTGCTGAAGGTAGACAAGAAGTTCTTCCAAACTATAAAGTTTTGAATCCAAAGGTGATTTTCTGGCAAAAAGAGAGATATTAAAGCCAGTATTTGTCTGGAAACACTAGAGCAGCTACATGTTCTCCTGTAACCAACAGCTGCTAAGGTGTAAATCATATGTCCACCATAACTACAGTAGGCCCAAATATTTTACTTTTTCCCCTCTCGCTTCCCTGTCTCCAGATTAGCCTCCAGACAAAAGCGCAAAATATTAACAAGTTTGAGCTAACAAGCTTAGCGTGGTTTTATTAGGCCTTGAGAAGAAGCAAACTACTAAATATTGTACATAAGGCCAATACTTGCATGTACAGCAGCTCTTAAAGAAGCATTGAGTCCTGCACAAGGAATACTGTTATATAAGGAATATCCAAATGCCCAAATCTGTGAGAACAACAAAAAAACTCAACAGCATTTGCTGCTTCCACCCCAAGAACAAACTCATTTGTGTTGTTCTATAGAAAAAGCTAAAATGAGCCCTTTAAAGGGTGTTTAATCCCCCAGTGCTGCCCAGTATACAGAGTCCACAAAATATATGGATTTCTTCTTCACCCATCTCTAGTACTCCTGCTGTGACGTGGAGCACAGGTTTTATCAGCAGATTAAAAAAAGTTTAGAATTTAACCACAGCACACCTTTGTTTCTTTTTAACCTTCAGGTTCCTCACTCATGATTAGCTGGGCGATATTGGACCAGAGGTTATCTAACCCCATGCCCTGTGTCCGTCACCAGTAGCAGACACCTCGAGTGTGTCCAATAAGACCATTCATGTTGTTGAACCAGTGTGGATCTTTCCAAGCCATCCTAAACTGGTTCCT
This sequence comes from Atrichornis clamosus, assembly GCA_013400975.1. NCBI lineage: Eukaryota > Metazoa > Chordata > Aves > Passeriformes > Menuridae > Atrichornis > Atrichornis clamosus. The sequence continues at coordinate 42,641 of WBMZ01013889.1, forward strand.
TTAAAGCAGCAGCACAAAGCTCAGTGCAGACCAGTGTACTGTGCAACAGTGGGCAAGGTAAGATGAGAACTGACCTGAGTTTCATCAGCTCCTTACCTGAGAATGTAACTTCATTAACATACAACAAAAATATTCTGCAATTACACCCAAGTATTCCCGAGTTCATAAGTAATAAATACATGTATTCAGTCACAATCTCAAGCAGCCTATTGAGCTAACGAGCCCCTCTAAACCCTGTGCCAAGATACGAGATCATAACCAAATTTCAGGATGAAGAAACCTCTCCATGACATGTCACCAGGGTCACATTTGACAGACAGCTATCACTTCTGTTCATAGCATGCAGCTAAAAGGGAGAGATATCATTCTGAGCAGTTCCATTTCAGTTTTATTCACCTCATTGGCTGAAAAAATGAAATGGTGCCACAGCACAATATTTTAATGCAATTTGTATATTTAGTAAGTGATAAGTAAATAGGAATTCCATGAAATGTGATCACGTAATATTCGAGACTTTGACTGCTGTTTTCCACAACTAAGCTATAAAATCAAGAAAAACACAGCACACGCAAATTTCTGACAAAAATATGCCTCAGCTGGAAGAATAATAACAAAAAAGACCAAAAAACCCCAGAACACCTGCAGCACAAAGCCACTGGATATTTAATACAATTTCTTCCGTCCTGTTTGCATATTTAATATTGGGAAATAATTATGGGTGTTTTTAATGAGGTATTTGTGAATATGTGATCAAAAGATGAAATTACACAAGTGTTTTACTTCCATGTTAGTTACTAGAACCATATCAGTTTCTGTAGAGTAAACCAACACCACAGGCTGAAAACAGCTGAGTCACTGCTTCAGTTGGTAACTATTTCCATGTTGGCTGGGAAATACAGGCATTTCACTTCCCATTGTGAAAGTCATTGTCCGAAAACATCACTGGTACAAAGTGAACACTTCCACCAGACCAGGATACAAACCCTGTCTTTAATTCAGAATTCTCAATTTTACAGTACTTGAAAAGTAGGAGTTCTTACCTTTAGTGCTAAAAGTCAAACTACTGTACTGCAAACTGGACTGGGCAGTCAGGATAAACTGATCCTTAATACTTCAGTACTCGTTTAAATACAAATATCATGTGGGACTCCTGCAACTTTTCTGAGGAGATCTTCACCACATCCATGTAGCTGCAGTTCCCTTTGGGATCACAGCTGCCCAATAACCTTTTGGTAACACAACATGCTTGAGGAAAAACATACAGCAACAAGCTACCAAAAATATTAATAATGAGGTTTGCCAGTGCAGGGTTTGTACTCAGTGTAAGCATTTCTCAGGTTGGTATCAAAGCCACCTGCATTCTGCTCACTCCAAGCCATATCCCCAATGCCTACAAAATAAAGCATCTCTCAATTCCAAACAGCTGTCCCTTGAGACCTGTGGTAAAGCAACAGAAGTTTTCGCATCCAAAATAAAGGCATCAAATTATCAATGGTAACTTAAATACAAATTGTCTTCTCACTCATTCGTCACTATAAACTAATTGCTAATAATCTGAATGCCTGGCACAGACAAGTCTGCTCTGCTAAGCACCTTTTAGGTTCCTCTGCTCTTCTATCCCCAAAACCAACCAAACCATATTTCTAATGAAGCTAAAATCCACCAGCTACTAAGGGCTGCTTTCTGTGTTGCACTTCTAAAATTTGCTTCACTCACCTGTAAATCCAGAAGTAAGATGAGTACATGCAAAGACAAGGGAAGAGGCAGCTCTAAGAGATAACTGAAGCTCTGTGCTGGATATTATCTGCACTTAATGGGCTAAAAAAGTTTAAAAAAAATTTTAAACCCCAGCAAACAAGTTGTCTGGCAGCCAAGTTATGTCAGGATGTGACTACCAAAGGCTGAGACCTTCAGGACTCCTGAGGAGAGGCAGGTGCTCAACATGTAACTCTTTCAAACACTTCCTTTGTTTGAAGATGCCAGCCAAAGAAATTAAACCCAATGGGCTCCAATTCATTTTAATTCATATTCTGTTGGAAGGAATATTAACGACAAACTTTTGCCAGTTTTCTGCCTAAAAATTAAGCACATTTCATTCTATTCCCCTGAAGGAAAAGTAGGAATAAAGCAACTATTACAGAGGTGTATAAGGAGTCAGCACAAGTGCTTTCAAATAAAATAAAACTTGTGGTAAACATCTGACTCAGTGGATGAGTCTTCCTGCTCCTCCTATCACATTAAAAATTTGCCTAAGGAAAAGCCTTAATTCAGACTTGCTTCCTCAAACTGGGAACTAACTGCCAAAACAGTTTCTGCTAGAAATTAAAAATTACTTTATATAAAAGATCTAAGGTCAGGGGAGCTGTTAAATATAAGGAAGGATCTAAGGTACTACCTAAGAGTAAGCTAATTTATGTTATTCTTCTAGTTGATACTGTACTCTGTGTAATAGGGAAGGACAAAAGTGGGAATAATACACCCAATACCAACTTCATGAAAGCATTCCAGTGAAAGTACAGACCCATCCTACGCCCTCACTAAAGCAAACAAAGCCATGATCAGCAGAGTTTAAATCTGGTCACTTTATTTCCAGAGGCATCAATCTCCCACAATTCAAGCCAATGCTAAGCAGAGTAACTTCCCTCCTTCAGGCTTCTAATACACTGATAAATTTCTGAATTTAAGTTCAAGCTCCATTATGCTTTTTATTAATTGTCCAGCTAATCAGCAGCATTAGGAAACCTTGAAATCATAAGGGTAGACTGAATTGAGAGTAAGCATAAGACAGACAAATATTTCCTTTAGCATTCACAGAGGATCATACATAGTCATATGGTTACATTCAGAAAGCTCAAATTAGGCTATCCATCTTCCAGAATCATGGCAGTAGTAGGGAGAGGTAGTTTAAAATCTAATGCAGAAACAACAGAAATCATAAATAAATCCCTGGACTGAGTTTTTCTGTTCAAAAGTGTAAAGAACTTTTAAGAAGTGTCCTTCAGGTCTCAAATTTCTTGCATTTACCGAGTATCAATATGGTCCAAATAGTAAATCAGAGCAGAGATTCAGAGAGGAAATGCACAGGTTTCAAAAGCATTTTTGTTCTCAAACATGCTTTGAAAGTAGTTAAAGCTAGGAAAGTAGGGAATAGCATCTGACTAGATAAAGGATTGCAATACTCTGTGAGTGAATTGCTTCAGTAAATGCCTGTTGTCAAAACTACATGGACTCTACACCTCACGTTAAAATCTGCTAAGTATGTAAAAAAAAAACAACCTCAGTAGAAGACATTAGGTAAGGAATGTCTGCTGTAATTAATTACATGACTCGCACTCTTTCCCTCCCCCAGATGTGATGGGAGTTTTTGGATGAGCAGCTTCCAGGTTGGGCAGTGAAGCAGCCAAATGAATCATCTCTTCCCCTAAGCCTGGCAATTGATGACTCTTCTTTCACATCAGGCTTTAATTAGTTTTTGCTTTCAGAGCTGGTGCACAGCACAGTGTTCACTGCCACTGAAACCCAAGGAAGTAATGCAGACAAGTTCCTCAATGCAGCAGCTGTGACTGCAGTTAAAAAAATGTGCTTTTTGGAGGCACCCTGACATACCAATAAAATCATGACATCAGTTAGAAGTAACCACTACTTTTTGCATAATAGTAGCTTTGGGGAACAGCCTTACTGGCAATTCTAGATTAAAACCAGTTTCAGTATAACTTTTGCCACAAGGCTATAATACTTCATTAAACAATACCTTAGGATCAAGCAAACCCCTAAAAAGAGTCAGCTACAGCTTAAATTCACAAGAGATAGATACTAAAGATCCAGTTTAAAGTCTGTAAAGATTAAAACTTTACATCTTTGATAACCTTGCCTTTTAATTATGCAACTAATAATAATTTACATCACTGAACAGACCTCAAGGCAACAGAAGAGCCTGACTTCCTGTGAAAGTCAGCTTTACTTTGCAAAGCTATTTGTAAGATAACAGTAAAAATTAGCAATTGTTTGTTTTAAGCAAGATATACCTTTTTCCCTTCCCCTCTCCCTCCTCTTTTCCATATACTCTTGCAATTCTAAGATCAGAAAGACCAGATTAGTCTGTGAAGATATTTTGGAGCAAGTCAATGGCAGACAAACTACTGTCTGATTCCACATATCAACTCTGAACATGAACAATGCATTACTCAGCTCACACAAAATATTTACACATCTTACCTCACGGAACTTTTGACCTGCCATTGTTGAAGTCTGATTTCGCTTGAAACATCATTAGAATATAAAAGCCAAAGGAAGAAGTTCTAATGAGTACATTTAGTATATAATTATTTACTGTGAAAAACCACTGCCTGCACTGTATTGTCACTTAGACTTAATTAAATGACTTGTGGGAAATGATACAGGAGTGAAGGTACAGCTTAGAAAGGTAAGATTCAGAAAAAACCCCATTATCTTCACAATCAGTCTTTCAATCAGAAAGAAGTCATTTCAGGTACACAGAACCCGATACTGTATCATGATTAAAGTTAATCATGGTTAGTTGTTAAGTAAATCATTTCAGAAATTCTGAAGGAGCTACAGAAATTCTTACTAAGATTGTTGATGCAGGAACAAGAAAGGAATGACCAAGCCCTTCAGTTGCAGCACAGCTAAAAAGTTAAATATGCAATTAAATTGATACAAGAAAAATACCAGTTCTGACCCACCTTGCCGTATTTTCATAGCAGAGGGGAACACCACTATATTATCACAGCACAAGTAACAGCAAACTCCACCTTCAACTTGAAGTCCAAACCATGATGAACTTCTGTTATTTAGGCAAAGGACATCTGCCTCTCTATCTTGTATAGATAATACACTGTGCAGCAAAAAGTGGCACATTCAATGATTTCTTCATGATTCCATTTCTTTCAGGAGCATTCAAATTGCAATAAGGCTCCAGGTGGCAATTCATTTGTATGAACTAACAGACTAAAGATTTTTTTTTTACACATTTCTTTTTGAAAAGAAACATAACTTAACCTCCTTTGCTTTAGTGGTCTGTCTAGGAAAAACTTGATTATAAGGAACTTCTTTCTGAAGTTACTGAAAATTGAGTAGCACAGAACTACACAGGCAGAACAGTCTTTCCCCTGTCCAATCTTGAATAATGAAATAAAATACAATGAAATGAAGGCCAAAATCAAAGCACGAACATGCTATAAAACCAGCTCATTTAAATAGTCCCCAAAATACAACAAGCACCAAGATATTAGAAGAGACTACAACCATAACTAAACATTATGAATGCAAGCCTCATGAACAGATGTGCAAAACCATGTAAATGATAAAATAAGAAGTTTGGCTGAGGCACCGAAGTTGAGTGATACTTGTGTTCTAATTTTGGATTACTCCTAAGGAATGGGAAAAGGCAAGGCCCAGTTCAGCAGGCAGCCTTTCTGTAGGAATCTGTCCCTCTCTTCCTAACCAAGTTCCCTACACTGGACACAACAGATGATACAAAGAGTTCTCTGCTATTTCACCAGTTGAAATGCCTTGTCTGGTATTGTTACCCATATGGCCTTTTTCATAATCTCTTTTTATGTGAAACTATGTCTGAGAAAAGTCAAGACCAATAATTGCCAACCTTTATCACAGTATCAAAAGATATTTCATCTTTTCACTTGGAGAAAGACAGTGTCATCCAGTGGTTCATTACCTAAATCAGTGATGTGTTTTAAAATTGCAGTTTTCAGAAGTATTTCTTAATTCCTATTACTCATCTAAACATGATCATTTAAACCAAAGCGGACCTCAGCTGCTCAAATCAGCACACACAATTTAAAACAGATCCCAAGACACTACAAAGACATTCTGTATACCACAGGGGAAAAAAAAAAAAAGAGGCTCATTGTAATCTTAAAATTGCTATTCTTTGATATAATCAGTTTGAAAAAAGTCTGTAAACAATTAAAATAAAGAGCATTTGACTTCAAATGCCTAACAGAAGTTAGCCACATTCTCATTGCTATCATCAAGAAAAGCAGTTATTTAACGAACACACACACACAAACATTTCTCCTTATTTGTAGTTCAAGTTCCATATGCCTATTCAGTAGATGAAAAATATATAGATCTACTAGTTGTCGTTAAAGAGCTAATAGGCAAAAGCTTTTCACTGTGCTGCTTGGTTACTCTTGAAAAGGCACCTGCAGTGCTCTATTTTGACTATGTGAGAAAGGCTGCCACACCCATCACAGGAGTTACCACACTTGAAGGGTTTACCAAGACTATTAAAAAGTGTAATAAGCAGCTTCAAAATACATAAATGTGAGTTTTTTCACTTGATAACGCCCATGGTGAAAATATAACAAAAGCAATAAGCAAATTTTTCAAAAGCTAAAAAGCCATAAGGATTAAAGTTGAAATCAACCATTTGATAGTTCTATTTGCCAGCTATACAGAGTACACTATCATTTATAATGAGTATAGGAGAACCCAGGTAAATCACTAAATTCTCACTTCAGTTTTCTGTTGAATTCATTTATGTTTGAACTGTTCTTTCACCTTACTCATCATTAGTGGAAATCTAACAAGCAGAAGTACTCCTTCCCTTCACACTGAACTGATTAGCAGAACGTAGCACCCCAGCAATTTCTCCTAAGACATTCCGTAACGGGGCAGACCCAGTCCACCAAAAATTGGCCCCAAGTGCTCAACAATGTAGCTATTTTGCTGCTCTCCTAATTCTGAGTTAATCCCTAGAAGCAATATTTGAAGAAGAGTATTTCAGTGTTCAGAACTATTTACATTTCTCCTTTAAGGAGACATTTACAAGCTATTGCCACTGAGGTTTTCTATGAGAATTTGCCCAAATTCACACTGGCATTTTCTAGCAAACATTGCCCAAGTGAAAACTTGAGCAAGAATATATGTGCAACTTGATATTTGAGCAGGATTGGTAAACAGTGAAAATGATTTGCTCTAGGAGTATTTTAAACTTTAAAAAACTCAGATGAATTCACCTAAGTCTGAGTAGATTACCTAAGCTAAATTTGGCTAAAGTAAGACTTTGTGAAGGTTGATACTCTGCTTCACACTAAGTGCCATAGGAACTTCCATGTCTGGGAAGCTTTCTGCAGCACACAATTTAGTCCATTCAGTAGCACAATTTGTCTGTGGAAACAGAGCAGTCATATTACTAAGGATGTTATAACCATAAACACAAAGCAGTAAATAGGGTTCCAGGCTATCTTCACTAAGGAATTTTGTGAGATCTTGAACTCAAGATTAAGTAGTTTTATATTTTGAGATTCAGCATGAATATTTAATAGTGAAATAAAAGCCAATTGTGTTTGGAATTTTAGAATTAAAATTAGGCTCTAAGTTGTTGATCTGCCAGTAAAGCTATTAATTAGTATAATTACATAGAAAATGAAGCTGGGATTCTAAATGTCAGAATATTTTACAAGGCTAAGCAAATAGAAAGAACAAAAAACATATTCAAGCAATTAGACCCTTCTGTTTCATCATTCCAAATTGCCCCATTTTACTCAATCATGCTCACTTCATTGCTTTTATTTCTTATTTTGCTTTCAAAAGTAAGTATAAAGGGAAAACAATTACACCAAGGAAAAAAAATCCAAACCACCACAAGAAGGTGGGGGGGGGGGTTGGGTTGGTTCTTTATAAACATTTTCCAGAAACTCTGGAAAAATTTGTCTGCTTCCTACCAGGACTTCACAGGTCAAGTCACTTCAGCCTGCAGGTCCCGGAATGAAACTGTGCAGTTGCTGTGGGTGAGAATGCACTCCTAGGCTGGCAGGGAAGCAGGCAGCTGAAGGCAAAACTCACGCATAAAGGGCTGAAAACCCTGTCAGAGCCACAAACTTTGCGTCTGCTATTTCTTTATATAAGAAGATATCAGACACTTAATTTGGTTAACTTGTAAAACATCCCTTTCTGCCTGATTTATGCCATCTCAGGTTATGTTATACAGGTCTACAGTCAGGACAAGACTGTTAGCCCCCAAAAATACCTTTTAAGTTTCCTCAAGAATAATAAAGTAGCCACCAGTTTTATCTAATAAAGTGTTTGAGTTCACCTTTTAAGGAGTATGGAGTAAGACAAGATAGGCACAAAAAATAAAATCAAAGCTACCCATAAAATTTTAAAAACAGTCTTAAAAATTAAAAACCTAGAATAGAAAGCTAAACTACTACAGATCAATTCATTACTCTTTTATTAGAACCTAGGATAAATATACTCAACTCAAAATCCCAAGAAACTTCAAAAATCCAACCCCAAATGGTTATTCTACAGTTTAAACTTTTGGTTTTTGTAGAGGAACAAACCTCAAGCAGTAAAAACATGACTGATAATTTTTCATGCATTCCCCTATAAGACTCTTTCTAAAGGGTCTAAATTGAGCTATGAATATGATCCCCTCTTCTGAATAAAACCAGTGTTATAAACTATATGAGACATGGACAGCTTGTGGCACTCTTAGCTTAAACATTTCATAGCACCATCTTTTAGTAAAAGTTGACCTTAAAAGTGAAATATACTTGAACCATCAAAGATTTTTGTGGTAAAATACACCACTTTTAACTTACTATGCTTCATTTTTCTTTTTTGCTCTTATTCTTTACTACTGCACCAATATATACAAGCACTAACAATCATTTTCAAAGCTACTCAACAGACAAGAAATTTGAAATATAGGTTAACAAAAACCCCAGTATCACCCCACACTTCAAAATATTTAAGAAAAACCAAAGCAAGAAAAAGTCTATAGCTTAACATATATCACCCAAATAAACACCACGTATTCTAACAGAAATCAAAAAAAGAAAGGGGGGGGGGAAGGGGGGGGAAGAAAAGAAAAAACTTACCCTATCCTTCACCTGCCCAACACACCTAAAATACCCTGTCTTAAGGGAAGTCAGGCTCCTTTTTATCAGGCCTGAAATGAGCTGCAGGTGAAAGCTTTGATGGTGAAAAAGCTAATGACCTGCAGCTGGCAGAGCTGATTAAACTTTTTACTCGATTTGATTAGAAATGCACAGTAACAGTGCTAAAGTCACAGTCCACAATGTAGCTGACGACCTGTATGAAATGGAACTTAATTAAAGAATAAAGACAATCACTCCGTCCAACTGTGTTTAGGGAAAAGGAACGCAGTCGTGAAAAGTAAGGCGAAACACCTGTGATCAGACCGAAGCGATATTGATTACACGATCGATTTGTGTTAATGCTGAGCAGCTGGCCCGCGGCAGTGCCTGCCGGGCAGGGCACCGGGGGCCGCAGTTGCGCGGGACGGGCGCCAGGTGGTGCTGGAGGCCCGCGGCTGCGGCTCAGGCAGCCTCGCTATTCCCGGGGAGTAAAAGGCTGGAACAAAACAAAAAAAAAAAAAAAGGAACACCAGGTGTGCAACTGCCATGTCAGCGGGGATGTCAGAAAGAAAGGCTGCATTGGGGAAGCTCTGCTGTTAGTAAGCATGTTAAAAAACTGCGTATAAATTACAATAATTTATGAGTTTCAAAGAATGGGAAAATGTCTTAGTTTGTGGTTGTACAATTAGAAGTGTTAATGATGGTGCCTACACCTATATTTTTATATCACAAGATGTGCCTTTTATGTACTTACTTGATGCTGTTACCAAAGAGCAATAGCATTCAAATACTGATTTAGCTGTATGTCAGTGCAATAAATGGAATGTAAACTTGTGTCAACTAAGTAAATTCACAATGCAAGGAGAAAAGCAATGTGGGTTCCGACCCACCATGAAATTACAGAGTGGTAATAATGGATATTAGTATTTATACTGCATGTGAAGTTCAAGTGAATTTTTGAGATAGTTTGAGACAAAAGGAAGAAAAGGCAAAGTTGAGTCACCATGCACTCCAGGTTCTATGACAGGTTGACTTGGTAACCTTGCTCTTGGACTGACTGATCCCTTGTGTTACCAGGTATAAACAAACAAAAAACTCAACTTCCTGACATTAATATCATAAAACTTGTATTGTTGTTTTGTTGTTTTTAGCAGAATCTTGTAATTGAGACTTTAACCATGAATATTTGGAAAATACGAGAGATACATTCAAGCTTCTGTTTAATTTTAAAAACAGAAAAAATTAAAAAACAGGTAAAAGGAAATGATAGTCTATGAAATGCCAGTTGAGCCCTAATGCAGACTTCCACCATAGCTGGACTCTGAATTTATATACTGAAGAAAATATATTTTCACAACTGGACTCCTCGATTACATAAATCCAAGAAGTTCGTTGTGAGGTTCCCGACATTCCAGCAAGCATTAAAAAATGTAACCAGTCTAAATAAAAGTAATGGAAACGTTTCATAAGGGAGTTACAAACCTGAGAGTTTGTATTTGAAAGAGCTATCACACCTACTTGATAGATTTTGCAGCCACAGTAATGACATGCAGCCACAGAAGGCTATTTAAGGTTAGTTGGTAAGAAAAATGTTAAGTAAAGACGTGTTTTGCTAAGATGACTGAAATAGTGAGATGAAGTGATTTGGATGAGGTCAGTCTCTAATAGTTTAGAGAGGATTAGAAACAGTTACCGGTCTTCAATCTGTTGCTGTAATTACTCAGTTCCTTGCAGAACAACTCAAGTATTGATATTACTGCTCTTGGTATGCACGGCAATAAATTAAAACTTCAAGTTTTCTGGATTCTGTTTAATGGAAGGTGAAAGTGTCCCATCTCAAAAAAGCAGAACTGTTTCATATTTACCTACTGAAAAATCTGGATTAAATCAGGGTTAAACCTGGGCTTTTATGAAGCTAGCAAATAAAATTGCTAGCACTGGCAAAAAAAAATTGCATGGCTTTAAATTGTGCAACGCTATGTGTTCTTAAATAATGAAGAGAAAGAACATGCAAAAAATAACAAACAAACAAACCAACCACAATCTAATGTTCCAATAAGTTTTTATTATAGTGAACCTGGGGTCGGTTGTGCCAAAGTGACAGGTAGTTACCAGCATTCCTCAGCAGACCCCGGGAACTCACTTGTTCCATGTAGCATTTGGGATCTTAAGCACAGTTAGTAAAACATTTGTCAGCTCCTATGGCAACCTAAGCAATTAGCAGGGAAAGACTAAGAGGGTTTTCATAACCCTTTTACTTTTATGCAGATAAAACCAACAAGCCTCCCCCTCAGAGATAAAAAAAGCCCCACTAACTGTGGGGGTCGAGGGCTGGTCCGTCACCTCCTCAGAGGTGTCTGCGGATGAGCCAATCAGAGCGTATCCGTGAACAGCAAGGAAGATCCTGAGAAACACCAGGGAACAGGCTGAAAACCCCAGATGTAGACCCTAGAATCGGAAGCTGAAAACTTTCCCAAACACATGAAGCAGAAACCAATGAACTGTAGCCAGGTGTGGCAGATACACCAGTGAACAAACTGCAGCCTTCACACTGCCTTATAGATTATATATATACATATATGTAACTGGAGTCTAATAAAAGCAAGCATTCTGTCTCTTTGCACTACTTTTGTGTTTCTGCTTTGTGGACTGTCCTGACCTTAACATGAAAACTAACACATTTACTTGCTGCAATTACTCCCTTATTTATGTGGAATTCTTGCCTGTTAGATAAGACTCACAAAACACAGATTTCCACTTTATACAGGGTCAACAGTGCGCAGATTTAATTAAGTGTGGGGATATGAAATGTCAACAAAAGTATACAAACTACACACTTAGGAAACATTTATGCTTCAGTAACTACTGGCTTTGTAGAATCTCTGTAGGACAGTGGTTGTTGTTGAGGTCAGAAGCAGGAGAAAAGTTCCTTAGAGTAAATTTATAGTTACAGTAGTAAGTTATGGACTAGATATAACCTAAGTTGAAAAGCAATATGATAAGTGACAGTCTTCTCATAGTTATGTGGAGAAAAGTATTTGTTTCCATAAAGCCATATTTACCACAAACAATGGACATAATGACCTTCTCATTCTATGTTCTTTTTACAGCCTCTTAAAGTGAAACCCAACTCCCAAGCTAAGGAATCTGGTATATATTAGAATTAGATATTGTAACACCAGGGAATGATCCTGTAGCGTTCTGACAAGATGGGTCACTCCACTTGACAAATTGCTAACAGCTTGTTAGCAACCCACGTGCATATTTTCTATTCATACATTGCAGATATAGTCTGTAAAACTGTCCTAATGATTGCCAATTCAGCATGGGGAACAGGTCTGAAGATAATGGAATGTTTTAAATAATGAATTACTTACTTTGCATCTAAGCTGCTAACTCTGCTTTAAGGCATAAATTGAAATTCTAAGCTGAGAAAAGTATTATGGAGTTTGCTAAAATATTTCATGTATTAAACATCAGCTATCACAGATGACTGTGAAACCAAAGAGGGGAAAGCAGCAGCTATTTTAAGTCTTTTATAATTTAGCATGGTACAAGGGTGGAGTAACCATGTTAATACTTACCATTTACAATGTTTGGGGGTTTTTTTCAAGATGTACTCACTTACTGTCAGGGGAATTCTATGGATTTGTTAATTAAGTCTCTGTTATCCTTATTTTAAAACAAGGGAGTTTAGCTGTGGGTATTTGGAGTGGTTAATCACACAGTGAACACAGCAGAATCAGGATTAGAACAGGATTGTCTCGTTTCCTGTCCCTATTTTAATCAACTTGGTATTCTTGCCTGTCTAGACCATTCTGTATTTAATTTTTAATCCTATTTCTATTGACAAAAGCTAGACGCCCATTTTGATAGAAGAGTAGAAGTAGCATCATTTTGATTGCTGTAGTGTTTAATTGGCTCCCTCTGTTAAATTTTATACTATGTACTTATTTTCCAAGCCCCTTTTTTTCTTAAGACATCTATTTCTGTCCCAGTTGCTCTAAATAGGATTGTTATCCTTGCATCTACTTACAGCCTGTTGCTTGACTTTAACCTTGCATTACTTGAAGCATGTTTCTTTAAAGGCAAAATTTGCTATCATATATTTCCATGCAGTGGCTTTTGTTAGGGATATCACATCAAGTAGAATAATAAGTACAAAAGTATATTAACTTCGCAGAAGGGATTAAAAATATAACCACTGCCTAAAAGGTAAAAATTACTAAGGTTTTCTTTTGGGGAAAGAAAAAAAATGGGACATAGACAGCTGTGCTTGGACTCTCAAACAGCCATAAGGAGGGCACGGTGAAAGACTCGCGCTGACGAATTTTGCTCTTCTTTGTGGATATTACTCAGATCTTCACTAGCTTAGGAAATCTGTGAACCCTGGATAATTTAACACTATGAAATCCCTCCTTGGGAATCCTCCCTGGTGCAGGGAGTGAGGCTGAGTAGAAACGAGAGCAAGTCAGGGAGAAAAATGGGAAGTTAGAAGGTTATTGATAGCTGTGCTACAAGCACTCTAACTTGCTGTTGAACGGCAAAGCTCCACAGAACCTAGGGAAAGGCTTGGCTGAATAAGGAGCTGGTGACTTTTCTTCAGGCACGGGCAGCCTGAGCAGTGCTGCTGAGGAAGAGGATTTCCTTGATGCGGGAAGTGGTAGTGGGATAGAGCAGACACTTGCAGTGTTCTACTGCCAAATCCCAAATCTCTCCTGTACAACACTGCGTGCAGGGGGAGCTGACTGCCCTTCTCCTTTGCGGGTTTCCTAGATAATATGTAGCATCGTAGCACTAACCACTTGCTGCGTGTGGGTTTGTTTGAGCAAGGTGGCACTGCCTGTGACTCTGCAAGCCAAGCATGTCCTTCAAACCTCTGGACCCCTGTGGTCTGGCTGGGTAATGCCGGAGTGCTGGAGCTGAGCTGCTGACTTCATTACAGCCTTCCCTTCTAGGAAAATCTCCGGTGGGATCTGTGCAAATCCCCTCAGCACTGGGGAAGGCTTTGACACAGCGACTGTTCTTTAACATGTGCAAAAGGAGCCAGACCCGACAGCAGCCCTGGTCACCCTCCTTTACCATTGCTTCCACCCCAGAATTTATACAAATTAAATCTTGCTGTTGAAGAAAACATGAACGTGTCACAGTGCAAAAGTGTGGTAACACAGACCTTTCCCACGGGAACTTTTCTCTGCTTCCTTCTACGTTTTGTAAATAGCGATATAAGCTTGGATGTTATTGAATACTGTCTCTGGAAAGATGGACATTCTACCTGGCCTATCGGCCTAGGGGGAGGATATGAATTGACCCAATCCGGACGACCTTTGGAAAGTCTATATAAGTTTTAGAATTAAATAATAAATTCAGATTTACTGCCTCATCCGAACTCGTCTGGTTCTTTCGCTCTGCCAGTGGTTCAACAGCGACACAAAAGAAACATGCCAGGGTATTTATAGCACCTAGTACTGAGCAGAGGGAACAAGTGGATCAGGCCCTCTGTGGATGGCTGTGTGCGTTGCTCAGTTACTCAAGATTTGAGCTCCTCGAGATTTGAATCCAACTTTGCAGTGCTTTTTAGTTGTTAATCAGTAGCTGTAGCTGGGCAGTTATGATTAAACAGTTGCATTGTGAACATTGTATGGTGACTAATGTTTTAAGGAAAAGGGAAGAAAATTCCCAGATGATGAGATGCCTGGAGGAGAGCCCCCAGGAGTGAAGTCACCAGGACTGAGCAGTGCCTGGGAGGAAGGTAATTCCGGCAGTGGGAGGTCGCGAGCACTGACCCCCTGACCAGCCATCGACCACCAACTCAGACCCCAGACTCCAATGGAGGGAAGAGCCGTGCCTGCGGAGTAATCAGCGTGAGAAACGACAGATATAACCACCAAACACGGGTTGAGTATTCGTTAAAAGGAAAGTTATGTAATTTGTAACCAAGGAATGCTGATGCCTTTGCTGAAATGTGTAACTAGTGTACAGTTTTGCAGATCGGTGAGCCAGCCCGCTGCCACGCAGCTCCCCACTTCGAGGAAAGTGGAGTAAAACACAGAAATCGCTCGCCTCGGTGTGCGAGTTGGCGCTCACGGTCGGGACAGCACTCCGGCATTCAATACCAATAAACGAGGCGGCCACGACCCTGTGGCAGCACTGAGACAGCGCCTGGAACACTCCGGCCGTGACGGGGACGTGCCGCCCTCACGGGGCGCCTCACGGCCCCGCCCGCGCGCGGGCGCGGCCATGGGCGGGGAAGGAGCGGGCGGGGCAGATCTCGCGAGATTTGGGGCGGTGCCGCGGAGGCGAGTTTGAACGGCGGCAGCGGTGCGCGGAAACGGGCGGGTGGCCTGGGGAGAGGGGCTGCGGGCGGTGCGGGGGCGAGCAGGGAGGNTGGGCGGGCGGCTGCGGGAGAGGGGCTGCGGGCGGCGCGGGGGCGAGCAGGGAGGGCGGCGCGGGGGCGAGCAGGGAGGGCGGCGAGAGGGGCGAGCAAAGAGGGTGGCGAGTGGTAAGAGGAGTGAGCAGCCGGTGGCGGCCCGGGGTGATTTGCTCTCTGTGCCGCTGCCGCGCTGCGGGTGCCGGCCCCTGTCTTGCGGCGGGTGGAGCGGTTTGCTGCCCTATGGCCGCGGGGGCAGCCCGTCCCTGCCGCCCTTGGGGCCAGTTTGGGCCGTGGGGGGTGTCGGGCCCGAGGAGCGGCCCGGTCTGCAGCAGGGTCCGGCCTTGAGCGAGAGAATATCGGTGACATGGCACTGGTTACGCGCAGCGCTCCCGGAGCCGGCCCGGGCTCTGTAGGGACTGCGATGAGGCTGTAGGGTGATGTTTGTATGTTCTCTGTAGCACCTACTCACCCAAGAACGCGTGTGTGGAAGGTGATTAGCCCTGAAGATCGTTCAGCCTGAGCGTGCAACGTGGTAGGCGAAGGAATGGACCTGTGTAAGTAACTGGCTGGAATTGTTGGGGGAATAGCTGGATTAAGGGGAAAAAAGCGTGAGTAATTGTTACTGATCGTAAAACTGCGCAGGTGCTTCTGATAGGATCAGAACACAGGCAGCTGTTACATGTGGCCCTTGGGAATAGAAGTTTAACCTGAAGAATTGTTCCACAGTGGGAGAAGAAAGTTTGCCTGCCAGGAGAGTGCCTTTTATTTTCTACTCTATTACTTTTATTAAGGAGTAATTGAATGGTTGAATAATCGAGGTCTGCAGCCCTCAGCATAGAATCTGTCATAAAATGTTTGAGGCTATTTAGCCAAAAGTGAGTAACTCTCTGGTAACGCAGTAGAATAAATGAAGACTGATTTCTGTTATTTCCCCTCCTGCCTGCTCACCTTGCTACCCATTTAATTAATCTTAAAACATTATTTTCAGAGCAATTTACTTAGCCTCATGTACAATATTAAATTGCTGGCAATTATTTTCCTGTACAACAATATAACTTTATGAACAGAACTACCTGGACTTGCCTGATTAATTTAGAATTGACAATGAAAAATTTAGGATGGCTGTGCTCTGAAAGACATACTTGCTCATTTCCCTAACAGTCAACAAGGAATGTGTGAATAGGAAAGCTATTTCTCTTTTCCTCCCTACTTCAACTATTTAAAACCCCCATAAGGTTTTTTTAAAATATTATTAAGAGCTCAAAGGTCTTGTATGTGAAACTGGAGGAGAAAAGCAAAAGAGATTAAAGAAGTAGGAGGGAGTGAGACAAAAATCCCCAAACAACCCTTAAAAATTACATGTGTCCCAGAAGAAGGTGACCCTGGTTGTAGCCCGTTTACTTGCTCCGCAGGCCAGTTGCAAAGCATCCATTCTTTGGCAGGATTGCCTGATCTGACTGTTTCTGAACAGCTGCCTAAGTGAGATTTGAGTAAGATTTGCATTTATGTGGGGGTTTAGCCTGTGATCTGCATGTTCATGAGACAGCCAGCAGGGTTAAGCCTGTTCTGAAAAGGGACTGCTCTGGAGGGCTGTGCTGTGATGGCAGCTTACACTCATCCGCACTAGACAACTGTTGTCGTGGTTTTGTTTTTTTTTTTTTCTTTTAAAGGTGAAGTGCAAAAATAAGGTCAAGAAAGACTACAATGGACTTCTGGAGGTGAGTTAAACGAATTACTCCTTTAATATACTAAGCTAGGAGCAACCAAATGGCTATGTTGCCTCTAGACTGTTGTCTGATCAGAAAATAAAGCTATTTTTAGAATTCTCTTTATGTAAGTGGACAAGGATTCATTCATCCTCTTTACTAATGGAAACGCATGCCAGGAGTTGTTGCCCATATGCTTGAATTGCTGTATCTTACCTTAAACACTTCATTATTAAATTGTACATGGTGTGCCTCTCCTTGTACTAGTATGATATTGTTGATTCTTAGGTAGAGATTAGGCAAAATTCCTGTTTCGTTGGCTTATTTTAGTATAAGTGCAAAACTAGTATTTTAAGCTTTGCAATGGTTAGATGTGAAAACTGAAGTTTCAGAGCCTGGCTCCATAAAGTGTCTTTGTATGTGTTAAACCTGGATAGAACAAGTGAGGAGAAAGTGCAAAAACCAGGATGTGATCATTTCTGTCTTGTGCCTTGGAAAGAAATTGGCACAGTATTGTCATGATGTACTTTTGCATGTTAATTATATTCTTTCCTATTAGGGTAAGCTGGGTAACTCCACTAGGAGTTATTAATGTTGAATAAAAGTTAGCAAAAAAAAAAGTGGAGGCTGGATATTACAACATTCCTAAGAATAGTGTGTATGCCAGTAAGAAATGGCAACAAATAAATTGCTTCTGTGAGAACAAAAAGAGTTAGATCTTCAGTATAGAATTACTTTAATTCTGAATTTATGTAAAAGTTATGAGCCCTGGCTTTGAAAATCAACTGCAGATTTTTTTTTTATTTTCTACTTTCTGAGAGAACTCTTGGCATATCTTGTTCAGAAGCCTGAGTTGCTTAACATTTTCTGTCTTAATAGGATTTTTGCAGAGGGCTGATTTAGTAGATTTGGGAGGAAGCAGTCAGACAAGCTTAAGGTGTTAATTTGACTGGATTTTAATTTTTTTAAATACTTGTTTTGTTGGATTTACTTTGACTAAGTTTTTGGAAAATTCACTTTCTTTTGTTATACTCTGAAGTTAAAAATAGGTGAATTTTCTGAAACATGTGACGAGGAGATGATGAATTACAGGTAGATTGCCTGCAGCACCTAAATTTTGAAGTAAAAAACAGTAATGAAAGACTCCATTAAGCACTTAAATGCAGATCCCTGTGTTAAAATTCCATATATTTTAACAGGGTTTCTATTTTTGACTCTTCCCTTCAACTACCTTTTATCTATTTCTCTATCCCACATAATGTTATTAGGAGTAAACTCTCCTGCTAATACAGCTGCCTACACAAATCTTAGGTGTTATTTGTGTACACAAGAAATGCTATACTTAGTGTGGCTTGATTTGTAAAACAAAGAAAATAGTGTCAGCCATGTGCACAGCAGTGTTTTTTTAAAGTTATTTCTTTGCCTTCTCCTGTACTTGGCAAGAGAGTTCTGTCCTAGATTAACTCTGGTTGTGGTGTGCAAGGAAACCAGGCCAGGTACAGGAGTGCTTTTATTGCATGCTCTTAGTTAAGAAGTTAACCAAATTTGTGAAGAAGTAGCTGTTATTTTACTGTTCAGTGGTCTATTTCTGAGCTGGGTGTTTTTGGTGTTTTGGTTTTTTGTTGGTTTTTGTTTGTTTGTTCTTGTGTCTTATATTAATGCAAAAATATATCTGGTATCTGGTTAAAAAGCAAAATCCAATAACTTCTTTCAGATAACTACTGTAGCTTACTGCAGTGTATTTTTTAATAATTTTGTGTTTGCAGTGTTGAATAGAAAAAAGAAGAAAAATGGAGGCAGAGACCATTTTAAGTCTTAAACAGCAGCTCAAGGAAGCAGAGAACGAGCGAAGAAAGGCAGCACAATATGGCTTGGATTTACTGGAGTCCCAGAGTGAAATTCAAAATCAGCTGGATCAAACACACCGTGAATTAACTGAGAAAACTCAGGTGATGACTGCTTTTTCTACTCAAAGTTCTGAACAAGACCTTTTTTTAATCTTTAGTATTTTCTGAAAGGCACAGGTGTTTTTAGTGCCTTCTAGAGTCTAGATTAATTTTAATAAACCTCAAAGTGTTTGTAGAGAGGGCTTTTTTCCTCTGCTTTAAGACATTGAGCATAATTGCACCTAACTGGGATAGGGTTTGATAGCTAATTATGCATCAGGTGTTCAGTATCAAGTAATTGCCTTTAATGTAAAATGAATGCTAAATACTAAAGTAAATTTGTTTCAGTGCATGTGTTTTGGCTCTGTTTAGCAGTTCATCCTTGTATGCTCTCCCTGTAAGCTTTATATCACTTAAAAGCTGTGAGAAGAATGCTAGCAGCAAGGCTGTAAAATTGCTTTCTTCTGTGGTGAAGTTTTCAAATTTTCCAAATACCCAGGGGTTCTGAACTTGTTAGCACATTTTTTTTGCAGCTCAGAAAAATAGTAGTATAGTGCTGAAATACAGAATTACTTAGTCAACCAGTTTTCTTCTTACTAATTGTTCAGGAAAATTACAATTGGGGAAAACTCTTCCACTTTTCATAAAGGCTTTAATTTACATGTTTGTTTTCAGCCAGCCCATGTTTCAGATAAATTATTTATCTTCATTTAGTCTGTTTCTGGTTGTGCATCCATCCCTTCTCTTGGGGTACAGCTAAAATGTTTATTTTGTACCAGCTGGAGGGATGCAGCACTGTGCTGTTCTGAGTGAAGAGATTTTTTTATTCTGGTCAGTTTACCACGAGTAAGGTTTGTGTCAGAGGCAGGTGGAAAACACAAGTGATAAGGAAGTCAGGGCAGGACCATCCTTTCCTGCTGACAAGCAGATGTGGCAGTTACTGTGCTGGCAAGCTGCTCCCATAGATTGTGATTCTGTGTGGGAGGCTGGAGCCAAGTTGTGAGCTGTGTGAACCAGATCAGTTAGTAATTCAGATTCCAAGGGTGGAGGGAAGGAATTGTGTGCCTTCATGCAGTAGAAAAACATCTTGTGTGGGAACGGTGGTTATCCAACACTTTCTTTTGAATCTCTGGCTCTCCTCTTTGCAGTCTGAGAGCCAAAGCAGTTACTGTGAACACAAGTTCTACCAGCAGGCACAAAAGCCTTTCAGAAAATTCTGTGCACTCTTCTGTACAAGGATGTAGACAAGTTCTGCTAGAATTTTGTCATTCTCAGGTCTGGCCAGCTGTGCACTCCCAAGTCTGTCCCATGCACAGCCTTTATCTTTGCATTAAAACTCCTGCCCTGGGTATTTGAGAGCTAAGCCTGTCCTTGATAAGCTGTGTCTGGGCCACAAAGGTCAGTTTGGTACCTGACAGCTTTTAGTTTTGCTCTGTTCCTTTTTATTTAACTCTGGCTTGTGTTTCAAGACTTACATGTTATTTTGAAAAGGAAAATAAATCTGCATATTTAGATTAGTTTGGCTTCCTTATTACTGTTTTGGCTTTCAAGACTTTTTTTTTTCTTAATTGCTGGTTGAATGGAAGAGTGAAATGAAGCTGCCCTTGGCAATTAGCAAACATGCAACCAAGCGTAGATGGAAACTGTGTAAAAAGTCATTCTTCAGTCTGGAAGGGTTGATGGGATTTATTATGAAACAGATAATTCAGCTATCTTAAAAAAAACATTTACCTCAGCTGTTCTGCTTGATGGACTGTAGCAATTTTTAACATAATTGAGTTCTTTGGTAGTAGAAAGGGCATATAAGCTCTTGTTAAATTTGTGACACTTGCAGAAGAGATGCCCACACCCTTCATTTTGGGTGCAAAGAGCTACGCAGTTTCCATGAGGAACAGAATATTGCACAATCAAATCATAATCATAACATTTATAAATGATAACATTTTAGAGCAGCTTTTAAAAAACAGAAGACATGGGCATTACAATTCCCTAACTGGGACTCCCAGCAAAAGATTGAGCTACAAGCATTTTGGTTCTGAGCCTCTGCTTTTCCATAAATGCTTAGGGAACAATGTACAATTACATCTAGATTTATTAGTGTTATTTCTTTCAGAAATTTGAACAAGAGAAATACACTCTTCAGAGAGAAATTGAACTCAAGAATCGAATGTTGGAAAGCTTGAGTTTTGAGTGTGATTCCCTTAAGCAACAGCAGAACGTGCAACTGGATAAGCAGAAAGAACAGCTTGACAGAGCCTACAGACAAGAAATCAGTGACCTTAAAAACAAGGTTTGGAAATTAATGTATAGCTAAGAGGTTGTTAATACCATAACTTGTAATTGCACTCTTAACTACCAGAATAAATTATAAATAGTTACCATGTGTAGGAACTTGGTTGGTTTTTAAAAAAAATCTGTGTACTTTCTTGTGAATTACGTTAAATTTCAATGCTTATTGTTAACAGTTTACTCTTAAGTTGTGTTTCCAGGACATTTTCTGTAATTGGAACAGAATCAGTATAGTGCTTTTCAAGAATTTATTATGAAATGGTACTACTTAGTTGTCAATTGTTTTTAAGTTGGAGAACCTGAAAGCAGAACTAGATGAAACCAGACTCTCGGAGAAACAGTTGAGACACAAAGTGGACCATCAGAAAGAAATAATTGCTGCCAAATCAGAAGAACTGCATATGATGTCTGAACGTGTACATGAGACCATGTCTTCAGAAATGCTCAACCTTCAGATAGAACTCACTGAACTACAAAGTGAGAAGGTGTGTGAGTAGCACTCAATCATTAGCAGTGTAGCCTCGTTGAAGATCAAATTCTGTATTCCTGCTCATTTTATTTTTAGATGTGTTGTCTATTGTGCCACATTAGGATTGACTTTTATTCAGACAATGTGCACAGCAAAAAATCACAGCTGTAACAGCCAGACATAATACCTTCTCTCCTTCAAGATAATACTTTGTATTAAAAGTAATTACTGCTAATGAATGTGTTGGGTTTACTTGGGCCTGCTTGTCTTCCAACTGCGTTAAATACTTTTTATTTCATACTTTGTTTGTTTAGGCCAATGTTGAGGAAAAGCTGAACGAGCTGCAGTGCAGCAATGAACAGTTAGAGCTTGGGATCAGTAACCTACGCAACCAGGTGGAGCGGATGCAGGGAGAAAAAGAAGAGAGGGAAAAACAAGTTGTGTTTTACTGCAATGCATTAGAGGTATTCTCTTAGTTTTATTTGACAGTGGTACATAATCCCTGAATTGCACAAGTTGTGTTGCCAGCTTTTTAGTGAAATAGAACTCGTGAGGAAGGAGGGGAAGGAGAAGGATGATGGTGGGTCATGTTTGCTCTTGCCTGTCGGTGAATGCTCTCTGTTGGCATTGGTTGGTGGCAGCTGGGTGAGGAGAGCCTTTGCACAGCACTGTTCTGCCTCTTGGTGACCTTCTCGCAGGTCACTGGCAGAATTCTTGTTTTTATTTCAAGTTTCTACTGAATGCCTTGGAGAATCTTGTACTAGAAAGTAGAGCATTTGTGACTGGCTAACACAGCAAGGAGAGTGGTCTGAATACCATTAATCCAGTTGACAAACATTAAAGCTTACCCTTAAAGGTTTTTAGTTGTGCCCTAGTCCTGAAGAACAAGTGAAATAAGCCTTTTAGTGAAAAGGCATTAAGGTGTCTCTTAGTTAGTAGAACTGTGTGTACAGTTAAGTACTTCAGTACAATATAACCTCTCCTAAAGTATGGGAAATTAAAAAGAGTTACAGCTATCTGATTAAATTCATGTATGCAGTACTTCAGATGCTTAAATGACTAATATCCTCTTTGCTTTAATCTAGAAAGCTCATGAGGCTAATCAGGAGCTTCGGGTTCAGCTGGATCACACCATGCAACAGTCTTTGGACCCCACAAGTAAAGGCAATTCTCTCTTTGCTGAGGTACAGTTATGCCACAGATGCCTGAGAATATACACAGGCCAGAAGTATTGAAGTTTTTTTTTCTTATATTGTATGGAAAATATTGAAGAATGTGTACCTGATCTGGCCAGCATGTATCTCTACTCCTCAAATATGACTTTGGTGTTGATCTGACATGTGGAAAACTGTTTTTATGCTCTCTCTGAAGGTACCAAGATAGTAAACTTAATGGAATCACTTTAAGTCACCTGACTATCCAGTCAAAAGGGTGTGTGTCAGGGTTCATCATAGTTCTGTCTGCAACTCTTGACTCTTTAGTAGGTTTGTTCAGCTGATAAAGCCTTCTTTAATGTAGAAGACAGTATGTGAAATATTAAAAGATGCTGATAAAAGCTTTCTTACAAACTTCCTGAAAATGTCCGGATGTTTGAGCATTTGGGAGGGTTTTGGAATTAGTTTTTGAGTAAGAAGTCAGCTGCTGTTAAATGCACAGGGAGGGATTTTGTTTGACAACATCCAGGGAATGGGTGAAGTTGGTACACAGTTTGTGTTTTTTTAAATTGCTTGTTCTGTTGCCAGTGAACTAAACTATTCTACAGAGACACTGAAGAATATGAAACGTTACTTTATTTTGATACCAAAAGAACAAAAGAAAAATCTGTTGCATTTTGCTGATTGGGCTTCAGTAGCACTGTCTACTCACTTCTGTCACAGGGGAAATGACAGTAGCCTGTGTTCTCAGGTACTGTTGCTGGAAAAGCAATATTTGCAGACTGAACACCAATTGCTAGGCAACATATCCTTATCAAACTCATCATCCAAGTGACAACAAGTGTTGTAATTTCCTAGTAATAATTGTTCACAATGTTCTGTAGGTGGAGGACCGTAGGGCAGAAATGGAACGACAGCTGATCAGTATGAAAATAAAATATCAGTCCCTACAAAAACAGCATGCTTTCAGTAGAGAACAATTGCAAAGAATGAAGGTATGATGATTACTGTAATACTCCAGGGTGTCCTTGGGTCTGATAAGGCACTGCTTTGTTGGACAGGGTAGGGCATTTGTTATCTTTAAAATATGATACACCAGTCTGGGGGGAGGGGAAATGGGAGAAAAAACAACTGAGATGATGTTGTGCTCTTTGACTTCTGTGGTACCTCAGCATTTTTGGGTTGCTGCTGGTGCTCCTACTCTATCCTGGAGCTCCATGTTATAGCGAAGGCACCATGTTTGCTTACTTTGGCAGTAGTTGTTTAATGGATAAAACACAACTCCTGTCAGTCAAACTAGCATTCAGTTTGTCTTGATAATTGGTTCTTTTCTTGTCTAGTTTTTGTACTTCATACACCTGCTATTTTTGTATTAACTGTGATTGTCAGAAATGAGCGTAAAGAAAAGGACCAGACTTTTGCCCCCATCACACTGTAGGGTTTTGGCGTTTTTCCACCTCTGGTTTGCTTTCTTGTCTGTCTCTTTTCTTTTTCTTGTTCTTTATTTTTCGTGTAAGAATAAGTCATAACTTTTGTCATAGCTCTTAAAGTTAGACTGCACTGCTGTAGGATGGGATCATGTTGGTTGATATTGTTGAGGACTAGTTAGCAGAAGCTGATTTACAAGATAATGTAAGGGGATACTGCAGAGCTGCCAACTGTTTTGGTGTTCTGATTTTTCCAGTGGTAAGTCGACCCTTTCATTTGATCAAATAGTTGATTTTGCAGCTTGAGGAAATGCTTAAGCATCAAGTGTTGGTCAGAGTTGCACTGAGGATGCAGATTTGTGTTACCTAGCTTTTGTGGAGTAGGTTGAAAATGTTTGGAAGAACAGTCTTAAAGGAGAAGAAAAAAAAATTACTGGTAGAGCCAAGATTTGAGTGAGGAAAGTTATTGGGTAGGATCAGTTTCTTTGGAAATTTTCCCCTTTTAATATGGGGGTAAGTCAGTCATACTGATTGAATGGTGTAAGAAAAACACCTAATAGTAAAGGTTTTCACCAAAAATGGAGGCAAATTGGTATCCCTGTACTACTACTTAATACTTTCATTTGGAGTTGTACTCATAAAATGTACAGATGTGTTCTCTATCAGTACTGGAGATAGGTGGTTTGTTAGGACAGCTGTTTTGCTTAAGCTGCTGCCTTAGACCCCTGCTAGCATCCTCTCTGTGTTGTGCTGCACTGTTAAAGCTCAGTCTGTCCTTAGCTGCTCTCTCAGTCACAGATGATTCCCCCAGTAGAGGTAACTGCTGTTGCAGCTTGAGTTGTCAGAATGGCTCAGGTGCTGTTTACTGGTAAATCCTGAGGATCTGGCTCCTGAACAGGATGTACACGTGACTCCTGTGAAAGTTTTACCACCTCTAGTGTCTTTTCCACAGCCTGGAGTAGCCCTTCCAGTTTCTTAACGTTTCTGGTCTCGGTTTTTGTGTAGATCAACTGCAATTTGCAATTCTGACATTTAGCATAGGGGCTTTTAAGTGTAAAGGGAAGAGGTTGGGTTCTGTGCTTGGGAACTGTAAGGATAGTTTGTCAGCCAGTGAAGGGGGAGTTTTAATTTTTGTCTCCTTACATCCTGTAGAAGCTGTGAAGAGATGACTGAATTTTTCTTTTACTCAAAATCGATACCCTTAATTTGACATAGGAGATTCCATAGGGTGAATGCTTTGCTCACTCACTCTCTCAATCTGTAGTCTAATATTTTCACTTGATCCTTTCCCTGTGATTTCTCCCAGTGTCCCACAGTGTTACCTTACCCATACTGACTGATAAAAATGCCTGTTTTCACTAACACCTTGCGAAGTTGTTCATTTATTGTATTTCATGTTGTTTAAATGTCTGATGTATCACCTGCAACTGAATGTATTAGGATCCTTGTACTACAATATTATTGTGTTATCACCATCAGAAAACTTGCTCTAAATGCAAGATTTTGATAATTTCTCCTTTGTAATAACAGAGTGTGCTTTTGCTTGAAAGGATGCATTCCAGAAAAAGCTGAAATTCTTGGGCTAATACTGCAGAAGGCAAACATGGTGGTGTTAGATCTCAAAATCAGAACTGAAAAAAAAAAAAGGGTCAGGGGGATTAAATTTGTGAGGTCTTCAAGTGAGAATTTCTCAAGAGATGCATTTTAGCTCTGGCTAATAAGCCTGGGCTGTAGTTGGGTTCTAGATGACTTGGTGTTCGTGGTTTGAATGTGGAATGTGGTGTGTGTCTTAGTGTATTTATATGTTCCTTAGTCAATACAGAGAAGAGTATGACCCCTCAGGGCCGCACTGTCCAGTGAGATCTCAGCTGTTGTAATGACTTGGAATGTCAGTCCGTGGTGATAGTGGCTGAGATTGTTGTGAAGACTGAGTTTGAGCAGCCAACGCACTTGAATATTCAGGATTAGAATTGCAAGGCTTGAGAACCCAAACAGTTCTGGGTAAGAGGCTGGGATGTTCAGTCATTAATCCCAGTACTTGTTGTAAATCTTTTTTTTTTGCTTTTTTCCAGCTGCAGGTGGCTACACTGCTACAGATGAAAGGCTCCCAGGCAGAATTTGATCAGCTGGAACGCTTACAGTCGATGTTAGAGCAAAAGAATGGTGAAATAGAAGATCTTCTTATGAAAGTGAGGCAGCTAGAAAAATTTAAGGTATGTGGTTTTTAATTAAGTAGAAAATCATAATTGGAAGCTGAAACATGAGAACAAGAAGCCATTTGACACTTATACTGTGTGTACTTAAGCTGTAGCACTTAGTATCTCAACTCTATTGAATTTCCCGGATATTTATTTTCTTAATGTGTCTTAATTTTGCAGCTGAAGCATGCTCTTTTCTAGCAAAACCGAATTGCTTAATCATCCTTGTAAAGCGATGTTTTTACTCTTCTTACACAACTTGAAAACATCTTGTCGTTATTTTGAAAGGTGAAAATTACATGAGGACTCCTGTATATACCAGTGTAATGTTACTGATGTTTGTGTTTACAGAGGGAAAAAATTGTAGCCTTTCCTAATTCTTGCATATTTCTGGACTGGTTTGGCCCTTTCTTATCACAGTTTTGGAATGTAAACTGAGGTGTATAGGCTTGTGCAGCAGGATTATGCTTTCCAGGATAGCCTCCTGTATTCTGTATTTAAACCAAGAGGTGTAAAGCCAGGCTTAACCCATTTTTAGCAAGCAATTGAGGAAGCCTGATTGTTTTACCAGTTTTGTCATGTATAATCTTGGTCTGTACTTATTTCTGACTCTAGGGCATAAATAGTGCCAGGAAATTGAATGATTGATTTCAATAATCAAAATTATTTGTAGTGAGTGACTGGCAGAGGCCTGTGAGGTGTGTGGGACAGGAATAAGTCTGAGTACTGCTTGTTCAGAAAAAAATTGCTAAACAAAAACCCCACTGTCACATAGTTACTGCATTTGTAGGATCTTTACTATGAACCAACTTCCTCATCTGAAATACGTAATTGATTTTGAGATTTTGACTGTTGATAAATGCATCTTGTATTCCTTTGGGTTCCAGCTGCTGAAGCCTAGAAGTAAATGCTGGGAAAAAAACTTACTTTGGGTTAACTGAATATCCTGTATTTTCAAGTATAAAGCAAGAAAGCTGTTCTGCAGTGCTACTTGAAAACCTTCTGGTGTTGAGATAACTTACTTTTTTACTTTGTTCAGTGAAGGAGAGAGTTTTAGGGCTCTTTGACATTGGTAACAAATGAGGAAGCACTCAGAGCAGCTGAGTTTTATCTTGGGTGTTTAAATCCTTCTATGATGAGGCTTCTCCATAGAAATGCATGGAAAATGTCACCTAAGAACTAAGGTGATGTGCTTCTGGAAGGTTACTGCTTGACAAACCCACCACACAACCTGACACTTTCTTTGTCAGACTCTGTACGAGAGCGTGGAAGAGTCCAGACCTGGTAACAGCTCCAAAGGAAGCGATTCTGAAAATGGTTACTATGCAGATTTACTGCAAATCAAGCTTGACAACTCAAAGTAAGTACTTAGAGCCTGAGGCCTAGAAGTTGGTTGTATCAGGGTTATCTTCCAGGCACTTGTGTTTATCCTCCCTGTTTTGTTACTGCTTGTGTGCACTGACTGTATGTGCAGGTGTGTCTTGTTTTGTTGCATTTTCTAATGCTGTAGAACCAACCTGACCTCACTGTAGGACTGAGAGTTTCATTTGTAGTTTGTTTTAAAAGATA
This sequence comes from Atrichornis clamosus, assembly GCA_013400975.1. Lineage (NCBI taxonomy): Eukaryota > Metazoa > Chordata > Aves > Passeriformes > Menuridae > Atrichornis > Atrichornis clamosus. Next base: position 70,582 of record WBMZ01013889.1, read on the forward strand.
GCAGTAGAACTACTGCATATGATGATTGCTTTCTTTGAGATATGTTGTTAATACTCCTAGATACAGAACAATTGAGCACTTTAATCAATTAAACTTAATATGTAAGGAAATTGTATCAAGATTCTTAGTCTTTAGGCTGTATATATTTATTTATCTTATAAAAAGAGTGGAATAAGAACACTTTTATAGGACATAAAAGCTTGATTTTTTTTCCCCTACTAATGTATAAATGCAAATGAGAGGTGAAGCTGCTGAATATTTACTTGGCTTTACACCTGCTGCTTTACTAAAAAAAAAACCCAGACAATCCAAGTCTGACTGATCTGTATAATTTTCCTCCCATCCCAGCAAGGAAATTGAAACACTGAAAAATGAACTATCACTGCAGAGAATGAAAGCTCTCTATGAGAGCCAAAGGGTCCTGGAATTTGAAAGGAAACTCTTCACAAATGAGAGGCATTTGCAAGCTTGTCAGAGTGAGAATATGAACTTGAGAGTTATGCTGGATGAGCTGAAAATGAAATATGAACCTGAAGGTAAATACTACTTTTCCATCTGGGAAAATATAAACACCTGATTTTCTCAACCTTTAGAAATGGAATGACATTAAACAGGAAGATACTGGTTTAGTTCCAGAATAAATTAATGCTGAAGTGGCTGCCTTTTTGTTAATAACCTGGTCCAAAACCTGCGGAGCTGAAGTAGAAAAGCCCTACCTTGCTCAAGGACCTCACTTGAATATGTGAACACTGACTTGAGAAAACTCAAGAGTGCAGTTTTACAGTTAAAAACGGCAGTGTTCAGAGGCTTTACAGAGCACGGGTAGATAATCATACTCAGGTGGGTGGGAACAGATACCAGGTGTTTCCCATGACAGCAGCAGTATCTCTGTGTTGATGAGAAGCCTCAACTTTCTGGGTGTAGGCAGCTGACAGGAGCTTTGTAATAAGATGCAAAGCATTTAGAGGAAAAACTGTTTAGTAGCTCAAGTTAATATGGATTAAGTTTTGACTACAGAGGCCCACCTGACAAACAGCTGATGCCTGAGCATGTGCTAAACAAGAGAGCTGTAGGCTGTGGAGACAGATGATTCTATTTAAACTGGCAGAGAGCAGGTTTACATTCAATATTAGTAAGAAGCTTCCCTGTGAGGGTGGGGAGGCCCTGGCCCAGGGAAGCTGTGGCTGCCTCGTCCCTGGAAGTGCTCAAGGCCAGGAGCTTGGAGCAACCTAAGGTAGTGGAAGGTGTCCCTGCCCATGGCAGGGGGTGGAATGAGATTGGCTTTAAGGTTCCTCCCAGCCCAAACCATTCTGGGATCCCACAAATAGGGAACCAGATAGGTGAATTGGTTTTGTACTTTTCCATACTCAAAGGATTTAACTCTTAAATATAACTTGTGGAAGCTTTACCTCAGTAGCCTGTAGTTCAGAGCATCTAATTTAAATTCTTGGTGGAAAGGCAAAGTGGATGAGGAGAAACATGTCTGTTTCTTCCAGCTAACTTCTGTTGGGATTATTAGGTTATATATGAAGAGAGATTCTTTAAGGACTCTAAGTTGTCTATTAAGAATTATTCCAAGGTCATGTGAACAGTCCATTCCATTATTCCAACAGTCATGTGAAATGTTCTTTTTTAGTTTGATTATGAACATGTTGGGGAACAAGTTAACTCCAGCTTCACTTTTGTACAAAAAGTATATTTCTTTTTCTTAGAATTACTTAAAGGTCCTAAAATTAAAAAGGAGAGGATTCCAGTGGACATTACTTGTGAATACTTGGACAGCAAAAATACTCCAGTGAAAGAAACTGCTCTCACTCAATTGCCAAGTAAGGAAGGAAAAAAGATGACTACCAAGACCTTGGAGCAAAGTGATGCTTCTCCAAAAAAACAGGCTTTCCAAGCCCCACCATTAAATACAGCTCTCCAAGCAATACGAAACATAGTTGAACCTGAAAGAGAAAGAAAAAGAGTTAAAATTCAAGATGAGAATCATGATGCCTTTACTTCGAATAGCAGAAGTGGAAATAACTCCTTGACTCCAGCTGCCTCCAGGTCAGTGTCAGCTTCTGTCTCTGCTCAAGGCAATCAGCACAGAGCTGCATCTCTTTTCTTTCGCTGCATGAACTGTGCTCTGCACTTCTTTATCTGTGTCCTCAGTGTTGCATGCAGTGTCATTCCTCAGCTCCGCCTGCCTGTGCTCAACCTCTCACTGCCTTTTAGAAGGACTAAAATGCTGGCTAATAAACAAGACTCTTGAAACAGTCTCTGAATTAACTTTCCCATTGCTTGAAGAGATTTAAGGTGTTCAGGTAGCATGACAGCTCACTTGGTTTCCTCCAACATCAGCAACTTTGTGTTCTTGGTCCCTTCAAAACTGCCACACACTTGTACAGCTCAAGGTAATAAAGACAATAGGAATCATGCTTCAGTTTCATACCTAATTTCAGCCCTCAGCAACTTCTAGATTTAGCTAAAAACCTAAAAATTATTTAATTCTTAATCTGAATTGTGTTAACTTTCACCATACACGATAATAGAGAATTAATTGGCTATTTGTGTTGTCAGACAAATGACTTGCATAATCTGGATCATGATAGCTGGAAACACAACTGCCAAATTAAGATCAAATTTTTCCCCTGAACTGAGAATTCACGTTACATTTTGCTAGATGGTAAAGTAACTGAAACAGTCATTATTGTCAACTTTTTTATCCTGGTAAAAAGAATGCTGACTTAGATTTTCTACTTTTTCAACTAATGCTTTTTGTATTCTGTTCTTAATCTTTGTAAACATGTATTCCAGTGTTTGGGGATGGAAAAAAGTCTGGGCTAGTCTAGATGTTTTCAGCTTACAACTTGCTAATATCTGCTAGAAGAAATAGCTTATTGAATCTGAAATGACAGCAGTTTCAAAACTAGAGGAAGGCCTAACCCCTGGAAATGTGCACAGCCAAAGCTAATGGCATTCAGGAGTAATTGGATTGGTACTTTGGCTCTTAGATCAATTACTCAAGGTTGTATGGATGTAATTAACAGACTCACAGTAGCCAAACGTTGCAGTTTTCTGAAACAGTGTGGAGAGAATACCGCAGAAACAGCAGTTTTAGCAGCTGTGTTAAAATGTGCAGGGACTGTTAGTGTGGAGCGAAGATCAGGAAGGTCAGATGTGGGTGAAAGTGGGAGTGGAAAGATGGGATAATTTAGTGATTGTGTTTGACAGTGTTCTCTACACATAAAGGAACAGGTGGAATGTGACCTGGTATGTCAAGTTTAACTTCCTCATATTGCTTTTGGAAAAGAAGGTCTAGTGTCTGCTAACAGGAAGTTGCTGGAAACAGCTGATGTGAACTGAAGGGGTAAACCTGTCTGAAAGGGGGTGAGGAGTGGAAATTGTTTATAGAGCTGATGTTGGAAAGCAGAGAGAGTAGAAAAAGTAGAAGAGGAAGATGAAATCATAGTTCAGAGGGAGGTTTCTAATCTTGTACCCATTGCTGTTGGTTCAAATAAGGAACAAAACATAAAAGATATTTAAAAAACAGAAACCACCAACACAATTAAGTTGCCACAAAACTTTATATAATCTGTTAAGATTTTTTTCAATGATGGTAGGAGACTGTAAAAGGCAAATCCAAGCAGAAAGTTGTGTTTCTGATGGTATTAATGAACTACTAAAACGCTAAGTCATGATGTTAAGGTGACATTGAGGATTTACTTAACCCTGATCTGCTATGATCTATTATAAGGATGTCATGTTAAAGTATTTGAGAAATTGGATTTCTAAACACTGACAATCTCTGGACTGTTCTATGATGGATGTGGCTGAACTTGAGGCACAAAAAGTATTGGCAAATTTATCAGGAGTGTGGACCTGAAAATGGAGAGTTGGTGGGAGGAAAAAGTCGTGGATAATTGTCAGTGTTTCACCTTGTGTTGGCTAAAATGTGATGCTCCAGCTGAGAAGGCTCTTGTGGTATTTGGGGGTTGGTTTTGTACCTGGAATAGGTTTTGTGCAGTAATTAGTGTAGCTCTGGCATTATTGGCCCATGAAATGTGGGAGAAAAGAGCCACAGTAGCTGTGAAAGGGCTGCAAACTTCATTTCTAGAAAGTGGTGTTTGGGATCTTTGTCATCTCAGCGCAGGAGGCGATGAGGAAGTGGTCAGATGTGATCTGTGTGTGCTTGTGGAGGTTACAAAGTGCCTTGTGTGAAGAGACTTCCTTGCTGAGGTGATTAAGAAGGTACAGCTGGATCATCTCAGCCCAACACACGTGTCTGCAGTGGCCGTCTGTATCCTTACAGAGCTCTAAAGCAAGTAAACACTGCAGTAGCTGTTAGGTGCTGATTAGGTTATGATATGAGAGTGTTGAGACTAAAATTTAAATGTTCGAGTCATGGTTATTATAACTGTCAGTTGCTACTGAAATTCAGGCAATGCAAAGGTTGTGTGCAGTGATATCTTTTGTTTGGCCAACTAACTGGTCCATAAAAAGATAGATTTCTGTATTGAAATGGAAATGCTTTTCTTCCCTGCTGAAACTGAACTAGCAAATTCTAGCCCTTGCTGCACAATTTGTTTTGCATTTAGATTTGAGGTTTTCTACTTGAGTTTGATCTAAAGAGCTTGTGTGCCTGAGAGCTCATTTGCTCCCTTAAATTATTTAGTTGGATTACATATGCCAAATCTACTTCTCCTGGGCTTTGTCCAAATGCCTGTAGCCATTTGGCTCAGCAGGAGATGTGGATAACTAATACTCCCTTTGGGGTTTTAGGCATGGCCCTCATCCTTGGGAAGTAAAGCTCCACCTCATGAGACTTAGTTCATCTTCCTTAAACAGATAGAAGGAGCCCCAATTATATCTCAGTTTTGAAGTCTATACAGTCAAAGCCTGATAGAGTCATGTCTAGTTGCACAAGCATTTGTTCCAGTGTTTCACCATTGTCTGTTCTTTGTGATCCATCCATTTCCCTGAGCTGTCCCCTGGCAGTGGTGGTGCTCTGAGGGAAGCTCTGTGGGCTGGCTCCGTGTCAGGGCTGGTGGGTGAACCTCAGCCTGCTGCTCGTGCCTGCCCAGCTGCTCTCACTCCCTCCCTTCCATAGGACAAAGGAGCACATCAGATGGAAAAGGCTTGTGGGTGAAGGTGGCAGAGGTCAGCTGGTCATGGGCGAAGCAGACTTGGGGCAGATGAACTCCTTGCCAGTGGGGCAGTGAGAAAGTGAGAAAACTGCCCCAACCCTTCTTCCCAGGCTCAGCTTCTATTCTTTCAATCCTGGCTTTTATGTCCTCCTCCCCAAGGGGCACAGGGTGAATTTGATTTCCAGAGTTATGTGATACACTAACAGAATTAGCTAATACCAGAAAAGGGCAATAATTTATATAGATCTAGTTGTGCTGCTTTGGAACATAGTTTAAGTGAATTTGGTGTATATTTGGTCTTTTGGTTTGTTTGAGTTCTTTCTGTATGTTTAAAGGAGATCTTTGCTGGCAATTTTGGCCGCTAGAGTAGTGTTTTTGGTGGACTTGGACAGAGGTTGTTGAAGGCAGAAGAGTGGAGGGGCACATGAGGGGAATCTGCCATAGGAGCAGATGCATGGAGAGAAGGTATCCATTGCTTGTTGCAGCTGCTGGGGAAGTGCCAGCCACGTGAATGATTACTGGGAACACACCTTTTTCTCCCCTGAATAATTCCTGCTTGCTGTAACCACCTAGTGATTTTAGTAATTAGAAACGAAGGGCAGCCTGGGGGAAAGGTGACTGGGCAGGAGGAGCTCGGCCATGGGAGTTCCAGGTGTGCACTTCATGCAGAGCACACGGTGGAGCAAGCCCTGATCTGGAGGAGGTGCACAGCACAGCCTGTTTCTCTTTAGCCTCTTGAGACCTTGCTTGCAATGCTTTACAGTTTGATACTAGCTTGAATCTGTAGCTAAATTCCCCCAAGCTTTTTTGTCACAGCTCCTTTCACAGTCCTCATGTTCAGCTGCAGCTGTCTGTATTGCAAACAAGTCTCTACCAACTGGGTAGCAGCTCTTTGTGTTGGGAAGACCATCACTGAAAGCAGCTGTCCATAGTGTGGGTTGCTCCTGAGACCACTGGAAATCCACAGGGTCACTAGAGAATTGCTTTAATGTATGTACTGATGAACAAGCATAGAGTTCATGTTGATATATAAAGTGATGTTTAATTTGGAACTTCATTTTCCATAATTTCTCTTGTTGTGAAAATAATCATGTGTAACAGTCAGTTGGCTGTGGGTGATTTGGTTGGATAAAATACCACTATTCATCAAGTGTTCTAATAGCAGTTTTGCATGTTCATTACGTTAAAACAAGATTTAGACATCTGAGCACAATCTGATGTTTTCATTTCTTATCTCTCAACTTATCTCTGTAACTGCAATGAGACAGTTTTATCCCCATTTACACTCATAGAATTAAAACATGTCAGTGGACAAATGATGTAATTTAGAGCCTGGAAATAAATTTTTCTCCAACTTGAGATATTCAAGCACTAAAATGAAGGCAATAGTAGCACAGAACTAGGTTGAAACTAGCATCTGGCTTAAAGGGTAGAAGCAGGAAGCTTGACCTCATCATATTTGTATGAAGTTGCTGGGACTTTTCACTGGGAGTTGTGCTTTTGGGGACTTGATCTCATTTAAGTGCATGCCACAGTCACTGGTGGTTTTGAAGGCTGATCTCAGCCAGTTGACATATTGAGTCTTTCTTACCAAGCATTTCAGCAGATAAGGTGTGTGTGGGAGGCTTTACTTTGAGTGATGAAATGTGATAAGAACCGATATAAAAAGGCTTTGTTTTAGTCTCATTTTCTTCTTAAACCCTGCTTGCTCTATCTTTGCATATGGATGGTCTTGTATGCCGGTTGGCTGGTTGATTATTTTAGTCCTTTGTTTTATATTAACTCAATATGTATTTAGAATGGTTGCTTTGCCTGTAGGTTAGCAGCTGAATCCAGATTTGAAACTACACAAGAAAGGAAAGAAGAAACCTCAACGGAGAAGAAAACACAGAAGAAAAAGTATACAACATTGTATGTATCTTCTAAGGCAACTCATGAAACACAATGTGCTCAACAGTAAAACATTTCTGGAGGGAACCTGGACAACCTGAAGTCCTGCTTCAGCAGGAGATCCTGAGTGAACTTACATCACACACCAGTGTACAGGTTGCTGACGTGAATATCGATCTGCCTTGTTACGGACAGTGTGAGCACATGAGAGCTGCCCTTGTGATGCCTTCCCGCAGGGCTCCTGCTGCGTTCCCTGGCACTTGGCCTGAGCTGTGGCCTTGCCTTGAGCCTCGGCAGTCTCTAAACACACCTTAGTTGCTGCTTGTTTGAAGCACGGGGCTGTTGGGGGGAAGTACTTGCTAACAGAGGTTTTGTTACAGGGTGAGACCGGGTTGATGGAGAACTCAACTGACTCATGTGCTCCTAAATTTCTTCCAGTTCCCGGATTTAGAATTTTAAATATTTTTCCTCCTAATATGTAACTCTTCAACTTCTAGACAGAGCTAATTGCAAAAGTGTATGAGTCATGTTGTGTTTTGTTGGTCAGTATTTGAAACTCAAAGGATTCTTGTGTTTGTACTGATACTTAAAATAAACGTTTCTCTTTCTTTATAAAATGTAGCCTGTGTTGTATTTGATAAGAAACATGTATCCATTTTTTAAATGAAGCTGATGTCTTTTGTAGAACACTTTGTTAAAAAAAAAGTACAACTCAATAAATGCTAAGCAATTGTAATGCAGGTTCTGTGTGTTGTCATGTTTTTAGGAGACAATTCTGTAACTTTCTGAAGTTCATGCAGCATAATTCTGATGAGAGCTTTTAAGCTAGTTGCATTAATTTTTGAGCATTTATGTGGAAGTTTGATTACTTGATTTGAATCATGCTACAGGTTAAGCTCCCTCTGGTGCATGGATTAGTCATTCTAAGTAGAAGACTCAGTAGTTGAGATGAAAGTTCTTTAAGACTTTTAAATCCATCATGGAGAAAAATACAGTGGGGAGTAATCTTGCAACCCACTCCCTTGTTTACAGTTGTGCCAGGTCAGAAGTGATGCCTGGGATTTTAGCTGTGCCTGTGGCTGGTTTTAGCTTTTGTTTATCTCAACAAAAACTGAATTGTAGTCATAGCAGGACTAAAGATGTGGGAAAGTCACTTTAAATGACCACATTTCTTCTCCCTTTGCAGAGCAGCTCTATCTCATTACCAGACCATTTGTACACACTTGGGTTTAGACACAGCCTGGTGGCTGCTACTGTTGTTGAACAAAATAATCAGAAATCCACATCACAGAATCTAATTGTATCGCTTCATTGATCTCAGAAATTTGCTATGTATCTGAATTTTTCAGTCTCTTGTTAATGAAGCCTGCACAAACTGAGAATGTCTTCTTAACTTTTATTAAGGTGTTACCTATTACTGAAAGCAAATGTGTATCAATGAAATAGTTCTTGCTCTTGGCTTTGACATGTGAACTTAAATGATGTTGAAGAAATGTTCTTCTATGTTGAAGAAATCGTTCTTTTCATGTTATCAAATGTTAGAAGAAAGCCTTTTTTAATGCAAATGATCAAAGTTACATTTGTTCACTGTCACTTCTCTGAGACACAAATAGCATAAAACAACTGAAGTACCTGATTGTTCTACTTAGAGGAAAACCTTTGGTAAATTGACATTGGATAATGTACTTTAAATGGCAATAGTGAGCTATAGATTGTCTACTTAGACAGTTAATTATATATCGAGTTACAGTAATTGTGTGTTAATTTGTTATAGTTACATGTTGAGCTACTTGCTTATGACATTTCTAATTTTCTTTTTCTACAATGAAATAACTTGTTAACTTATGCTACAAATGAAACACAGACATCATTTCAACAAACGAATGAAACTGATTAGGGTTGTCTAATTACCCCCAGGAACTGCTTTAATATCTACAGCTGGACTTCACTTGCAGTATGTAACCTTGACCATCTTACCCAAGATGTGCCTGTTTGCACACCCTCAGACAGGGGTACAGCTGGCAGGTGGGGACGTGTCTGGATTCAGGCTTTGTGTTTGCCAGAGTTTATTTCAGGTACTGTGCATGGAAGAATTCTGTGTATTTTCTTTTTTGGTTCTGTTCTGTCATGTCACTTGCTCTTCTGCAACTGTGCTCACAGATCATCTTGGCATGGAATAGAATTTAGAGGCAGTTAAATGCAACTTCTGTGTTGTGCTCAAGTTCTTTATAAAGGAAATTAGCATAGCTAAGAATGGATAATTAGCTGGTCAGCATCTTACAAGATCTTGTTTTCTGGAACTGACAGCAGTATTAAAGGAATCAAGAACTGTCTCCCTTCGGCTTGTCCCCAGCCTCCAAAAGGTAAGTTTTTCCTGTGAACTCCCTGGACAGAGTTCTGGGGAAGCAAGGAATTTTCTACTTTCCTAGAAGACCTTCTGTTTTGAAAAAGACATAAGGAAAAAAGGGTAAGGTATACAGGGGTGATGAATGTGTCCACTGTTTTCTGTGAAGTATCAATGTGGGAGTAATTACACAAACCAACTTGGAATAAAAACCTCCATGGACCAAGGGTGTAACCAACTTTAATTCTCCAGACCCATACTGGGGTTTGTTCTCTGCTGTAAGAACAGGATTTTAGGGTTACTGTGTGTGCTTTGCTCTGTGAGTGCAATTTCCTCTGGCAACTAAGAAAGGATTTTGTTCCCCAATCCAGCAGGAGTCACAGCTGGGATTTTTTCAGACACAGACAAGGTTGTACCTGAGGGAGATGGAGTTGCAAAAGCATCATGATGAAAGCCTGATGGGAGGAAGTTCCAGCAGCTGTGTGCAATGCTGAGAGTTGGGTGTGGGGAAGGGGGTGGCAGTGGGAAGCAGCAATTCCTTCAGGAGTTTGGGTTCCTGAGTTGGTTTTTGGGATGAGTCCGGAGGGTACCAGAGAGGACATGAGCTCTGGCCAGAGCCTGGCCCTGGTGTTTGTGCTGTGCTCTGCAGAATCACATCAGGCATCAGAGCAGATTGCAAATTGCGTCCGTTTGCAGGTGAAATTCCTGTGTTTTTGATAACTTACTTTCAAAAGATAGTAGTATTGACTGGGTTTATTAGACCTACGTGGTAAAGCATGTTTGTGAATGAGTGATAGGAACAGTTTTCCTCAGGGCTCTTGTATTACAGGGAACCACAAGAGGGAAGAGCAATGCAGAACGAAAAAATAAAAGCAAGTCAACCTTTAGGCCAAATACTGTATGGCACACGGGGATTTGCTGCAGCAGGGATTGGGAGGAGTAAGGAAGATAGTTATCACTGGTTAGGAAGTTACTACTCAAAAGCCAGACTAAATTATAAGATGAAATGGTTCAGCCTCAAGATCTTTTTTTGACAGAATAGCAATATAAAGTGGATTTTCCAGGGACAGGGAAGACTGAGAACTCTTAGATGAAGCTTGTTGTCTGTAAATGGAGATACCGGGAATTGCTCAGAATTTAGTCCACTTTAATAAATATAATGTGAATTTCAATGTTATTTTAGGGGAGAGTAATGAGCTAAATCCTTTTCTAAGCTACTTTGTAGATATGGTTAAGATTAGGTCAATTCAAGCAAATCTGTGGTGAAGGTTAAAGTGATTTTTCCTTCAGAAATGTCTATCAGATTTTCACAGGCAATTAGAGGGACTGACAGTCGGTGGTCCAAATGATTGCTAGTTAAAACCAGGAAGTGAAATGTCCTGTGTTACCAAAAATATCCTGACTAAGGTAGCATGGCAGTGCTAAAAGTTTGATAAACGATGATTGCTAAATTGCAATGTAGTATCCAGAGGACAGGATTGTCAAGTGAATTTGTTGTACTAAGGAGAAGATCAAACAAACAGTAAATCTTTGCAAGTCTTTTGTCTGGGGTTTTTTACCTCTAAACTACAAGTAAAGCACAAGAATAAGGGTGGCATACTTGCCTTCAATTCAGTATGTTGTCCTTAATCCACATTGCTAACAGCTTCTCTTGGTCTTTGCACATCCAACTTACGCAAGTTAGCTCACACAGCAGCCTGTGTGAAAGCACAGGCTGTAAATACACTAAAAATTGCTTTTTTCAGTTTTGTCTTGGCAATAAGTCTTTAAGGAAGTGCTGCTTAGTTTAGAGAGAGTCTCCTACTTTTTTGTCCAAATGTAAAATGACAGAAATAAAAAAGATTGGGTGTGGTTTGAAATGCAGCTTTGTCTTGGCTCTGTTTCTCTTAGGAGAGGAGACTTACGAAAAACACCAATCCTTGTTTGAGGACAGGTTAGAAGAGAGTAGTTTTTAAGACGTAGTGTCCTGTAGAGTCAAATCTTTCAAGCCTAGTGTTGGTCTGGTGTTCAGAACTGGACTGACCCATGGTCAGAGGTGGCCACTGCAGCTGGGCTTCACACAGGCCTGAAGTTCAGGAGTGGTGCCGGACAGTCCTGGGATGGGTTTGGCCCTTTTTCCCTGCCTGTGTCTTTACAGCCAACATCGTGCAAGAGAAACACCCGGTTTGGGAGTCCCCTCCCCCATGACACCGGGGCGCAACATCTCAAGTTGAGAAAAGAGGAAGGAAGCTCCACACAGCAGCAAATCTCGCAGCTGCCTCCGCCCGCTCCTCCGAGCGGCTGGGGAACGACCGCGCTTCCGGGGCCTGTGTTTGCCACCCATCCTCAGGTCTGCATCCCCTAAATCTTGGACTCCTTGGTGAAGGGCACCCTTTAGAGCCTCATGGATTCATGTGTGATGGCAAGATGGCACAAGACAGTGAAGAGTGGCGTGGGTGAGTACTGCAGGGAACTGCCATTGGAGTGCTGTCCTTCTGTCTGCTGAACAGGACGTAGGCAGGTGTTTTCTTTGGTGTGAGGAGTTAACACCTTCCACTCTACCATGGTGGTTTCATTGAAAGGATCAGCTTTGTACAAAACTTTAATCTTTCAAATAGAAAGGCAAGAAGTACATGAGTATCAGCTTTCTCAATCTCCCAGCAATGCAGGTTTTCCCACACTGGTGTTTTAGAAGCAAAGTGAATAAGTAGTGTGTTTTTATGATGTGCAGCAGCCAGAAGTTATGGGAAACAAATGTAGGGGAAAGGGAGCCCTACAGTTGCTTCTGCAAGATTGTCATTTGTGGTCAGTGTTACAGAAAAAATCTGTACTTGAGTTGGTAAGCAGTACTTTTTGAAAGGAAAGTAATCTTAAAATGAATGATGTTAACTTGTATGGAAGACTCAATTGCTGTTTAAAAAAACCCTTTAAAGTAGGAATCAAAGCTGAAGCACTTGAAAGATGCATGCTAGTACTTACTTATTAGCTGTCTATATGCTTCTAAAAAACAGTTTTTATTTTAACTAGGCCGTAGTGTTTTGTTATATGCATTAAAAGCCCACCTGGCTTCACAAAATAAAATGTTGCACCAAGGAATTAATAAGAGGAAAAGAATGTCTTCTTGTTCAACTTGCATGTGCAGCGGTAGCAGAATTGTGAAATGGAAGTAGCCTGTTCTGGTGGCAGTTTACATTACAAGATAAAAGGTGTAAATATTTTCTGTTTTGATTTTGCAAATCGTAGAAAGAACTTAATTTTTGCACTTGTTGCAGTAGTCTCTGTGGTATTGGAAAGGTGTGCAAACCTCACATAGTAAAAGTCATCTTGTGAAATACATTGCTTCAAAAATGAATGACAGTCCAGCAGTGTTTGTTTTCATGTCCGTAACATAATATAATTTAAGGTCTGGAACTTAAGGTCACTGGGAAAAATTGGCGCTGCAGACCTGGTGGTATTTCCTTTCTCCTCTGCTTGCTCTCCTGCTGCTTTCACCTGTGAGCACAGAGCCTGGTGTAAAAGAGATTATTCAGCCTGTGTCCTGGTGTGTGGTGATAGTGCAACCCTTGCTGACCTCGAGTAAGTCCATTTCTTGGGTTAAAGAAGTGTTTTCTGTTATAAACATGAGACACTTTATATTTGTACGTAAACAATCACAGTTATAGCAGTGTCTGTGGTTTAGTCTGTCACAAAGCAAAATAAGGAAAAAGGGGAACAACAGTCAAATGGACTTTCCAACAGTATTGGAACGCTAGTTATGAAAGTTATGCTCATACGTGTAACATTTTGTCAGGTTTTCTTCAGCAAGAGCATTCTGTCTCTGCTTTTGCACAATTGCTTGAATTTAATAGATGAGTACAAATTCAGTTAGCCATAGCTTATACCCAGAAATTCCTTTTTTAGCAAAGCTGTTGGTTCACAGTTTTTCGTATTTTACTTTATCTTGAAATTAAGTGTATTCTTTCATTATATAAGTTAGTGAGAAAAGTGGGAGAATCACCCAGAATAATAAAAAGAAATCAAACAAACCCAAACAAGCACGTACCACCATCACTGGTTGTCGTGTCCCATAAATTAAATTTATGCTCTTAGTACTTGTCAGGAAAATAGTGTAATTGCTAAACTTCAAGTAAATGAAACTAGTGGCATCATGAGGCCTGGAAAAGGGGGATTGACAGCTGTGGTCACAAAAGCAGAGGTTTTGAATTTACTATCTGTTGTAGGCATGCCTCCTGTATCTGGGGAAAACAAGAAATAGGGGCAAACTGAGTCTACTGAGTCATAAAGTCTGTGAAAGTTGATGAGCTTTTGGAATAATAAACACTGGAAGCTTTTTTACCATATAGGGTTATTGTCTTCTGTATTTTTGAATATCTATGAGTCTAAGTCTCTGATTACAAATGTCACGTTGAATTTTCAAGTTTGTTGTTAGAAGTGTGCCTGATGCCTGCAGTTTCTGCTGATGAGCAGAGTTTCAGTTTGAGAGTGTTGGGCCCATTGTGCTGTGGATGAGCAGAATATGCTGCAGAGTAGAATTGGATGACCACACCATCCTGTGGTTATGGTAAAATGGAGCCTGTTGTGCCCACTGTTGTGTTTTACTTGATTAAGTGGATAGTCCCAGGATAGTCAGATATTCAGCTGGCAGATATTCAGGTTTGTATTTGGAAACCACACTCCTGATTTTACACACGACACCTGTTCTTCATCTTGGAGCATTACCAGCATAAATGTGTGTTATTTCTACAGATGGGACAAAACGGAATCGTCACGGCAGGCAGGTGGGTTTGGGTGCAGTTTCCTGATGGAAAGTCTTTGCCATCTGCTCAGACCTTGAGCAAAGTTACAAATTGGTGAAATATTATGTAGTCATTCTAAACTCAAGTGTCAGATTTATTCCTGTACTGCTGAATCTGAAAATGGGTGTTTGTCATTTTGAAGCAAAATTTTGGGAAGTAGGGGGTGACTTGTTTGAAAGTGTAGGAAAGCACATGCTCAGCCTGAGTGCACAGGGCTGAGATTGGCCTGTCTGATCTCATCTGCTGAAGTCCTCTGGAAATTATTCTACACCTCTGAAATCTGAATAGATTGAGCTGTAAGGGAGCAGAGCTTTGTTCAGGGCAGGTTTGCCTCCTCCATGAAATGCATCCCCTGAACTCAGCAGACTGTTCTAGCTGCTTGGGAAACAACCAAAGGCAGACAGAAGTAGTATAAAGGCAAAGCTAGGGAAATAATATTTTTAGACATGGTCTTTCATAAAAAGGAAAAATCACGGTTAAATACCTTGTTCTTTATGAAGACCTCTAAGAAAAGTGGCTGTGCTGCTACTTTATATTAGAAGGTAAAGATGCAGAGACAATATCTTTGTGTAACTAGTTTGGTGTGTTAGAACTTCCTGGTAATCCATTCTGGCTTTATTGTGTTTAAGAAGGAAAATAAGTAGCTCGAATCAGCTAAAACCTTCATTTGGCCCCAAGGTTAAGCAAGTGAGGAAATCTGTATTCAGTTTTATCTGGGATAACAGCTCGTGACCTGAGAACTCCAGTTATGTTTTGAGCATGATTTGCAATAAATTAAATCAGCTTCTAACCCACTCAGAGGTTTATTACAAATCTGACCTGTGAAATACCCACTAGAACTGTGTCCTTGTTATGTTAATTATTGCACACTGGCTCTGTGAGATTTTAGGGGAGATCCTTAACTTGGAATACTGAAACACATTTTTGACAGGTTTCTTCCCAAGTCAAGAAATCCTGTTAGGACTGCATAATATCTTCATCTGAAGTTTATATTGATTAATAATTTCACCCTGTTTTCAAGGAAAGAAAATGGTTACTGAACACAAAGATTTCATGTTTTATTAGTACTTTACTAATAAAAGTGGAACTGTATATAAAAATAAAAACAGCTGCTGAGAGTCACTGTTTTTACAGCACACACTGTTTGGCAGGACAAGAAAGGATTCTTTGGGCACACTTGATGGACATTGTTCCCATTTTCCTGAGGTACAACTCAAAACTCACTTGTGCTTGAGCAAGGTTCAGTTTGGAAAGCTGGCTATGCCAGCAGTTTGACCTGGTACTTTTTCACTTGTTCTCTGAGCAATATCAGTGTTGTGATGTGCTGACTTTCAGCTCATCTCCTGAGGGAGCTCAAACACCTGGAATCTCAGGGGGTTTTACACTGGGCTGTTGGTGTGTTTGTCTTCTGTGTCAAAAAATTACCACAGAGGTTATGTGAGCTCTAAAGAGATGGGTTTTATTTTTACTCATTCAGGGGAAACTTTTCCAACTGTCTTCTCGTTGAACTGTAAAGTCCCTATTTGGGAACACTGACATAAAGCTGGAGTTGCTCTGTGCCATTCTGGGAGATTCTGGCAGCATCTGTGTGCACATAGACTGCTGATGGGAACACCTCTGCCATCCAAGTCCCTCCCACTAATCTTATTGCCAAGGCTTCAGGTGCTCCTGAGGTCAGTGATTGCCATCAGGATTGAGGATGAGTGCTGGGATCTTCAAGGAGGTCACCTTCTGTGACTCATTTTGTATTTATGCTTGGGATAGAGAATGCCAGGGGTGGAGTGGTAGGAAAGTTCTTCAGGTTTGAAAGGGCTTTTATTTCTATTGGCTGGAGAGTTTATTTTTTTTTTTTAAGCCAACAACCTGTTGTGAGTATCCCACCAAAAAGACTTTAATTCCATGTGGAGTTTTCATATACTATTTTTGAAGAGCACGATAAGTTAAATATGTGTTGGTGCACACACAACCCTAAGGATCTCAACAGAGGGTGGAGGAAAGGGAACCCTCCTTTAGGCTGGTGAGCTCTGAGGTGGTACAAACATAGAAGGGTCCCAGTTTGTAGTGGACTTACAGCTGACAGAAAGCATAACTGGATATAATAGTCAAATTTTCATTCACAGTCAATAATTCAAAAGGTAGTAGGTGTGGTGGTTAAGCTGTCTGGTGCTGTAGATAAGACCTATGGATGTATGTGTACAAAGTTTGTTACAATCTTTTGCAAGGTAGTTTGGGAGGTAGTTTATCATACATTGTGTGGATGGGTCTATAGCTTAAAACTTTGTACAGGGATTTGTCACACTCATCTTACCAAACAGTCCAAATTCTACAGTAAAACCTCTCTTGTTAAGTTTCCACTTACTCATTTAGAAAAGTCCAAGCTGGTACAGCCACTTCCTTTGTCAGTTTGTTACTGCACTTTTCAATATATTCATGGCTGTTAAATAGAGTTTTAAGAGAGCCTAACCAAAATGCAATGTAAATATAAGATTCAGTAATTTGCGTTTATATTTTGAAACAGCTACAACTAAGTAGAGTGCATATTTTGAAATCTAAAGCATGTGCTAGTCAACAGTAATCGTAATCTCCATGGACTTTTCAGTAAAATAGTAAGAGCATGAGAATGCACACACATCCCCCATCTCCCAAGTCCTACAGAGAAATGTCTCTTTAAATGTCATGAAAGCTTTGGGGGTTGTTTGCCATCTTCCACTTCTGAAAAAGAGACCAGCCAGAACACAACTACACAGATGCTATACTACTTAAATTCACTTCTGTGTTGAGCTAAG
This sequence comes from Atrichornis clamosus, assembly GCA_013400975.1. Classification (NCBI taxonomy): domain Eukaryota; kingdom Metazoa; phylum Chordata; class Aves; order Passeriformes; family Menuridae; genus Atrichornis; species Atrichornis clamosus. The sequence continues at coordinate 87,509 of WBMZ01013889.1, forward strand.
GCAGCTTTGAGGAAGTGTCTTTAAGATTCTCTCGGATAAACGGCTGAATCTGGACAGCAGAGCCTCACTTCAAAGTTTTTCTTTTTTCCTCCTGCCCTTATGTTGAATGGTTCAAGCCTTGCTCTACCCACTCAGGAGGAGGAACTGCTGGGAACCTCTTCATGTCAACAAAATTAACAATTTATTCTTGGTCCAGTAAGCCTCTTAAATCTGAAATTCCTTCTAATTTCTGTTCCAGAAATACAATAAATAGAGTGATAGCAAAAGAAACAAGAAACGTAACTTATGGAATGCTTGTAAAGTGAAGAGGATGAATCTCTTTAGCTCTCACTCCTACCTTAGGTGTTTTCCTGGAAGGCAATTTAATTTGAGACTTTAGTAATTTAAGTAAAATAATGTTAAGTAAAATGATTAAATGAAATGTAATTAGTATGTATTTTGGCCTAGCAAATATAAACATCCTGTTCTAGAAACCTGGAGAGGGGAGCAAAAGGAATGTGGGAAGATGCTGAAGGTAGACTCTGCTTTATAGATCAGCTTTCCCTCACCCAGAATTCTTCAGGTTTGGTTGCTGTGCCTGTGTGGGTGGATTAGGACACTGCCAGGAGCAGGGGCAGAGAACTCTGCTGGCTGATATCCTTCCTGCACACCTGGGATCACTTGTAACAGCCAGTGTCCTGTTCCCAGCTGCAGTTCAATTGGGGTTTCAGGTGTACATTTTTTAATCAGATTCCCCCTGTGACTGTAGCTTCAGGAACCACTTCTACTCGGTAATGCTGCTGTAGAAATCTCTAACCAAGCCCATGAAGAAAAAAATTTACAGAGCCATGGTTACCATATGAGCCCACATCCTGTAGTTGTGGAAAATAACTAGTGAAGAGGCTTTTTTCTTGAATTCTCTCTGAAACTTTGCTGTTTCTTAACCACATATAGATAAGCTTCTGATTAGAACCCTTTTAAAATCCACTGCTCCTGTGTTCTTTTCAGAGCCATACAGAGAATACAGAAAATTATCTAACTTTCTATCATTCCCATATGAAACACAGTTTCACGTTAAATTAAAGCATTTAAACCCAGGAAAGAATCCAGTAAATTCAGTTTTCAGAGCATTTCTGTGCCCTTTCTCACCAGTGGAGCCATAAATTTCTGTAAACTGAGTGCTTAAATCCTTTGGGCCAGTAGACAAACAATTCTGCAGCACTATGATTGTGTATTTATTGAGGACCTGCATCTAAACAGGTGCTCCTAAATGCTGTGCAGGGCATTGCTGATGAATAGATTGTTCCCACATGCTTTCTGAGTTTTCTGTGTGGTTGGGTTGTTTGGTTTTTTTAGTTTTCAGCACTGGCTATTTTAAACACCTTTCCTTTCTCACAAGAAGAGATTAATTAATGACGGCAAATGGAACTTCTTGATAGAATTATGGTTCTTTTTATCTATCCTTATGTATTTATCCCAGTATCAGAATCTTAAAAACCATGTCTGCTTTTCAGTTTAACTGTAGTGTGCGACTGTATTGAAAAATAGTATTTTCATGGTTTTGTTTTTCAGCTATATACAATTTCAAAGGCACAGGAACACCACAGCTACCTCTACAGATTGGTGATGTGGTCCATATCTTGGAGTCCTGTGAAGGTAAGTCACTTGCCTGCAGGCCATAGGTTTCTTTGTGCATAACATCATCCTTTCACTTCACAGCAATTCCCTGCATGACATCAGTAGCTGTCTAATGCTCTTATTTTTAGTGGTAGTGGTGGCGGCCTATTTTGAGGAAGAATATATCCTTTTCTGAAGAGCCAAAATTAGACTTATTATAGCACATGTGGTTTTTTGGGGAGTCTTTACCAAATGAGGAAGTCATCAAGGTGAATGTAGAGTTTGTGAAGTTTGTGCCAGCTTGTAATATACCTTGTGGAAGTGGCATTACATTTGCTTTAAGTTTTAATGGAGTACATTTTTTGCCTCTAAATTAAATATTTGTTGCTAGTAGATACTCAGCACCCTCATCATCCTGTTTCATAAGCAGGAAACCTAGTTAAAGAAATCTGAGGGTCAGCATGATAGAAACAGTTCTGAAAACCAACCAACATGTTAAGCAGCAAAAGTCCAAGTCAGGTCATGCCTGATAGACAGTCAGCACCTTCACACTCCTACTGAATTCTCTGTAAGTCTGACAGAGTTACTGAAGTTTTCATTAGTATAAAGCAAGGAGGGTGTAGTTATTATTACTAACTCGGCAGTTAGGTATCTGCAAATGTCACTGCGAGGGTAATTTCGTTTCAGTTTGCAGTGATGTTCTTGATGAGGTCGTGAGTTAAAAAAAATCCCTATGAAGTACTTAAAGCTTTAAAAAATATATTGTAAAATTATCTTGTTCAAGTTACTTCTGCTGATAGAACATGTCTGTTGTATCTTATTACCTGTAGTTATGTTATAGGGAGAGGCCAATTGTTGCATTTCACAACGAGAGCGACACTTGGTGTGTTGTGGTCATAAGGCTGCAAAGACTCTGAAGCTGTTTGAACCCAGCCCGTTTCACCCCACAGAGCTCCAGGTTGTTTTGCACGGAAACAAAGAATTTGAGGGAGGAGCATCTGAGAAACCATGTTTGCAATGTATTTGAGCTAAAAATCATAACTTTTTTTTTCTATTTGTAAGATTAATTCAATATCTTGAGGCATTAGTGGAAACATTGATGTCACTCATTAGTCAAGAGATGCTTCTCTCAAAGTCACAAGAAGTGATTCGCGTCCTCTCCTAAAAAACGTAATTCTGCTTAATTCTTGAAGCTTCCGTTCTAAACATTTTGGCTAATAAGGAAATACACAGACAAACCAGGAACCTCCTCATCCCTCTATTGTCTGTTTTTGCAGAAGTAGCATTTCAGGTTTCTGATTCCTGTGGTACATTTGTTGTCAGCCCAGCCTAGTGAGCTGTGTGCTTATCTTAAGGGGTTATTTTTTATCTAAAAGTCTTTCCTGAATCCTCTGCCTTTGATATGCTGAAATATGTCTTGCTTTATGAAATATGTTTGTCAATGAAGAAGTGGAATCTTTCACATTGTGCATGTGAAGTTCATCTTTTATCAGATATCTTAAAAATATGCTGCCAGCTGCAGCTGGCGAGTAACCAACGGTGACAGGTTTCTTCCTGTGACCGTTTTATGTCGTAGTTTTGCACGCACTAAAGATGTCTTTAGTTGGGTTTGCATGCACAAAATTTATGTACAGAACATATACGTGCTGTGAAAATGAATGGGATGAAACAAAGTTGGTTGTAAATTGAGACTATGTGCAAATAATTCAGTTTTAGAAGATGGAATTTTATTATTGAGAAAGCACCGGGGGCAAAAGAACTCCAGTGCAGCAAAACCTGGAAAAAGTCTGCTCTGAGTTTTTCTTTGAAGTCAGTGATTATCCTGTGACTTTTAGTATCACCTTTCTGACACTGCTGTTTGGCATTTGGGATTTGTTTTTATTTTTTGTGCTTTTCTTATATGGCTGAAATACCTGTGGTGTGATAGAAATGGTAAGACAGAAAAGGTGACAGGAAAGAGATCATATCTGTTCATAAAATTGTCATTAGAAAATGTATTATTTTAGTCATAAATTATTTCTTTGGGATGGAAAAAAGGTAGCATGCAACAGAGTTAAACAGTGTTGCTGTGCAGGTGATTTTTCCTTATGGGGTGTGTGCACAGTCGGTGCGGCCCCTGCTCTGATTTAATAAAGTTAAGTTCTGGGTTTTATGCTTTTGGTAGAAGTTTATTGTGACTTACCTGTGAAATAGATGGAACAAAGTCTGAATTCTTATTTTAACTGCCACTACTGCAATACTGCATTCCTGTTTTTCAGAAGGGCTTTTTAGTTATGAATGGAGCAGAAGCCCAATAATAGCCCTGAGATTTTCTGAGATTCCAACTTGCACTTTACACCAGGAAGCTGCTTGTTCTGGTTGAGTCCAAAAGCTGTAACTTCCCACGGCACAAAAAATGGCTCGGTCTTATTGTATTGAAGGAAGCTGGATATGTAACACCGTGTGCTGTACTGAATTAGTACTGGACCTAGAACACTGTCAGAAAAGTTTATGGGCTGAGCACCGTGGGGGATCTTGGCTGAGATTGATATATCAGTATGTTGCATTACATTGCAAAGCAACTTATTCTACCTTTTTAATGTGAGTGTGGGGGTGTTAAACTTTGTGTATAATTACTATGCAAGACTTGCAAGTAGGCATTGTAATCATATTTCCTGATATGAAAGCCATGCCTAATATGCTTCCTGGTATTCACTGGAATCTATGTATGTAACTGTGCAACTCTTGACTTTTACAAATACTATGCTAGATATTTCCTATAGGAAATAAAACCCGTTACTTTACTGTGTGCTTTTTAATGCATGTTTTTTGTCATATCAAGTGATCTTTTTTCCTTTTAGGTTGGTACAAGGGTTACCTAGTAAGATACAAAGGAGCAGAGGTAAGATCCCATTCTTCAACTCTATGAGTTTGTTTTTAAGGAGTCAACCCATAAAGTGGGTTTTTTAGTATCTCTGATTAGACAGCTGACCTGAGAAATCAGAACAGGACTATCTACAACCTCTTTCCTTTCAAGATGAATAAAATGATCAGCATTCTTCCTGGACAATGTTGGTAAATAGAAGTGAGAGCTGGGAAAAGCAGATCAATGAAGAACAAATCACTGTGCCTTCAGGTTAACTGTTGAAGACACCATTTGAATTAAATTTCAAATAATTTACTGTAGATGTGTTTGTTTCTGTACTTTTTCTAAGGATTCTTTAGGCTACATAGAACACAACCTGTAGAGAGGCTTAAACTCTTAAATATCTCTAATGTGCAGAAATCATTAAAACAAAATTCAGTAGTCTTAAACCTGAAAATGAAAAGCCACAGATGAATTGTTTTTACCCTGGCTGTGATGACTCCTGAGTTAAGTAGCAAGAAAATTATTTCTTAGTTTGAAATGTACTTTTCTAGAAGAAAAGCATTTTTGTTTGTAACTCGCTCTTGGTATAAGATTTTTTTAGGAGGCAGCAGTACAAATGCATTAAAACACTACACCTGTATTTTAATTACCCTTTTGACATTTCTTTTGACTGAAAATACTGTTACCATTTATTCTGCATAACGTTTTTATTTTGATCAATTGAAGTTTAGCCTAAAACTGAAAAGGGAAGATATTTACCAGAACTAACCACTTCCTTTTAACTTAATTAATACTTAATATCGCTAAAGGGCTTCAAGATCAATATGCATAACATGCTTTAAGAAGTATTATTAATTTCATGTACTAGGATATCACTAAATTTACTATTAGTGGGATGATCTTTTGTTTTTCTTGGACTCTTTTGAACTGAAATCTTAATGAAAGAACGTGGAAGTGATAAGACAGGATTGTGATTTGATTAGGATTCAGTGCTTACAAGAAAATGACTATAAAAGCTGAAATCTAATTTGGAGAAAGCTTTGTGAAGTAGCACATTTATTACTGAATTATTGTGATACATGAAGTACCTTGAGTTATTGAAGAGAAAAGAATCCAAGAAGGATCTAGCTTAATTATCGTGCCACTTCATGTGAGGATAGTCATGGACAGATTGATCGTCAAACATTCCTTTAGGATGACTTAAGACATTTCAGCTTTTGGAGAGCAAGGACACGTCAATTAGAACATTTTGTCTGGTGATCATTTGTTTCCTACACAGGTGAGTTCAAACAGATGTTGAGAAAGTCATGGAATCTGGTGCTTCCTTTGCTGGGCATCTCTGCATGGCCCTGGGGAGCAGAAAAGGAGACGATAATCTCAGCTGCAGTGGGGCCACACACACGTGGGAGGGCTGAGACTTTATGGTTTTACTGACTCCCTTGTGCATTGCAAATATTTCTATCAGTAGTTGCAATGACCCTACATCAGTGCCTCCCATTTGTTTTGATAAGCAAGCTGATCTCTAAATTAGACTGGTTTTGTCCAGGACAGTGAAATGTATGAGATGATGCACAGGCAAAATTCTTCTTTGTTGAATTTAAATTATGTTGTACTAAACTGTTTTTAATTGTGCTGTTTTCTGGGGTGGAAAATGGTGTTTCTTATGAAGAAGGATACCTATGCATTCTATATTTGCAGAGATATGATAAAACTTCTATTATTTGTCTATCAAACGGAAATGCATCTGGACAGAAAACTAAATAGCCAGCAGTTAATTTAGATATTACAGTTTGTCGTTACAGTTTATGTTCATAGTTGTGGTTGTTATCTAAAGGTTCTTGGAGAATAAGTGTGAAATTTTTTTTGTGTGTGTTCTTCAACAGGGAATATTTCCTAAGTCCTTCATCCACATCAAGGAAGTTACTGCTGAAAAGAAAAGGTATTGAATTTATCTGTTTTGTCACATTATTGCACTTGTCTCCTAAAGAATGGGTTGTAAGGCATTGATGTGCCTCAACCACAGTAACTATAATGGACACTCATGAAATGCAGACATTCTTTGTGTTAAGTTTCCTCCTCTTTCCTAGACATACAGAAAATGTAGTACCTACAGAAATTCCTTTAGTCCAAGAAGTTACCACTACTCTCTGGGAATGGGGAAGCATCTGGAAACAGCTCTATGTGGTAGGACATTTTGCTTTTTGCTGCCTGTTAGTCCTCTTCATGTACATGGAAGCCTTGTTCAAATTAGTGTCTCTTTGTACATGTAGGGGAGGGTCTGCATGGTTTTAAGAAATTGCTTCCTCAATGTTTAGATTATTACCATTTTCTTCAGTGGCTTTAAACGTCTGGTGGCTTTAAATCTAGCCCATCAGCCTGGGACTAGATGACCTTGAAGGTCTCGTCCAACCTTGATGACTCCATGATTCTGTAAATGAAAAGTTGACTTCCTGCTGAAGAGTGGTGTAATTTCGTAGCTGTTGTTTCAGCCTTGAGTATCCTGTATTTTATAAGTTTTTCATAATTTTTATTTGTAGGGTTGAAAAGTCTCCAGATAGGAGTATAAAACATAACTGAGATGCATTTGAAGAAGATTCATGGTGCTCTTGGAATTCTAGAACAGAAATTGTTCCAGGGTTACTGGGAACATGCAGATATCAACAGTTGGCAATTGCAAGAATTGTGCTGACTGGTCCAGGATCCCAGACTTTGGATTTTGCTTTGTTTCTGTTGGGGCAAAGAAATCTTGAATATGTTGTAGTTTTCTGAAATGTGTCATTTTTTAGTCTTCTTGATGAAGTCAACACTGAAAACCCTTCCTTTTTTTTTTCAGTGAATGACGCTAGAACTGCCTTAGTGACTTCTGTGTATTCTCTCACTTTTCTCTTAAATGTGTTGATGCTATGATCAGTGTTGTTGTTCCCAGTGTGCTCTTATTGGTATCTCATACAGAAGTTAATTGCTTTTGTAATGTTTTCTCTTGATAATTTGTTAAAGAATTTTAAGACAGCACAATTAAATAAAACAAAAATAACGTAATTCCCTATCCTGATACAAATTGCTTAAATTCCATGTCATTTCTTCATGATCACATGGGAGAGTCTGTCCTTAACAATTTATGGGATGAGGGGAGGAAGGCAGGCTCATTACCATAGCATTAAATATGACACAGAGCCTTCAGTTGTCAAGACCAGTGTTTCACTTCAACTTGAAGCCTGAAACTTATTGAGATTTTTTTTATCTCTTAGACAAATAAGAAAGCCCAGTTCCAGCAGGTGCAGTCCATGATGTGTGACTTAATGGAGTGGCGGTCACAGCTTCTGTCTGGGACTTTGCCAAAAGATGAGCTCAAAGAACTCAAACAGAAAGTCACATCCAAAATTGACTATGGTAACAAGTAAGTGGCCTACACTGCTTCTGGGAAACATGATTTATTTTAAAGCACAGCATCAAAGAGATGATGCTAAAGTTTTCATGTTTGCAGTTTTGGAACTCAAAAATGTGATTCATGTCGAATATTCCTCTTCAAACTTCTCCCTGTTACTCCTGTGATAATAGTGGATACCAGGGTGAGGCTTTTCTTAGCAAAGTGCTTTTTCAAAATAATAATTCATTTGTTAATTGTAAATATATGAGCAAGTCAGTTAGGAAGATGTGAGGTTAGATAACTGGCCTTTATATACATATATCAGCAGTGAACTTGGGGCCCAAAACTTGTCCATCCTTCACAAACACAGCCCTCATCCAGCAGTGCTATGTGACCCTCAAAAGTGGTGCTGGCAGACCGTACTAGGTCTGCAAACAAACACACACACATCCACACCCAATTGTCTAGGGAATTTCCAGTCACAACTCTAGTTCTGGTAGTCGAAGTGAAACTACCAGGGACAGAACCATTATTAGACAAAATGCCTTGTCTTCTCCTTGCTAATAAAAAGTCACTGCAACACCACACCATTTTTGGCAAAAAAGTGGTGTTAGAGGAGGTCAGTGGTGTTCCACCATCTGAGTAAGCAGAGAGAGAGAGAGCTTGGTAAACAAATCTTCACAGGATTGTTTTTACAGGCATAGGAATCTGGTATAAACTGTGTTTAGCTATTATAAGTGCCTGTGGTTGTTGGGGTTTGAAGGCCCTTATGAAACTGAAAGCCTTCAGTTACCTGTGGCTACACCTAGATAATGACCAGAGGTTGTTATGAAACTCTTATCTTGTTCTTCTGATTTGGGTGCAAATTTCTGATAAATTGTGTTCATACAGAGCACACCATGGGATACACATATCCTGCTGTACTGTGTGGAGCTGAACGGTCACTCAAAAACACAATTTACTTTGAAGTACTCCAATCAAAGAAGCCCAGCTCTGATTAAGACAACATTGAAATTAATTTGCTTTCAGACTTTTGTTTTCACACTCTTATCTTCTTTCAGTATTATGAGACAGTAAACTGCTTCCTTTGGAAGAGTAGGGATGAGAGAGATGTTTAAAAAATATGGATTGCAAGCTGGATAGTGTTTATAAACACCTGAAATTGTGGGGTTGAGTTGTGTTGTGTGGAGGAAACTTGCCAAACTGAGGAGAAGGAATAAAGGGGAATGGCAGTGGAGGCTGGATGGGTCACTGTGGGAGAGGTGATTGAGCACCAAACCAAGAGAGGTTGTGGATGATCAGGTGAGGTGGTGCAGGTGGTTTGCAGCCTGATAGAGACTGGTTCAAACAGCAGCAGCAGTGCGGGAAGGGCAGCTGGGGCACCTCAGAAATTGTGGAAGATACAGCCTGGCACAAAGGAGCCCAGTTCTAGGGCTGGATAGAGGAGTGAGAGCCTGGATAGGCAAGAAAGGCCAACTCTTCACTGAAGTGGCACTAAGACACAGTGAACAAGATATGCAGGATATATGGAGGTAAGACAAATTTTTAATGTTGAGGTGAAAACAAGATTGGCAGGAAAAAAGGCATGATTTGTATGACAGCAGGGGAGAAAAGAGCACAGTAGTTAGTGAAAGGACTAGGAGGGTGAAGAGCAACATGAAAGCAGAATATAACTGGAAGATCCTACATATCTTGATTACAAATGTTGAATGTTAAACAACAAAAGGAATGAAGACTGCTAAGAGTCATCAAACAGGGTGAATCTATTTTATCTGATAGGCATTTCAATGCTTTAGTGACAATACTATAAATTCCTAAATGCTGTGCAACAGCTTGAAAAAAAAATTGTGGAATTTAGTAAAATTTTCTTCAGTGAGATACTGTTGTATGTACTTGAATTTTGTAACTCGAAAAATTTAAGCACCTCCTTGTTTCTTTATATAGAAGGAAATAACCCTACCATTATGCCTTTTGTCTTTTCACAGAATACTTGAGCTAGACCTAATAGTTAGAGATGAAGATGGAAACATCCTGGATCCAGATAAAACCAGTGTTATCAGCCTATTTCATGCACATGAAGAAGCAACTAATAAAATATCCGAGCGAATTAAGGAGGAAATGGTAGGAATGACTGGCCAAACTTTATCCTTCCTTTGCTAAAATCCAAACAAAAAAAAACTAGTGTAAGGATCAAAGGTTGCCATAAAATTTGGTGGAAACTTTTACCTTTGACATTATTAAGAGTAGATACACATTTGTGTTATGAATGTGGCTAAACCTCAAATTAGTTGCATATATGCACTGGATTGGGGCTGGGGGCTGGACTGAAAACCTATGTCCAAAGCTGGTTTTAAATCCATTCCTGGATTCCTATACGGAAATATGTCTCTTCATTCCATCTGTGGACTACTCAGTAGGCTGAATTCCATAGTGAATAGTTACACATGTGGAGTTCGGGCTGCAAACCATGACTGACCACAGGTGGTTTTCACAAGATCTTGGGACAGCACTATTGGTTTGCTAGGTGTTGCTGCCTGCTAGTTAGTCTGAGAAGCTGAAGAATTTAAGCTCACTGAAGAACTAAGTTGAATTCAGCATAATCTTGTGGACACCAGACGTCCATGTGCCCAAAGCAAAGCTAATAAGTGCATACATTTAGTCTTTTAAAATGCCAAGCAGGTGACTACTCTTTCTTGACCTTTTTCAATATTAAATCTCTTCCAGGATTTGTAAGCTTCTTTGTTTCTTTTCTCCATTTATGAGAAAGTAAGCTGTAAAAAAAGCAAGTAAAACACTTGTCAGAAAACAGTTGAGTTGTCATTACGCTTAAATAATATGCATGACAAATCACTGGAAAACACCTTGCAATTAACTGACAAAGCAAAGTTAAACTTGGGAGTCTGAAATAGACTGTGGTGACTTATTTTAAAAATAGAGCCAGAAAATGAGTTTAGACCATCAAGTGTTAAGTAGCTGCTTCTTGGTGGTTAACATGAGAGGTAGGTAGAATTCAGGAGCCTATTTTTGGGTCAGTGAACCTGCTCAGCTGTGTCCTGATCTCAGCATGTTATTTGTCTCCTCTTCAGAGACTTATTTCATTTTGCTCTTGCTTCTAGCACACTAAAATCCCACTGTGATGTGGATAGTAGGCCTTCTGCTATATTTCACTGTGTCCAAAAATATAAAAGTGGTGAGAATGTTTCACTCCCTCCATAATTGCCTGCTGGCTGAAGAACTGGCCTAAGACATGGAAGTCATAGAATCCTAGAATAGCCATCTCAAGGTGGAAGGGAATCATAAGGATTATCATGTCCAATTCCCTGCTCTCATCTCCTAAAGGGTTTTAAGTTCTTGCAGCATAGCAAAAACATTATTAAATATTTTAGGCACATTATTTTACCAAAATTTGAGCAATGGACTGCAAAGTAGTTCCAGTGAAAGCAGCCTGATTTTTTTGGGAGGTAAGTTTCTGCATATATTCATATACAGGAGTGCAATTTAATCTGACTCTTTTCTCCCAAATGAGTATAAAGATTCTCAAGAAAGGAAGGTTCCTCAAGGTGAAGGAAGAATGGAAGAGAAAGAGCTTAACTATTGTGTTTCTTGGAAAAAATAATAAAATAAATGCTGTTCCATTTCTAAAAGACGACCCCTACTGGGAAAAGATAATATATTTAGAATCCATACAAAGTAAATTCTTGCTCATACTAAGTCCCCTAAGTACTGAAAAAACTTAAGGCATTTCTGCCATTAACGTTGTCCTTATTTTCACATGGAGGTGGCTCCCTAGTCTGGATTCGGTGTTTTGAAAAATTCAGTCTGATCTTTTTATCTCCCTGTGTGCACTGAGGGCTTGGGGGAGGAAGGTGGGATCTCCCACGTCACTTCTGCACCTTCTGCCCTGCTGACTCTCAGCTTCAGAGTGGAAAGGGAGGTTTGCCCACCGGTGAAGCAGTGCACAGGATCAGAAATTTGTTTTCTGGTCATGCCTGGCTTATTAAGCAAAGGCGCTCAGAGCAATATACAGGGCAATGCTTGTTGGAGAAAAAGTGTTTTAATCCCGACTTTCTATGATTTTCCCAGTTTAACTGTTACATATACTAGAAAGGGGAAGTGCTTGAGTATCCCACCATTTCAATTAATGGATTATTATTATTATTATTTAATGATTTTCTTCCTCCTGAGTAGTCAAAGGATCAACCAGATTATGCATCGTACTCCCGAATGTCCTCATCCCCCACCCATAGCCTGTATGTCTTTGTGAGGAATTTTGTTTGCCGAATTGGAGAGGATGCAGAACTCTTTATGTCACTATACGATCCACAGAAATCAACAGTTATAAGGTAAAGTGGCTTCTTTTGATTGCAGAAGTGTAGCTAAGGGAATCAGCCAAAATGAAGTAAAATAATTGCCATTATGCTATAATAATAATGCAAATACTGCAGGGAATATGTAAATAAAAGGAAGAATAAAAAAAGGAAAGTGAAGTGTGGACAGATCTAGTTGCTGTCTGCTACTAAGGGATCCTAAATTTCCAAATACTTTTATATGTAATTTCTGGATTGAACATTTCAGAAGTTTCCAGAAGCTTGAGTCCATTTCAAATATAAGAGATTGTTCTTGATAGGGAATATTGTGGTGTCTGGACGAAAGTGCTGAAAGCTAGGGGAGGGGAAAAAATTAGAGCAATTAATAAATTTCTGGATAGATTACAATTCTGTTGAATATCCCTGTCAAACAGACTATGTTGATGGTAATGCTTCCTCCAAAAAGGTTCCATTGGTGTTATGTTCAAGTTATTTTTTCAAAACTTACTGATATTTGTGTAGTGGTTTTTTAGTCGTTTTAGTCTGGTATTAGATTTAAACCATCACTTCAGACTGTCTGTTATACAACTTTTGTACTGTATAAGGGGAGAATTTTTAAAAGACTTGACAATGAGATATTTACTTTCAAAACAGTGAGAACTACTTGGTGAGATGGGGCAGTCGAGGCTTTCCGAAGGAAGTTGATATGCTCAACAATCTGAAAGTGGTGTTCACAGTAAGTGTTTTCCAGTTTACTTCATTTCATATTAGCAAATGAAATTGTCTCTCCTCTGTGGTCACAGCCAGAACTCCTAAAGAGTGAGCAAGGTGGAGGAAGCAGAGGCAATCTTAGAGCAAGATGACCAGTCACTGAGTGCTTTAAGGCAATTACAGTGCTTCAGTGGCCTTTCTTCAAATCTGTCTGCTGATTTGTGAATTTACTGATGACTTGTTTTACCTTCTATATCTCTTGATTACCACTATTCTCTCTGTTTATCTTACCTTATATTTTGTCCAAACTTTAAACTGTCAGTTTTTTCATCCTTTTTGTGTGTTCAGGTTTTTTTGTTTGTTGGATTTTTGGAGTCTGGTTGGGTTTGGTTTGGTTGGGGTTTTTTTTCCCCCATTGATTGCTAAGGTTCAATTTATTACTGGAAGCCCTGTTTCAATTTCACAACTTGGTTTTTTTTTCCCCAGGTAATACTATGATTCTATTTTGTTTGTATTTTAGGATCTTGGAAATAAAGACCTTAGCAGAGACAAAATTTATTTAGTTTGCCAAATAGTCCGAGTTGGAAGGATGGACCTGAGAGACAGCAATTCAAAGAAATACACACAGGGGCTCCGGCGGCCTTTTGGAGTGGCAGGTACCTGAAGTCTCCTGTGCTATGGCTCAAGCAGGACCCAAGTGATGTTTGCCAGCCCTGAACCATAAAATCTCTACCAAGACGTGTCAGAATACACAACAGCTCTCTCAACTCTCTTCTGTATTTTTTTAAGTCCATAAAGATTGCACCTACATTAGCATTTTAGTTCAAGTCAGAAATGTGCTGTTGAATTTAATTTCCTAGTTATTCATACAGTGCTAAGTTGTGCAAGTGAAAGCACAGAACCAGAGTTTAAGAATAGAGTTCCTTGCAGATGAAATAAAGTCAATGATTATGTCCCAAAATCACCACCAATGCTCTCATACCTGTATTCACAAGACTAGACTAAACCTAGTCTGAATTCTCCCTTTACACAGCAGTGTGTTTGGAGTGTGGACTTTGCTCTAAATTCTCTGCGCCACAAAGCTCCCCCTGATGGGCTACACTGCTGCTGGTGAAAAATCTGCATTTACCTTGAGGCACAAGAACTTCGTTCACAGATAAGAGAAGCTGTTTTGAAAGGCTTTTATATGTTCTGATGACTTTTCTTTTATTCTTCTAGTCATGGATATTACAGATATCATAAAACGAAAAGCTGAAAGTGATGAAGAAAAGCAGCATTTCATTCCCTTCCACCCGTAAGACAGGCATTATTTGTTTGTTTGGTTTTTTATATTCATAAGAAAATATTTATCTCTTTGGCTGTAACAATCCATGAAATGGTTAAAGAGTAAGTTTTACTTCTAACAATTTTATGTTGCAGTAGTGCTAATTATTTAAGTATGACTTTGAAAGGCATTAAAGACTTGACAGGAGTTCCACAGCACATTAAATTAATGTATAATTCTATGAATATGCTCTTTCAGACAACTGGGACCATGTCCTATTTTACAAACTCCAGTTAAATTTCACATACTCAACAGTAAGTTTTAAAAGGAAGGATAACTACTAATTTATGAGCTTGGTTCTGTTTTGAATTTGAGAAAAGTCTGAGTAAAAACTGTCTTTCCTTTTGAAAGTAATAGAATTATCATATACCATCTTCAAAAAAATGCCAGACCAGCTGCCTGAAAATATGATGCTCACAGATCAAATGCAGAGATACCAGTGGAAATACTGGAGATAACTATGTGTGTCCTACATAGCACTGGTTCTATGCACTCTGGAGAATAAATTTAATTCTGAAAGACATAGGTATGACACACTGGTTTATTTTTTCATTGTTCTCAATTTCATTCCATGTTTGTTCTGTGAAAATTTGTTTCTAAATTCAAAAATAGTTGATAAAAATTCTAAGTTCATTTATCTGGCTATTTATCAGTCAAAGTGGACTGGACTGGGGTGGCATGTTGGTGAGTGCATTCACATTGTCACTGTCACAAAACACCATTCTTAGTCGTTGACTGAATCTTTTTCACTTCAGCGTGCACATAACTGAATGTGAGTGGGCTGCAACCTGAGTGAGAGATAATGAATATACAGAACGTATCACAATAAGGTCAAGTACTGCAAAGAAGGCTGAGGCTGTTTGTCATTTATGTTCTAAATGGTGTTTGATATATTTAGCACTTAATTCCTAGCAGACATGGTTGTTTCTCCTGCAGGGTAGTGGCCGAGAATGACTTTTTACACAGTCTCCTAAGCAAAATCACTGCATCAAAGGGAGACAGTGGTGGACAAGGTAAAGTACATTTTTGTTATTTTCTTATAAGTAACATGGTATTTTTGTGAAACTTCATTTTATATTGTTTACATTTTAGAGAAAGGCTTTTATGATGGAGCTGTAGCACCACCATGGTGGTATGTCAACTTTGAAGCTGGAATTGAGGAACCACGAATTTGCTGCAGAATCTTAGGGGCTGTTTATTAATAGTGACATTTTGGGATTATAGAGCTTTTACTTTCATCTACGGGAAAGGGGGAAAGTGAATTCTTATCCCTGTTTTGGTGGGTAGAAGAAGCAATCTGAAGACAGATTTATTTTTTGTCCCCACCGAAAATGTGATCTTTTTTTTTTCCTTTTTTTTTTTGCACTTAATAGGTCTGTGGGTAACTGTGAAAATGCTGGTTGGAGATGTGATTCAGACTAGAAAGGATTACCCACACCTTGTAGACAGAACCACCGTTGTTGCTAGAAAGCTGGGATTCCCTGAAATAATCATGCCAGGTAGGAGGTGCTTTGTTCTCTAATAGGAAGGGATTTTTTTTCTCTTTGCCTGTGTTAATGAGCATCAGCTGCTGCCTTACTGACTGCTGGAATGGGTAACTCAGAGGCTCTTTAGAATTCACCCGAGTTTTGTTCCAGCATTAGAGGCTTATATAAAATAGAGAAATCCTTGGAAAGTATTTGCTAGTACTTAAACAGAAAAATAAAATCAAGGCAATGAGGGAGAATCCTGTCTCCTTGTACATAACTTTATTTTCCTGTAAGTAGATAATAGTGGGTGTCACTTGAATTTTAAACTCACCTTGTTTTTATTGCAACTTATTTCCGTCCTTTAATAATAATAACAACCATATGAGTTTACAATCTCTTGGGTTCTTTTTGTTGTTGTTGTTTGGGGGGTTTTGTTTGTTTGTTTTGGATTTGTGAAAGGATATTTTCCACTTGAAATCACTTACTGTCTGCAGTGCTCCTCTTTAAAAAATAACCAAAATCTTCCCCGCCCAAACTGAAGTCAAATCTCCATAATTTTAGAAGTCTTATGAATTCGTTCACAAGAGAAAGTTAAAATATGAAGCTCCCTCTAGAAAGAGAGCTGTGTATTTGGGGAAAATTCCTAGTGGGATCATCCTCCACCTCACCAGCAGGTGTCGGGGCAGGACGGGAATTGCTTCGAGTCACTGTGAGCTGCCGTTTGCTTCTCCTCACATCGTAGTTTCTCCTTAGCTAAGAATAGGAACTGAAAATTTAAGCTCAGATGGAAAATAATACTTTTTAATCTGTTTCACAGCAAAAAGTGAGGTACTGGTGTGCAGTTCAGTTATCTTCTGCTCTCACAGCATTTTGATTTTTAACTTTTCAATTTCTCTTTTAGGAGATGTAAGAAATGACATATATGTTACATTACTGTATGGAGATTTTGATAAATATAATAAAACAACTCAGAGAAATGTGGAGGTGATAATGTGTGTCTGTGATGAAGAAGGAAAAGTGTTGCCAGTAAGTTTGCTGTTTTTCCTGTATGAAGGGCATAGAAACATGAGTTGCATTTTTGATGTAAGGTTTAACTTACATATTTTTATAACATACCACTATTCAAAAACTCACAGTTCCTTTACTTGTGTCACTTGTGACATCTTTTGACAAATAAGTTTTATGATGTTTAAAGTAATCTATCTATTAAAGACCCCTAAGAATCTTGCATAAAATTGTAACAAGGAGTAACATTGAATGACCTATTTTAGCTGTGCCAAGGAACAAATGCTGATTCTGACAATTACTGCATTCTTACTCGAGGGTTTTTCTTACGGAAATTCCCAGAGGAATGTAATTTGCACACTGAAATTTAGAAGTACCACTTCTGCTACATAATAAACCCTTGATTTGTGCCAGAAAACCTCTGTCATTGTCCCTTGAATTAAGTACATGTAAATAATGAAATTATTGACAACAATTACATATGCAACATAAATGTTTACGGTGTCTTTTTGCTTGTCTGTTCCCATTTTGAAGATCTTTTGTCTTTTCCTTAGGATTTATCATCAGTTTGGTATTCAGGGGATTTTTGACCTGACATTTTCTGGGCTTTGTGATGTTGGGATCATGAGGGTGAAATCATAATGACACTTCTTGAGATAAAATAAAGATGGACTAAATCACTGTGGTTCATGACTTGTTTATGAACTGCAACTAACTGCTTGACCTAAAATGCAACTTTAAAGTTTGAGTGAAGAAAATCCTAATGCCACATAATGTTTAGGGTCCACGCAGCACACTGTAACACTACCTGTACCTATCACAGCACCTAACCAGGACTTGCATGCACAGAAATTAACTCTACTCTGTATTCTGTCTAATCACAGTTAAGATGCTTAAAATACATATACACACAAGTATTCCTTAAAGAAATAAGCCTATTACAATGCATTAAATCTTGCATTCAAATATTAGGTATTTCTGGATATACTAGGTATATCTGCAAATACTAGGAGAAAGTGGATTTGTCACGTTGTCTATCAGCTGAAATATCACGCATGCTTTCTGTGGGTAATATGCCTTAGACATGTTAAACCAACACTTTTGAGTTGTTAATTGAAATGACGTTGAATGCAATAATAACAAAAGTAACTGGTTTTTCACTTTTGCCAATAAAAAAACCCAAACCCAATAAACTTTCAAACCCATGAATTTACGTTAGTGGTTCTCATTATCCACGAATTAAAACAGGCATATATTCACTACCCAGGAAACTGGATGGCTCTGTTTATGTATCAAACTAGTTCCAGTTGCAGAACCAGTCCTTGATTTACTGTTGCAAGTAAATGGCCTTTTGTTCCAAGTGAATGTCACAGAGGTGGCAAACAAGTAGGTGCATAAACCTTGAAAAACCTCTGCTCAGGCAGATGAGACATTGCTTTCTGTGCTTAAATCCCTCTGACCAGACCATAAAAATCATCTTCAGGTATCAACATCACACCCTTCTGGTCACAGGGCCTCCTGGTGTTTGAAGCAGACTTTTAAGATTCACTGGATTTACAGCAGGAAAATTACACCTTTGCAATAGTTAGTATAGCCTAGATTAGGTTAGTTTAATCTGTGCCTTTAGAATTTAATGTTTTCTTCCTTCAGGGACTTTCATGTCTGACAGGTATCAGATCTTGGTGCCCCCCTTGACCAGCAGTAGTAAAAATACTCTGCACGTACAACTGAGCTGTGGTCAGCCACACCAGACGGACACAGGCCAAGGCTCTTCACAGACTCGCTAAGAAAACTGAATTCCTAGGAAACCACAAGTTTTGAACTTGATCAAATCTTTAGACTTGGCTCTATCCTAGTTCTCATAGTCTTTAGAGAATGGGAAATTTTAAGTGTTTGTTGTTGATTCCTCTACAACATTCAGTTTGGAAGTTCCCTCTGGTGTGCGGCCTAGCGCTTCTGAGACTCTGCAATAGACTGTTTAAAAGTAAATGGAGAAATAAGTGGAATAATGAAGCTAGGTTTTTAATTTTTTTCTTTTGTTATTTTTCTACTAATTAAGATGATGAATTGGTTACTCCAATTCATCAGATTGAGAAATCAACTCTATTGTATGTTCCTCACACAGCTCTTGGAGCCCTGTGTGATCCCTGTAAAATGCAATTACACTGGCCCTACCCGTAGATTATGGTAAATGTTTATTTTCATTGTGTTCAGACGCTTGGAAAATGCATTATCTTCACATTCGTTCTTCCCCTCTGTTGGTTTTGTCATTATTATTTAATTTTGAATGATGCCACATCCAAATTCCAACCTGCTGTGAGGGCAGGAAGCAGAGCCTGTGAGGGGAAGCCGCATTCCATGGCCAGGATGGGATTCCTGGGTTGGAACTCCTGGGGGAAGGCCTCTTCAGTGATTCTTTGGTTTTGCTCAAGTTAGAAAAATGTACCCAAATGAATGATGCACTAAGCACTGTTTCTTCCCTCCTTTTGTAAGAATGCTGTTTGCCTGGGAGCAGGGGACAAACCCGTGAGCGAGTACAGATCAGTTGTTTACTATCAGGTCAAACAGCCACGATGGATGGAGACTTTGAAGGTACGGTGCAGATACTTCTCGCTTACTTTTTCCACTTCTTCATGCCTCACACAGAAAGGTTGCACAGCATCAGTTTCTTCTAAAAAACATCTTGTCCCTGACTACATTTGAAGGATGGAGTCTTAGTCGTACATCAATTATTAGAGATACACGATCACCGAGGCTTGAAATTTGGCCTAGAAAATGATGTGTAGATTTTGCTCAGCAAAACAAATGAGATCATCTTAGATAACCTTATGTCCTAACATGGCTCATCAAACGTGAAATATTCCATTTGTTTTATTAGGCTGAAACTATGGAGATGAGGAGCTTCAATCAAAAAACAAACAAACAAGACCCAACCAAAACCCAAATGAAAACACCCATCTACCCCTCTTACGATTTTAGAAAGAAAAAGCTATCCTGCTTCTCTTTAGAGACACACTAATAATTATGCAGTCAAACTTTAATGTCTATGATTGAAAAATGCCCAGAAGCTCCCAGAAATAGTTCTTATAAAGCAGTGTCAAGCTTGCATGGCTTTTTAAAGACAAAATAGCTATGCAGGACAAGCCTGTCATTATTATCTAAAGGTTTGTTGCTGTGATTGTGCAGGGCAGGCAGGGAATGACAGTGTAATTTCAAACAGAAGCTTACTTGTTTTTTTGAAAACATTGATCCATTCTGTTTATTGTTTATTATACTAGTTCCTTTTGTAAATTATTCTCTAATTCAGACTTGTGTATGGGATCATAACAGCAGATTCTGTTGAAAAGAGTAGGCAACGTGGAATGTTATGCAGTAAGATTTGTAAAGAAAAGTTGTGAATGGACACGAAGGAGTGCAAGTCTTTAGAATTTTAGAACTATAAACTTGATAATACGATAGTTTGTGTTTTTTCTTACATAGTTGGCTTTTTTGGTTACAGGTTTCTCTCAAATATGCTGCTTTAAGAACAAAGCCCTTGCAAGTTCCTGTGATTCTACTCAAGGCTTTGACACTAACTTTAATCACAAAAATAAAGTAGAATTATTTTGCCAGAATTTTCATACCATTTTCACCTGTTTGTTTTATTGGTTGTTAATTCCTGTATATGAAATGTGGAAGTTGCATAGTGCAGAGGTGTTGTTTAACTTTCTGTGGTTAACAGGCTGTGGTAGGCCTGCACTGTGCATATTTTCTAGCATACAAGCACCTGTGTGCATTAACTCACTGGGTTCTGTGCTTCATTTCTTTGCTGGTGCTAGACTTTGAGCAAAACCTAACAGATCATTGCTTATGAGCCACCACTTCTGCTACTGTGATCAGACTCAACAGTTTTATGTGGCCCGTGAAAGGCATTATGGAACCAGCAGAAGTGGTGCTTATTTATTCAGAAATAGGAGCTCATTGCATGTGAAACCGACCCCCATAACTCTCATTATCTTCTGATTTTACAAAAGGTAGCAGTCCCCATCGAAGACATGCAGAGGATACATCTGCGCTTCATGTTCAGGCACAGGTCGACTCAAGAGTGTAAGTAGGGAATTTTTACTTTAGTGAATTTTAATTTGTTGATGGGTAGTCAACTCAAAATCTTTTGCTTTGCAGCTAAAGATAAAGGAGAAAAGAATTTTGCAATGGCTTACATAAGACTAATGAAAGAGGATGGAACAACTCTCCAAGATGGCATCCATGATTTGTTAGTCCTAAAGGTATTGGCTCAATCTTCTTCCCTTCTTTCCCTCACAAGACATCTTTTTACACACTGTTGCCTTTGACTGCATTGTACATTTACTAAGTGCTAGATTGATTTTACTATTCTATCAAAGATAATGCTATGTTGTTCATCTGAACACAACAAAAAGATGTAACTTGTTCTGTTGTCAGTAAACATTGCTCTACATTTTAATGAGAGCGAGAGATATTATCTAAGCACAATGAGAGATGATTACGCTTTTTACTGATATCAGTGCTTTTGGCCTTCTGTAGCACAGAGAAAGTTATGCTGCAGCTCAGTAGCTGGGTGGGTACCATTCCTCTTGCTGGAGGTGGGGAAGTGTTTGATCGGTTTGGAATCTTTGTCGCACTAATAATCTGGGAATGCAGTCTTAGAGAAATGCTGGTTTTCAATTACTCTGTGTAGTTATTCAGGTACAAATTGAAAGTTTCAGGAGTTTATGGTTTTGGGTGTGGAGAATGGCTTTGGCTAGCCCTGACTGGACACAGGTAGACACATCAATGACTTTGTGAATGAAGCAGGGAATAGATGTTCCCAGACTTTTGTTTTGGTTCTTTCCCCTCTTGGGGAATGGTGTATAGCAGGAATTAAGAACCAGAAATCACTTCCAATACAAAAGAAACTTAAGTTATTTCTCAATGCTCTTTTCAGTAAACAAGTTTGCTGTAACATTAATGCCAAGTCAGATGCATGCAACTAAATCAAGTTGTCTAGGCAAGCCAAAAAAGATTAATGGCAGTGTACAGATATTTATTTTCTCTTCATTGAAACTATCATTGATAAATGCTGAAACTAGAAGGAAAATTATAGTCATGGTGTATGACTGTGTAGTTAATGTTGGTTATGAAAGTCCACCTAATTCGTTTTTGCATCAGCTCAGTAATTTTGTTCTAAAGTGACAGCATGGATGAGAAATGCTAAATGGAGTTGACCTAGTTTATGGTTGTGAGAAATAGACAGATTTTCTGACATATGCTTGCCTATTCTAGTATTAAAAACAGTAATTGTAAGCTGTAAGTGTTTAAAGCAGTCATACATCTGGCCTCTCAAAATGAGTAATTTGGAAACTGCTACGTTTAAACCATCTTTAGGTATTGGATCTTTTTGAGAGACTTTTGGATCAAAATTTCCAGTCTTTACCCCATTGTCTGTCCAACATGTCTCAAAAAGAGGAAGAGTTTCTTTTGGTTCCAGAAATTTGGGAAGCCTGATACAATCAGAGATGGTAGTAATACTCTCTGTTTTATTGCATAAGGATTTTGCCTCTTGGCTGCCTAGGTCAGTTATAGTAAATTTTAAACTTTACCTCTTGTTTGACAGGAAGTAGAAACTGCACATCCACAGCCACTGAACCAGATAAACCCCCACAACTTTAAAATATCTTTCTAGGTTATAGTTTTTGTAACTCCTTGTTCATGCACAGTTCTAGACTAAAGGTCTGCAATTGAGACATATCTGTCACAGTGTTGTAGCTTTTAGAGACAGCTCAAATTCATCAGGGAAATTTTCTGCAGTAGTTTTGTTAAAGAAAAACTATGTTCTCTAAACAGTGAGGAGAATGATTTTTCTTGTCTTTGTCTAAAACTACTTTCCTATCTGGGGAATCCTAAGCTGAGACACAGAATATCTGTGAGGGTCTTGATGAAAGAGAAGAGGGAAAAATACTGATTGTCTCTCTGGTTTTGTACAGTTTGTTCTATTGCAAAGCATAAATTCTGTGATATCTATGTCATTTAGTTACTGTACCATATTGTCTGATTTAAAATATAATCTTACCATGCCCTCAGCTTTTATGTTAATGCTCCAGGTATACAATTATAATGGGGATACCAGAACAGTGCTGCTGTTTCCTTACTCAGTCCTGTTTTCTGCTCTTCTGTTGTGTGCAGACATCACAATCATTGCTGTCTGTATCCTGTGTACAGTTTTCAAGGTGATGCTCAATAGTCTGTTTTTGTTCTACACCTACTGACATTTTAATGGGAGATTGGCTCTTGCTTTTATTCTGCCAGTGGTGTCACCCCTCATAATCCCTTCCTACATCTTAATTTTATTTACTTCTCTAGAAAGTACAAAATAAGTCTAATTTTAAATCCAGAGTTGTGAAGTATTTAATGAATGGTATGGTTTTTCTCAGGGGGACAGTAAAAAAATGGAGGATGCCTGTGCTTATTTGACATTACCCTCTGCACGTCAGCACATGGAAAACAAAGGAGCAACCTTAGTCAGGAGCTCAAGCATTGTAGGGGGGCTTTCAGTAAGCTCTCGAGATGCGTTTTACATTTCAACTCTTGTTTGTTCCACAAAGTTAACTCAGAATGGTATGTATCTTCTAAACAGGTAGGAGTTTTAGAAAAGAGATATTGTACAAATTGATAAATCACATTTTAAATTTTAATGTCTGTCCAAATGTATTCCATTAGTGGGATTGTTGGGTCTCTTGAAGTGGCGCATGAAGCCGGAGCTGCTTCAGGAGAACCTGGAAAAGCTGAAGATTGTAGATGGAGAAGAAGTTGTGAAGGTATATCTTTAAATAGTTATTCTAATAATATTTTTTATGTCCTTCATACTGTTATACTTTGGTTTAGGATTGCCATGCAGTGTAATGCCTTTGTTAGTTTGCAAAGGACACGAGCAAAGCGCTTCATTAGAGGCAGCAAGAAAGCAAACCCCTGGACAAGATTCTTCACAGCTTTTCTTCTCCTTTTTGATATCAAATATCTCTGGTATTGGCTATTGTTAGGATGGGGGGATTTGCAAGATGCTACGAAAAACTCTTTCACTGGTAATTAATTTATTAGGATCCTTTTCTGCTTTTTATTGTTTTATTTTGCTAGAAATTTTGTGCATGAGAGAATTCCATAAGAGGAAATATTATTTTGAGTAATTTTTGCTTTGTTCAGGTGCTTAAATGTCACAAGTCAACTTCTGAATATGTGCAGAAAACTTAGGTTAAAAACCTGATAAGAGATTAAGACAGTAATGATAAAATATTTTCCACAATCTCTGTTCATCTGTTTGATTTTTGTCTATCTGAAACTTCACAAACTATTCCTACTGCTTTCTTTACAGTTCCTAATATTAATTTACATGTTGATATTAAAACCAAGAAGTGTTATGCAATCAACAAATCTCCTTCTTAGTTTAATGAGTATAATTTGAATAAAGATGTTTAGCGTTTTGGAAAATGGCAGACACTATTACATTTGTGTCTTTAAACATAAACATTAGATGTCTCTGGAGAGAAGGAAGGAGAATTAAAAATAAAAAAAAGAAAAAGGAGTGGATTTTTTTTAACCAAAGATTTGTGTCCCAAGCCACTGAGGTACTTCTCTTTGATTTGAAGCAGACTTTGACTCAGACCACAGAAGTATGGAGAGTGTTTTTAATCATCATGTATATGTGAAAATAGCAACTACTAATCTGTGTCACTAAGGAACTAGGAATGCGGTTTTAGCAAGTTATGTCATTTATATAATATTTTTATCTTTTCCATAAGCTTTGAGCTAAGCATGTATTATATATTCCTCATGTGTCTGAGGATGTAGGTTCTTAAAATTAAAGCAACTAGAGCCTAAATCCTTGGAAACATGTTCTGCATGTAAGTGTTGCTTCAGTAAAGGTAATAAATTTCTAACTCAAGGGAAACCAAGTCTGCTTTTGGAAAACTTTCTTGTGAGGTTTTTAGGTTGGATTGGTTACCAGTTTGTCCTTTCATGTTGTTCTGTAGTTTCTCCAAGATACACTGGATGCCCTGTTTAATATCATGATGGAACATTCCCACAGTAATGAGTATGACATCCTTGTCTTTGATGCACTGGTAAGAATCAGCACCAATGATTTTATTTGTCAAAGTAAAGAACCTCATAATTTTGAACCAGCTATAAGGTTGTTCATTTCAGGGCATTAGTCTTCAAGTTTCTACAAAACAGAGGAATATTACTAATTGAAAACCAAATTTCTCTAGAAACTTAAATAGTAAATTATCAGAAATATTTTTAGAAAGTTAATGTTTAAATTTTAAGTATGACTTTGGCTAATTATGTCCATATCTGTTTAGATCTATATCATAGGGCTCATTGCAGACCGAAAGTTTCAGCACTTTAACACTGTTTTGGAAGCATATATCCAACAGCATTTCAGTGCAACATTGGCATACAAGTAAGTTTGTTTTCTCTTCTTTCTCTTTTTTCCTAAGTCTCCACCATCACATTAAAGAAAGTAAATCCTGCTTGTGACTTTTGTGATGTAATTAGTGGTGACTGTTTTTTGATGCTGCTGTTTGCTCGTCTGCCTCGGAGACACATACAATTATAAGTGGAATTAATGAACAAATAGCAAATGATTAGGGGTTAAATGATTCGGGGTTAAATGATTCAGGGTTAAATGATTCTTTGGCATTTGTTTTCTGTTGTCTGGATTTTTCTGTGTCTGAGAACTTCACCTGTATCCTGTCAAATTTATCAAAAGATACTTTGCTGTAAAGCCTCTCCCTTTACACCCCTGGCCTTAAGCTGAAATGCCTCAAGGGAGGACTTGACAATGTCCTTTACCCATTTACAGAGGTATCCAGATATTTTTTTACACCAAGCAAACTCAAGGGGAAATGAATTTTTTGGAAACTATCAAGTCTTCATATGTATTTTAGTCTGATGTTGCATTGGAGGGTTTCAGTGCAGTGAAATGGAATTTTGCTATTTATGTGTTCTGCTGTGAAATTGAGTTTTAGCGTTTGTTACATGGTCGTGCCAGTGCGCAGGTGGATGGACTTGCAGTGGGTTTTGGTTTTGTTTTATTTTTTTGGAGCTTCCAGATACTGCCCAGATGGGAAGACAAGGAGAGTAAAACCTGTGGAGACATGTTATACAATAAATTTAATCCTGGATTCCTACTTTATTTAGAATAGGTTCTTGCAGATGATGGTAGGATAAAATGACTGAATTATGAAGGAAGGTGACATCTTCAGCTAGTGCTGATCTCCGGGATGTGCTATAACAGGATAGATGTGGGTTTTTAATCTACCTGATACCTTCTCCTGGCTGCTTAATGGGGTGGCAGACTGAAGCAGAGCTTTAATTTGGAATATGAGTAGTACATGGAAAGCCTTAGCTGAAGGTTTGGAATGGTCAGGGGTATCTTCTAGTGCCTGTGGTGAATTTGCTTCAGTTCTAACTCAACAGGAAATGTCACACAAATCATGCACTAGAACACGAGTTTTCTAGAGCTGAAAGGCAGTAGCACAAAATGAGTACTTTCTCACACCCCAGGAAAGCTGAAGTGAGCATTAGTAGTCTCAGAAAATTCAAGCACAAACTACGTGCTCTTCTTTAATCCCCTCTCACTCCATAAGTAATAAGCACATGTCATTTAATGCTTTATATTATTGTGAAAGAAGTGAAGAAAGGGTACAGAATCCCTCAGGACAGCCTTATTTGCATAAAATATTTACAAGACTTGCCTGGCTGGGAGTTTCTGATGACTTAATCAATATTGTAGAGGCAAAATAATAATGTTGATGATTGCTTCCTTGTTGATGAGTTTTCTTGGCATCATTGATTTCATGCACATCATGGAAGATTTACTCTCTCTCAAGAATCATTTATAAAATAAACAAATATATGTGGCTTAATTCCTAACTGGGAAGGAAATACTGTGTCCCAGACATATTATAATCATATTATGATATGCTTGGTTGGCCAAAGAGTTAGCTATCTATCAGTTCCTATTTAGCCATCCTTTTCCCTGGCTTTTAGAGAGTTCTGAGAGGGCTTAATGTGGACAGCTGAGGGACATTGAGTGGACTGTCCCTACATACGAGTTGGATAAATTTTGTTCCAACTCAGAGAAGCTATAGAAATGAGCAAATGGAAACACACAATGGATGTAATGCCCGGAAGGCTGAGAGTCTAAAGCACAGTATGTTGGTCCTGAAATGTGTGTTAGGCTGGAGTAGTGGGGCTGGGGAGTGTTTTTTGTTGGGGTTGTTTTCTCAGGGCAGGGGACAGTAGGTTTCCATTTTTGTAGTGATGTAGGAAGAAAACACCAACCACCGTTGTCTTTGTTCTTATGGCTACATTAAGGTCAAGATTGCATCACTGATACTGGTTTAATCATTTATGGTTCTATAAGTATAAATTAAGTGACTTAGTTTTAGGTGAACTTTTGCACTTTTGTAGCAGATTGTATGTTTAACCAAAAGTTGCTTTTAGTTACTAAGGAAGGAAGTGTTTAAATAAAATAAATACTTAAAACAAATATTGCTGTGCACTGGAATATTGTAATACTTACATGCAGGTAATTGCAACATGTAATGGTGTTCAATCACTGTTTAGTGTAGGTAGGCAGAAGCAATACTTTGTGTTACCCTGTGCTTGTGTATTGCAAATCTCTGTAGAAGTGCTTCCAGGATTGTGTAAAATCATGTTGGTGGTTTGGGATTTCAGTTTGCTCTCTTGTTTGTGCAGCTAAGAATTTGCTGCTCATTTGTTTATACTGACAGAATTCATGCAGCATAAATGCAGAAATACATGCAGTATGTTTTGGTGTGTGTGTTTGACTAAGCATGAACATATATTTAGAGTGGCCAAATGAGTTATTTTTTAAAAATGATTATTTTAAAAATTGGTTTTACCTTCAGGAAATTAATGACTGTTCTGAAGACATACTTGGATATTTCCAGCCGAGGGGAGCAATGTGAACCTATCCTAAGAACCCTGAAAGCACTGGAATATGTTTTCAAGTTCATTGTTAGGTCAAGAACATTATTTTCACAGTAAGTACCCAGGCTATTGCCTTTTAACTAGCTGTGTAATATAAGAAATAGAAGGAGACCTGAGTAGTAGAATAAGTTGATTCTAGAACAGAACTGGTTTTAATTTTTACAAACAAAATATGAAAACTGGAAACTGGCCTAAAATACAGATATTGCTGCGATATTATTTGGAGAGGGAATATTACAAAAATCTTATTTCTGATTCTCAGTGTAAGTTCCAGAGATGTATTTAGTAATAGCAGCAGGTTTCAAAGGGTGATTATTCTTTGTGTCAGGTGGCTTGGACTAAGACCAGTGGATGGCCAAACGTCACAACAGATGGCTGGAGGCTGGAGACTTGTCCTTGAGAACACGGTGTTCAGCCACTCAGACTGTGCACGGAACAGTGGCATTTTCAGTAATCAGGGCCCAACTGAATTTAGAGTTTCAGATCTCCAGTTAAGGAATTTACAGGATTAGATGTGTGTAGCTCAGCCAAACACAGGAGGTGTAGTATTTACAAGTGATATTCAGGCTTAGGGAAAAAGGAGGATGGGGAGAATGAAGGAGGATGACAAGCGGAAGGAGAAAAATTACACACTGGTAACTGTACTCTCCCCATATACCACAGACCCACTTTCTCGATTCTTTTCTACGTCACTTTTTTCCATTTAACCTGAGATTATTTCCCCCTAGAGCTTGTTCTGATGTCCCTTTTCTCTGTGGCTGAAGGAATGCAGGGGCAGCAGACAGGCAGTGACAAACTCAGCTCTGTAGGGAGACCGAGTGGTTGGATGTTGTGTTTGTGGCACTCACCAGAACAGGAAGGTGTTTTGTTTTAGCTGTCTTTTGCTCAGTGGGATCTCTAATACAATTTTTCTCCATTATTCCACTGCTCACTTTTTAAAAAAAAATCCCTGTAGATTTGTAGATTTATAAAATTAAGTCTATTTGATAAATTATAAAGTTTTGGTTGAAGTAGAAATAGAATATAGCTTTATTTTGTATCTTTATCAAAGGTGTAATGGCTGAAGGGGACATTAGAGTTTTGAGGAAGAAAACATTGTGTAGCTGATTATGGAAAATGTCTTGTATGGATGAAGGTCAGAAGGTTTGTTTCAGGGAGAGCTTTTGTCCCCATTTTATTGCCTTGTGTTATGTCAGCAAAAAGGGTACATTGGACAATCTGTCATAAACCAGGTTATTGCAATGTGTTGCATATTCAGGTAATTAGCTACAAACATCTACTTAACTAGAGGTCTGAAACTAAATTCATTGGGCAATTATTATTGTAGGCACTCATGTTTCAGTTGGAAAGAAAAGCAAATGGCACTGGAACACATTACTTTAAAAAGAGATTTTTCTCTTCTGATAGAGCAAAGAGTACAGTGAAGGTGCAGCACCTAGTTCACAGTATTCCATTCACATTTCAGGATTCTCCTGTCATCTTGGCTTTTTCCTTAGCTTGTTTTTGTTTAACTTTTGCTAGCTGTTTCACATTAACTAATTTCACGTCACCCGTGTTTTTACTGCTTTTGTAGGCAGTATTTAGTATTAATAGCCAGTATGAACAATATAGCAGAGATAATACGAGAGAGTCAAACTTTAGGACAGGGAATTGAGAAATTATGGAGTGAGCTCAATTTAAATGCACTTTTAAACTTTAAAGTATCAAATGGAGACTTTTTTCCAAAAGCAGACTGGTTAATGGAACCAGAAAAAATAGTTCATGGAAAAAGTGGCAAGAGCACGAGGACACAAACAGTTATAATTTTGAAAAATATCCTTGGGTAGCTCAGTTGTAGTGGGGAAAAAAAATCACATTTGTTTTGCATATAAGTCACTTTGAAAGTGAAATGACTTATACAAGCTCAAATCTGGGAGGTGTCATGCTTTAGAGGCTTTTCAAACAATTGGAAGTTATGTAATGTTCAAATTGAAGAATTTCTACACAATACAGTGAATAGCAGTTATAACCCATTGGGAAAATACCTATGTACATAATATTGAATCAACTTCCAAAATATATATTCAATGCTGAATCTGTTGCATTTAGTATGATGAAACTTTCTGATTCTGAAAGGATAACCTAAAGTATCTCTCAACAGATTATATGAAGGCAAAGAACAAACAGAATTTGAAGAATCTATGAGGAGACTCTTTGAATCCATCAACAACCTGATGAAAAGCCATCATAAAACTGTCATTTTGTTGCAGGTTAGTGTGTTCTTGGAAACCCATTGGGTTTAGGTCTTTATATTATTTTTGTTTGTGGGCTTTTTTCTTTTTAAATCGAGAAAAAGACAGTTTCAGGAAATTATTCGATGTGTCTCTTTTGTAATTCCCCTCTGTTGGAAGACCAAGTTGTCAAATAAATTTGAAGCCTGGTTTGAAAAGGTCAGGACAAAACACTTTTACAGAAATTCTATGAATGTAATGATTGAAAGATTCAAAACACAAATGTTGGAATCTTTCAAGGAATCTAATGATGTGAAAGCTGCAGTGGGACCTGAATGTTTGATTCTTGAGTTTCTTCAGATAATGCTAAATGGGGGTTCCACCATCTTAGTTGGAAAAGGAAAATTTATTTATCAGTCTTTGGGAGGTACTTTGTTAAACAACTGAAAATAGGATCAGGATTTGCCATTTATGTAAACTTTAGTTATTCTAACACTTCAGAATCTGATGTTTTCAAGAAAACTAGAAAAGAAGAAGCTATTGACATCATTAATATAAAATAATTTGCAGTTCTGTATTAAGATGGAAAGCTATCAAGATTTCCTGTAGAATAAAATACAGAAGTTTTATTAGGCAGCTGCAATATTGATGCTTCACACATTCTTTATTAAAAACTCATTGTATTTTTTGGGCTTGAATTTTCCACTGGTTTTGTGTTTTGATTCATTTTGATGTGACTTAGACTAGAAGTGGAAGCCAGTGAAAAACTCTCTTGAGTGAAACCTCGGGTGGCTGATCTTGAACTTTGTATTAGCTGACACTTTGCATGGAGCATTAATGTGCAACTGCAAAAGAGCTAAAAAAGTAAATATTACTTTAATTGTATAATATTGTGGTTACAGTAATGTTCTAAATGCACTTGAAAAATCAATCAGATACACACTGTCATTATTTGATAATTCTGTAGAGGCCTTCCTGGGAGAAGTTTATACATTTGAATACTCCATCAGAAACAGGAGAAATTTGGGAAGAAGAAAAAGCATCATGAAAGTAATACTAAAAGAATTTATATAATAATGTTTCCTCTTATGATACTTTTGCTATCAATATGTTAATTAAGAAATAGATCTTGCAGGATTTTCTCTTCTTTGGGAGAGCATGTCTGATCAGTAGTTGTGTGGGATTGTCCATCTGTGTTTCCTCTAATGAGCAAGGTAGTTTCTTCTCGAGAGTGACAAGAAATGTTTGTAGAAAACTTCCTTAACTCTTGCTGAGGCACATTAATGGGTCTGCAAGTGGCAGTGCTGCCTCTGAAATGGTTGGTGGGAGGGCTTAAGACCAGGTTGTAGGGGCACTATGGCACTGCATGTTCTGAGGAATGATGATTGTGCTAACCTTCATTTCCATATTTGCACATTTAATGCTAGTTCTTAATATTGTACCTGTTTAGCAAAAATGTATGGTATCTTGGCTGATGCTTCTAAGAAATAGCAGAACCTAGAAAACAGAACTGAGCATATCTTAGAAGGACTAAAGAGAAGAAATCTGCATTAATTTTAAAGACCATGTGGGCATGTTTCATAAATAGACTGGCTATTGAACAGTTATGCTTCGCTCGATACTATGTTTAAAATTAAAATTTTTTATTTCTAATGAATGCTGTCAGTTGTACAAAATGGGTCCTATTTATTCATAACCATGAAGCACTAGTCGGCTTTTGAGTATCTAAATCTGCCTGAGGTACTGTAAGTTTTCCTTTTATCAGGAACATTTTATGGCAGATGTGAAGTACTGGGTTATATCATAAGTTTGCTGTTGTTCCAACACTGATGACTCATACAGCTGTGTCTCTTAGAGAAGCCTACAAAGAGATTGCTTTCCATAAATAAAAACTACTGTATTAATGTTATAAAATTCTAATAGGCGAGGCTTGGAATGAGAAGTGTCCAACTGTAGTTTAGTGCCAGCTGCTGAAAATAAGTTTAACAGGGGGAACAAAAATAAAATGAACTCCCACTTCATCCTGAACCCCATAGGCAAGTCAGCCATAGCTTTCACAAGGGGCAGTATTTCTGTGACTGCTTGGAGGACACTTCAGTGATGTTACTTGGGACTCTTGCTCTGGTAGGTGGATGCAGGCCAGAAAAGTGGAGATAATTTCTGCTGAGAGGGAGGAGAAAGGAGTAGAAAGAAATTCATAAATCTGCCTCTTTGCCTAAATCCAACACTGATTTCCCTTGGGGAATTTGAGATGACAATGATGGATGTTGTAGTAATACAAATTAACTTTGCAGAGTAAGGGACAGGTGGTTATTCAGTGACTCGGTAGACACATGGGACTCCATAGGTGTTACACGTTGCATACCCAGAGAGGAAAGTTTAGAGAGTCTGTTGGGAAAATAGAGTAATAATCAGGATATCAAAACAGCCTTAAATCTGTCACAGTTGAAATTATCACAGATAAGTGGAACATAGATTGGTAGGATCAATTGAATATGTTTAAGTAGATTATGGTCTGAAGATATCAGAGAAGAAAGTTTTAGGAGCCCTGAAGAAAGTTAAAGTAATTGGGTTCTTAGGGTATTGAAACTTGAACTCGTTTTTAGAGCCTTGGAATGTGAATTTTTAACTCTTATTTCATCTTTAGTTGTACAAATGCCTATCAGGTTTAACTTTAGAAGATTTTAAAAATTATTTTGAAACCTGAAGTGGATTGGTCTCTGCTTTTTTTTTTTTCCCTTAACATGGAACTCAGTATTTTAGCCAGTAGTAATTTCCCCAATCATTTTTACTGATAGAATCATACTCTGACTTGCATTGAAAATTAATTCACCCAGGAAAAGATTGTTTATAAAATTACGTGTTATATGGAACAGCCTCATCAGTGCCAGAAGCACTTTATTGTTTCAATTTAACTTTATCTACTGAGTGATATCTTACTTCCTAATCTGTTAAATGCTGTATATTTACAAAAAGTTAAAAATCTAGCTTTTCAGTCCTTGTTCTAAAGCTGACTGAAGTGAGTAGAGGCTTTGACATGTTGTAGTGCCTGTGCTTTGAGAAGGGCAGATATCTGGTTCTGGTCAGCAGTACTGTTCATATAAGCTTTGAACAGCTGAAGATTGAATTGTTAATTTATTGTTGATGAACTGGAATTGTGCATATTAAATCACATTAGCCATTTTTTTTAAACTTCTGGAATTGGTCAAGTTATCACTTTTGTTTAAAGATACAGACAGAATGCTTCCCAGCTTCAGCACTGCATGAAGTAATTAAACTAAATTTAGGATTATAATTTCAATATCCCGACTTTGCTGATGTTTAAAAGCAACAATCCGAACTGCAGAGAGACCTGGGTGCAGGTCCTGGGATGGTACTTTGTAAAGAGGTTGCCCCTTGTCGTGGAGATTGGGAGTGTTCACCAGTACAAGTATCAGTGTGCATATACAGGGTAAGGATTCCTCCTTTTAAGAGGTTTTCACATATTTTCCTTGTAATTATTTAAAACAATTAGTTCAGAACTTTTACTCACTTTCTGGTGGTAGCACTTCCTAGGTACTAGACTTACACCTTTCCTTAATTTATTTTGACAGGAATGATATTACAGCTCTGTTGCATTTATCAGTTTCTTGTCTGTAGCCAGTGCTGGTGAATTTTGTCGTTTGTTGAGATATTTTTTTATGAAGTCTGTACTTCTAGGGGAGAGACTCCTTGACATTTGGAAACCTGGAAATCAGTTTCCAGAACCTGCAAAGAGTTTGAAGGGAGGTTCTGGGGGTGAGGGGGGAGTAGGGAGACATCAGTACCTTCTTTCCTTCCTCTGTGCACTCAGGGGGAAAAACCCATCATTTTTAGCAGGCGCATTTTTTGTGTCTCTGTAAATCTCCCTATATTTCTGTGGAATAAAATTGGATGAATGATTTTTAAATTTCAGATGATGTGTTTTTAGGTTGTCCTACTGTTGACTTCTGACTTGTACTCTGTGAGTGTGCCCTTTCATTGACCAGCTTGTGCCCTCAACCTTAATACACAAATCAAGCCCCTGCTTCTTTTCCAACTGTTCTGTTCCCCAACTGACACACCACATTTGACCTACAGATGGTCCTGTCTGCTGCAAATGTCAGCTCTCCCCAGCTCGCTCCTAGGCATTGATTTGAGAAAGCACAACTCCCAGTGCTGTGCGTGCTTTCAGAAACCTTAGATGACACGTTCTCAAGGTCATTGAAACACAGGAAGAAGAAATTGTCTGTGGCATTGAAAAGTAGGAAAAATAATGCAGTATGAAGTGGCTGCCTTTCATTCTTTCCCACTCAGTTTTGACCCATCCTACTGCTGCAGAAGATTCTAAGGACTTCATGCATCTTTGCACAGTTTTCTTGAGAGAATGAGGCTAGAAAAGTACTGACAGTGATGCTTTGCTTGTGGTATGACGAGGAATGGCACAGTAACTTGTTAGAGTTGCTTTGATGGCAAGTAAAATTAGATTAAGAAACAGAGCACCAGTGATTTCTTCGAATGTACTTCTCTTCTCATGGGTACTCAAATTTCATGAATATGTATAATGTAATGCTGCAAAAAGAGGGCAGCTAAAAATAAGCTTGGTCAGGAGTAAAGGTTAACATAAATTTAACAGTACATTGTATATGTAAGAAATAATTTTCTGCAGTGCTGTGGGTTTATCTGTATCCTGCTTTAAAAACTAATCTCTTAAGGTTTGAAGAATGCAGAACATCTGGTACTGCTGACTAGGAGATTTTTATGACTTCATTAAGGGCAGTGCTCTGTTGTGTCCATAGTGCATCATTTGAAGCAATTATTGCAAATGAAATTTGGGAATCTAAAAGAGTGCAGGGAATATACTCATTATTATACTTCAGTTGGAACCGTGGATCTGCAGGGAGGTGGCAGCTCTATCCTCTCCTTTTCCTTCCTCATGCAAGTGTAGAATAGGGAATATGTGAAAGTCAGATAGCACAAAAGACCAGGTGTCAGTAGAGTGCTGCTTGAAATATTTTGTGGCCGCTGGTGGCTCTATCCTTTATCAAACGTCTTTCACAGTAACTGTGGTTTGCTGTAAAATGAAATTCAGATGCTGTTGTGGTGCAGTGTCTTTATACAGCATTTTTTGCTTAAAAGATGAGGAACAGCAAGTTGCTGAAATAAAGTTGGAGCCAGTTTCTGGCCCAACACAGGTATTCGTATGGGTGTTTTAAATAGCCCCAGGACTTCCCAAGATTAGTGGAAGATATCGTCTCTTTGTTGAAGTGGCAACAGCTTTTAAACACTCCTTTGACCTTTCCAGATTTGTGTATGAGTGTGGGATGAGATCTGCAGAGGAATGACTTTATCTGAAGGTATCTTAAGCCAGCACTGAGTCACTTTGAAATATGGTATTCAGCCTTGCTGCAAACTAAACTCTTTCTTTTTTAATCAAGACCTGAATTTTTTTTTTTTTGAATTGGTTATTACAGTGGAAGTTCATATAAATAAAATTATAGCTTTATTGTGTTTGGAAGGTCTAAGAGAGAGACAAAGAAAGCTGTGTTTAGATTGTCTTTATTCTAACCTCTCTACCCTCAATAGAGACAGTGCCTTTAATGAGGAGCTTGCTGTGTAGAGTACAGAGAAGTATTGAACTTAGATAGGCTTCTATCAGATAGATCAATAATAGAAGACTTCACATCACTGTAACTTCATTTTTAGCAAAATGCTGGTAGGAATTTACACCCTAAAACTGCACAGTGAAGTCAAGTACTGCAAGTTGACTTTATGGATATTAGCCTGAAGCATTAGTGGTGATTTTGAGCCTGAAAATTGCCTGCTGAAGTTTTCTTGTCCCTGTAAGCATAGTAATGTGTCTCTTACCCTTGTCAGGGTAAGGTTTGATTATCCCACTGCACTGTCAAAACATACCTCAGAAACTGACAGGAAGAGAGAAACCATGATGGTTGATTAGGGACATGACACCCCTTTTCCTGTATTCTAGAAAGGGTGTCTTTGGTGTGGGTGGATAAATGTTACCCTGACTTCTGTCTTCTGCATGGCACATTTCTGGGATGGAATTGAAATAAAGAATTCCTGCTCTGATCAACTTGGTTTACTTATTTGCATCTTAATGACACTTTTAGTGCTCTGCACAGAGAATATTATCTACAAAGTCTTAACCCTTCCAGTGGTGTGCAGAGAGAATAAGATCTACTTGGTATTATTG
The DNA here is from genome assembly GCA_013400975.1 of Atrichornis clamosus. NCBI lineage: Eukaryota > Metazoa > Chordata > Aves > Passeriformes > Menuridae > Atrichornis > Atrichornis clamosus. The sequence continues at coordinate 123,567 of WBMZ01013889.1, forward strand.
TATTTAATTCCTCTGCACATCCTCAGCCTAAGAGCCCTTATGCAACTCTGTGATGAAATTAATATCCAAATGTGATGCAAAATTTCAGTCTGGAGAAAAGTCCAAGTGTATCAGTTTGTTTTGTGTCTATCTGTTTCAGTGGTGTGCCCCGTGTTGTTTAGGTACAAGTACAAACACACAGGATTAACATGATCTATTCTGTCAATTCAGGTTGCTGCCTTGAAGTACATACCGTCAGTTCTTCATGATGTTGAAATGGTTTTTGATGCCAAGTTACTGAGGTGAGTCACTCTTGAACGTTTCCCACTTGTCAGCAAGGAGTCCTTATTGATCAGTTTAAGGCCAAAAAGCTACACATCAGTTCTTACTGATCAAGACAGTGGTGGGACCCTGGACACATGATGTTTTTTACCGGTCTCTGGTCAGTATTTGCGATATGTAAATGAATGTAGGTTTTAAAAAGTGATAATGTTGAGAAATACATGATCTTTTGTTCTTTCTCTTTTACACATGATGAATTCATCTGTATGTTATTTATGACACTTTTCCTTTACATGCAGCCAACTACTGTATGAATTTTACACTTGCATCCCACCGGAGAAACTACGGAAGCAGAAAGTGCAGTCCATGAAGGAAATAGTGCGCAGCAACCTTTTTAGAAAACAAGGTAAGTACAAAATGCCTTTAAGGCTTAAAATAAATGTGTGAAAATTTTGAGTGACTCATGTTTTGTGCAATTCACGTTTGAAATTGAGTGAAACTAATAACTGAGACAGTGTGAATGCCAGAAGCCTGAGCTCTGGAGAGCAATCATCTCTTTTCACAGGATGGCAAGAGCTGTGCTAAATGTAATTGCTGGCCTAGAGCAAGAAACAGGTGGGTCTCAGAGGAACAGTTTTGTGTGGTTTTCCTATGATACAGTGGTTAGGTGGATGAGCTACATATCCATTTTAAGGTCTATAATGAAATAGGAACATGAAGAGAAACCTTGTGAACACAGATGTTATATAAGGTCTCTGCCTGGGAAGAAGACAAAAAATTCTGATCGTGCTGTGGTACACTCAGCTGCAATGCAGCATTTCCAGTCACAGGAATTACGACGCTTCTTAACCTTCATCAGAATTTAGTGTCTTTCTCCACTCTCAGGACTGTTAATGATACTGAAAAGTCTTTATCAGCATTGTGCTTGGTTTTCCTTCACATTACCACAAAAAGTGTATTTTTGCTGAAGGTATCCTATCAGAGAAGCCAAGTTTTACATGATTGACTTCATCTCCAGTGTTAAGTGTTCTGACTCTTCCCTTGTGGACCGGATGGTTGCTTCTCTCTCACCATCTTGTTGCTGTGTAGATAACCTTCAGAACTTGAAAGGCACACAGACTACACAGATGAATTTCAGTTTCTGACAACTTGCAGATAATGATTCCAGGAACCTGCCAATACAACAGTGGGTTGCAAATAGTGCTGCGTGTGAGTAGATTGAGAGAGGATTGCTTTGCTCATCTCATTCTGTGTTGCCAGGAGAGTGATGCAATTCTAACTAGCTAGGACAGATAAAAATTGCACTTTATTTTCAGACTTGTGCTGCATTCCGTTGAGACTAAAATGTACATTGTAACTTTGAACAATAACTAGCTGTGTCTGCTATCTTTTAAGACCATTATAGATTTCCTGGGGAAAAAAAGTCAAGAAAATAGTGTAATTTGGTTTATTATTTAAGTTAAATCAAGAAGTATTTTCACCTCTATTTACATTAATAGTTTAATGGTCAACAGCTGTGATTTTTTTTTAAACTATGTGCAAATTCACTGTTGCTTTAAACAGATGTAGCTGCAGCTTTAGATATCTCCAGACACTGATCCAAACCATTAAGAGCAGATCCAACTAATTAATTTTCAAGCAGTTGTAATTCTGTATTTACAGTCTTCTCTGGTGGTCGACTATATTTCTATTTTACAAGCAGAGTCTGATATACCATTGCAGTATGAGTTATTTTCACTGCTGCTGTTTCTAAGATCAGGAGCAGCGGTTTTAGTTTTATCTGTGGTGCTTGTGGTGAGTAGCATTTAGCCCAGAAGGAGAAATATCTTCTCACAAGACTGAAAGACTCTTGGATTAAAATAATATACTTTCTTGAACTCTTGATCTTACTAGAATTCAGTCAGTTACCCTGACTGTGTTTAATACTGAGAAATTAAATGTAGGCTATCAGCTTTACTTTGGTTCAATAATTTTTCTTTAAAGAAACTTGTCTCATTGAAGTACAATTGTTATTGGTTCATAGATCAGGAGCGTTGGTCAGGACAGCAGATCCCAGGTTTTTATAAAAAGGAATAAAGCCCTAATAAAGATTCAGAAGGAAAATTGTTGAGCATACAATAACTGTGTGCTTCACAGTTCTACTCACATATGTGTTACTCCTTTTAGTGTATGTCCTACAGCTCCTTTCTTCCATATCTCTGTATGTTCCAGAAGAGAAAAGAGTGGGATTTGGGATTCCAAGAAGCTTTCGATAAAGTCTGCTTAGTGTAGTGCTTATTTTGTGTGTTTAACAGGCCCTTGCTTGATCTGTAGTCTATTAATCCAAAATACTCTGTAAAGCTTTTACTGCTTGAAGATAAATAATAGTAATGGATTGCTGGTTGCTTGTAAATGTAGCTTGTCTGATGTCTTGAAATATACAGCTGGTATATCATGGAAAATGTCTACCTTGGAATGCTTTGTGAGTTCTGAAAAAGGGACATGGTTTCTGTTTCTGTATTTTTTAGGGAATAATGAATAAGAAATTTTGCTAAGAGGATTTTTAATTCTGGGGACCTTTTATAAAACCAATAAATGGTGGGTTTTGCATACTGCTGACCAGATAATTAATACATTTTAATTTTCCCCGGACAGGTAGTTCATTTAGTCTTAAATTTGTAGACGAAAAAAGGTATTGTCCAAAACCTCTTTTGTGTTTTTTGCTAGCATCAGACACGTGACAGCAAAATCAAGTAGCTGAAAGCATGAAGGCAGCATATCGTGCCTGACCCATGTGCCAGCCCAGCTGCTTCACCCTATATCCTGTACACCTGCATATTGTGATCCAAACTTGCACCAGTAATTGACAGTTAAAGGGTATCCATTTGAGAATGTGTAGAAATTAACTACTCATTAATGTGCTTGTGGTGATTACATAAGCAAACCTACCTTAAAATGTTTTTACTGTAATCCTTAGTATAGTAATACCTTGTATGTCATTATAATACTTAGATGTTGTTCTTTTCAGAGGAGCGTACTTTTTTTTCATGTATTAGTTTAAAACAAGAGAAGTTCTCTGAGGAAACACTTGCCCAACATAGAGAAATCAAGTTGATGTCATTTTAAAATAAAGCTAAAACCTGCCCAGTTTATTTTAGCTTTATCATGACACATTGTTTTAGTAATATCTTGACTTATACGATGGTAGTACTTACCAGAAAATATTCTTGCTAACTAGAAAATAATCATTTAAAGACTGTGTACATCAGTATTTTGATGAAGTGACAGAATAAAACAGCTTCTTGCTGGTACCATAGGGTTTAGAATTGTCTTTTTTTTTGAGGGTCAGGCACACCTTTACACCATCCTTGGTGCAACTCAGCCAGGGTCAAATAGACTATTAGAAGTATATCTTCCATTTCCTGATAACATTCCATGAAGTTGTCATTCGTCTAACAGTATGGCCAGCTAACAACACTACTATTGCCTTGGTGGGATTACCCAAGTATCTGTTAGGGCATTTAACAATGGAGTTTCTCATTTTGATAATGATCTTTCCTTTCACCTAACTGCCCCAGCATTACTAATGGCAGAAAGTCATCATTCTAATGACTGCAGAGCGTTTTTTATTTAGTTGATTATTTGCTTTTGTTTTGCTTTCAACCTTAAGGTTGCAATTACCGTAGGAGGGGAAGTCCCCATCATGTTTAAGTGCAGGCACAGAAGAATGTGAAAAGACCAATACACAATTTAGGACCTCTAATATTACAGTGGTATGAAAGCATTTCTCTACTATGCTGTTGTAATGCTGTGTGCAGTAAATAGCAAAAAAGTCTCTTTTCCTTTACATTGCCATGGCTTAAAATAGAAAATTGTAAAGATTCTTTTTTGCTCTACATGAAATAGAATTGATTTTAAAATTAATTGGGTAGAGAACCAATTGCGTGTAGGGTGTAGACACCGCCTGATTCATGACTGCACTCAATGAGCTGGAAGGTCATTTACAAGAATGAGAGCACATGTAGTCTACTTCAAAAGAGGATACAGCATGATAATTAAGGTAAGATTGCCAACAGTATCATTAACTAAAGTTCACATTTATCTAGAACAGGTAATATTTCTACTGCCATGAATATGGAATATATTTAACTACACTGCTAATTACAGTGAAGTCTATTAATTTGCGTATGTTTCAGATCATCCATTTATCCTTCAGACTTTGGTATTTAGTCTCTTTCCAGGTAGTTCATTGCAGTTCCAGTTCAATTAATTTACATCCATTCCCAGTGGTACTGTCTTTATAATTCAATTGGATTGTATATATTGGTATTTCTCTTCTTTGACCTGTTGATATTCAGAACATTTTCTGAAGAAGTAGACTTGTGAAAACATGGAAAGGTGTTTTCAAAGAAATAATAAAAAAGTCAGTGAAATTTGTCTTCATTAAATAAGTTATGCATGAACCTGAAGTTGGAAACCTTGAGGATAAACTGAATTTATTGATATGTATTCCCAGGCATTGAAAATATTCCCCTGTAGACTTGTGGAGTACTTTCATCAGTTAGGAAACATGGTCCCGTGAACTGCTGCTGTAATTGATCTTCAAAGGCCTTGCAGCACTAAAGCACTTTCAGAAGCCTCTAAATTACATTGCCAAGTTTTTTGTTGAGGCATTGATTTCTTGTTCCTGCTCTGTAACTATAACGTAGCTTGGAGAGGTTACGGTGGCACAGGTGTTTGAGGGGCTGAGTGTAGGAAGATGGATGCTTTCCACTGTTTGTGCACTTTCACCATAACATTTAGGAGTGTTCTAACAGGATGTCTGAGCACACGAACAGACTTTTATGTCTGTTTGGTCTTTAGACAATATTATGTCATTTTTGGTCAGAGGACAAAATTTGGTCTTCATTTTTGACACTTTCAGATCACTGGATATTTTATTATTTTAAAATATCAGAGTGAAGGAAATGGTTTTTTTCCTATATAAGCACTTCTAATGGGATTTTAGAATTCACTTATGATGTAAGAAACTGTCTCCTGTCATATATCTTTCACTCTGTACAGTGGGATGTAATGCATTGTTCTCTCCCTCTTGTGAAAAAATTTTCACAGAATTGCTTAATTCCTATGAATAACTACTTTTCAGGCATTACTGTTTTGTTTGTTTGTTTTTAGAAAACCTATTGCCAAAATTCTCTCACCATCTCTCCATTTTTGAGAGAGCAACAAATTAAGATACAGCTGTTTATAAATCACATGGATTTTTTATTGTAGTTATTGTTCCTGAGTTTATAGTAGCTGGAGCTAGATGTTTATTCTAAGCTGGCCCTGGAATGTTCACTGACATTATGCTGAAATTTGTAAATGAATTAACCTTGGAAGAACTGCTTTTTATTGGTGAATGAATATAAAGTGCTTCGACATATGATAAAATGTGAGTCTTTTGATGCTGGTGCTTTGGACATTGTATTCCCTCACGGTCCAGTGCTGGTGAGGGGTTTGTGCTGTAGCAGAACACGGAGATCTACCCCAAAAACACAAACTCTAAGTAGGTCACACAGATGGTCACCGGCAGGGGCGGGAATCGCGTTTCGGTCTCTTGGCTGGAGATGCAGGCCCTGTGCTCACTGTGGCTGCAGACACGGCTGCTGCATGTTCAGCATATGCAAACCACTTGCTGATTTTGGAAGAACAGCAGCAAGAGACATATGTTAGCACTAGGGGTTAATCTGCCAGATGCCAGAAGAAATGCTGAGACGATAGCAATTCTTTTTCCTCACTGAAGAGCTCTTTCTATTGTATTATTATTTAAACAAGAGAAGTACTTGCACACACCCATAATTACACTGATTTCCTAACACTCAGGTACATTGCTGAGTTTTACCTCTGAAATACTTTATTTCTTTTCACTAACTGAAAAATTGTGGGTAGTTTGTCTTGGTGTTGTGTACTGTTTTTACCTTCAGGACTGTTAAGAAAAAGGTTTAAAAGCAGAAGGAGCACTGATTTCTGATTAAGCTTCTTTCAGCTGAATTATTGAGGCCAGAATTGAATTACAGATACTGATTTTTACTATTATAATCTTATAATCTTGTTCTTACAGACATGAATATTTAAGCCTAAATTTGGGGACATTGTGGGCTTTTTTCTGTGATTTTTTTAACCTGCACTGTTTTCAGCCCAACTTCTCAACATTTTAGGATATTTGAACATAGGAGATTGTTAATGCATATGACTCTCCTGTTTTTAGCTACTGGGGAAAAAAATTGAAATTAATCACTATTCACAAAAATGGTTCTGTATTGAAACTCAGTCTTTCCCATAGATTTAATCTTGAATTTTGTATTCAGTTTTTTTATTTGTTGGTTTTTTTCAGGGATACATTACCTCTAAAACACTGCTTCAAATCCTGTATTCATTTTTTGCCAGTTCTTTTCCTGCAGTGTTTTGATATAGATAAGTATGGTACAAGCATATCTGTATGTATTTATCTGCATACATTTGTGATCAACATATGTAGATTACAGCCATTACTTGTGTTTAGGGAGGAGTAGGAAACATGCTTGATATTGCTACTGATACTCTTTTGTTAGACTTGACCCATAATGGCATTTTTTTGGTTACATTTTTTTAAAACCTTATTATATGGAGAGAAATCAAGTTAGGTGAGCTAATTTTAACAATGAACTTCTAAATGTATGTGTAAAACTTAGTTTACAATTACTTCACATAGTAAAGAGAGACCAAAGATGTATTACAGCAGTTGATATAATGCATATTGTGTGTGTGTGTGTGTATATATATATATCTATATAAAACACTTATCAGTTAAAGGAAAAGTGGAAACATGTGCGTTGGAATTTGTCAATATTCCAGAATCATGGAATGGCCTAGGTTGGAAGGAGCCTTAAAGATCTAAATCTGCCAGAGAGGGTGTGCTGACAAGCCTGTGTTGCAGGCTGGCAGACTGCAATTACTGCAAGTTGGAAAAGGCAACAAATGCTGAAAATGTTGTGTTGGCTACAGCAGGGTAGTGTTAGAAGTTCTGGCTGCCCTGGAATGCCTAGCATTACTCAGCTTCTCAGGAGTGAGAAACTTGAAGATGGACCTGGGAGCTGGGAGGGGGAGATTTCTGCAGCTGTGCCTGGTGTCAGTGGTGTGCTGTGGTTGTTGATGTAGTTCCTGTTCTATATCTTGCCTCGTTTGCTGACACTTTGAGGAGTCAGCAGGTGCTGTGTGCTGGCCTCACAGGATCCCTGTGTTTCTCCTTCCTTTATGTTTGTATTAGATTCCAGGAGGCAAAAAGAATTTGTGTCTTCAGTGCTGTTAGTCTGCAGGTGACCTATAGCACCTTCCCTTTATGTGGCTCTCATACAAGCTGTGAAATTTTAATTTAGATTTAGCAATGAATGAAAAATATACTATTTTAAATTCATTACTTTGGGGCTTCCCAATAAAACAAAGAGTTAAATTGCAAATACCACAGAGGGAAGACTTTTAATATAAAGATTGCTGCAGTTGTGAACAGATGTCCTTTGTGAAGAAACACAGTGCTTTAATTGAGCACTGACTGCCATCAGAAGTCTCACCTCACTGAAAGAATGTTGTTCACTGGCTTTATTTTTAAGGCTTTGTTCTAAATCTGTATTCATATGACACCTATGTCCTTATTAAATTGGCATGCCAGTTTTTAAGTGGGCATGAAGCCATCCTAACAGATGGATATGACTGCAGGCATGCCAGGGAATCAAGAGTAGTGTTTCCTAAGGGAGACAAAAGTGGTGTTAAATCTTTATTACCATTTGGCTGCACATACGAGGCAGTCAGGAATGAAACCTGCCTGTGATTTTTGCTGAAGGAGACCCAAATGTCTTTTTTAATGGCATTATTTCATTAATGACTTAAGGGTTGGAATTTCATTTACCTGGTACATAAGAATACATCAGGTATCTTCTGAAGGGGAGTAAAGTGAACAGAGGCGTTTAAAAAACCAACCAAACCCAGAAGAGAAAACATTTAGCCACTTAATCTTTGTCAAGACTGAATGTACCTGTCCTTATTCAGGAAGGTGCTGCCAGGTAACTTCTCCAAGACAGGTGTTGGAATTTGGGATTGATAAATATGTTTCACACTATATCTTTTGACAGACCTTGATGAAGAAAATGCAAGATGCTCAAACTCTGTGTTGATGTTTTATGTGTACAAATAAAGTTTGGGGCAGCTAGAGAAAAAAAGCCAGTCAGAACAGTTGGGGGTTTTCATGCTCTTGAACATTAAGAAAGAATAGATGTTGTTGGCAATGTTCTTACATTATTTATCAAGCAGTACAGAAAGCAGCGAGTACTTAGATAGGCATCTTTCCCCCTCCATGTCTCTACCTCATCTGTCTTGAGCCTTCTTGGGGCATGGGAGGAGGTGTGGGAATGTGAATTTCTCCATCACAGACTTAAAGAATTGTTTAGGTTGAGCTCAACTGTAAACCTAACACTGCAGGTCTGCCACTAAACTGTGTCCCCACATCCACGTCTTTCAAATCTCCCCAGGGATGGTGACTCCATCACTGCCCTGGGCAGTCTGTGCCAGGTCTGGACAATCCCTGCGACAGTTTCTGCTCATCACTTGCTACCTGAGAGAGCAACACCCACCTCTCTACACCCTCCTGTCAGGGAGTTGTCGTGAGAGAGAAGGTCCCCCTATCTCCGTTTCTCCAGGCTGAGCCCCCCCAGCTCCCTCAGCCATTCCTCATCAGACTTGTGCTCCAGTCCCTTCCCCAGCTCTGTTCCCTTCTCTGGACACGCTCCAGCCCCTCAATGTCCTTCCTGAAGTGATGGGTCCAGAACCGGACACAGCACTGGAGGTGTGGCCTCAGCAGTGCCCAGCACAGGGGACAGTCTCGGCCCTGGCCCTGCTGGACACACTCTTGCTGACACAGGCCAGGTGCCACTGGCCTTTGTACCCACCTGGGCACACCTGGGCTCATGCTCAGCCACTGTCCACCAGCACCCCAAGGGCCCTTCCTGCAGGGCAGCTTTCCAGGCCCTCTGTCCCAGCCTGGAGCACAGGATCTGGAATTTTGCCTTAAGGAACCTCACCCAGCTGACCTCGGCCCATCAATCCAGCCTGTCCAGATCCCTCTGCAGAGCCTTCCTGCCCTCCAGCAGATCAGCACCGCTGCCCAATCTAGTGTCATCTGCAGACTTGCTGAGGGTGCATCCAGTGATTAATCTAAACCATCAACTACAATTTAAATTTTTACTTTGACTATTTTTCTCCGTTGCTCTCTTCCACAGTTTTCTTTCTTTTTTCCTCCTTTTCCCAGGGCAGTGAATTGCTGATGCTCAAATAAGCACTGGACTCATTTTGCTTAAGTAACTTGTACAATGATACTTTAGGATTATAATCTGGAATTTCTATGTTATTTCAGTAAACTTTTCTTTTTCCCAAGATATTAGAAGGATTTCATATGTTATGTAATGTCCTAGTGAAATAGTTTTAGCCGGGTTTTCAAAGATGCAAAGCCATGACTACAGATTTGTTTGCTCTGGCCCACCTGCAGGCTCAGACTAAGATCAGGCCTTCCTTGCTACAAATACTGGTCTTTTTCAATATCTCTGATTGAATGTATTCTTTGAAACATTTTGGGATTGCATCCTCATATATGATGACTTCAACTTGTTGGGATCTTAGCAAAATCAAATTAATTTCCTTTTCTTCTATTTATGAATAGTGTCCTAGAAGAGCAAAACAAAAATAAGTACTTCTCCTATATTAACTAATAAGCTGAGTTTGTCTAGCAGCCAGCCACAAAACACAGCCAAACAGCCTTAATCTGAACCAAACTAATTAACACAAAAAATTGAATTTTCTTACTGAAATCTATTGGGGTTTTTTCACATTAAGATCAATTGCAATTTTGGTGAATGTTTTCCTTTTATTTTAAAAAAAGGAAATAATATAGTTAGGACTAGTTAAACAACCTTTGAATTTCCATGTAACTTGACACTTCAACATGGTTCACATCTGAAAATGTACTGCAAATAATTGATCAGCTGCATATGTTATGTCCTTTTAATAGATTCTGTATGTATCAAATATGCATTCAATTTTAATCTATACTACAAAGTACAACTGGGAGTACTGAAGCTTGCAGAGTAATTAGCTCTTAAAACTGGAGGAAATCAATTGTACCTTCTACCTCAGCTGTTCTCTCAGTACAATAGGAAATTTGGTCTATGCGAGAAGCTCTGCCTTCTCCATGTTTGAGTAGGGTGAAATGGTTTTATGCAGAAGACAAAATATATCAAAGACTTGATTTTTCCACCAAAATATATTTGTGTGTGGTTTTTAGATGAGTTATAGACAACAGGAGGCATTTTGAATTCTGGTAGAAAGCTTTAAGTGGCCTCTGAATGCTGGTATGGAACAGTTTTAAGTTCAATGACGTTTGCTTCCTCTCCTCTTTAAGGTGTCCTGTGCAACTCATGATCTGCTCCACTCTTTCTGATTATTGATCAAAGGGGTGTCATTGGCATGTGAAGTCAGATGTAATTTAGTGATTCATATATTCATAATACCTTCCTTGAAGTCCTAGGTTTTTATTTTCTATATGAGGACAAATTAAAAATGTACTTTAGCTAAAATACAGGATTCCTCTTGATCAATGACTTTGCTCAGTCTAGTTTCTTACTTTGCATTTGAAATAAAGCTCATTAGGTATAGGTTTTTATTATCCAGTTGCTCCCTGTAACGTTATAAGCTACCCGAAGGGAATTTTCATATTTGCTAGCTGTCAGACAGTTCAAAGGGACATCTTAATAGCTTAAAATTGAGCTGGATATTATTTTGAAGGAGTGAGAGCAATAAGTATGTTTATCCTGGCAGATGTGAAGCTGGTATGTGCAAGGAACATTCCATCCTCTTTGTGAGAGGTGAGAAGTGGCTGAGATGTCACGTAATATGATGTGACTTTGAACTTTGCTGTTATGAGCAGGTCTGTTAGCATAGCACTCCCTACTGTTTTTTGAAGTGGAAATGTTTTCAGGGCACTGTTTTTAAGAATGGGAAAAGAGTTGCCAGCTAAATTTTTTACATGGTGTTGATTTGGAATCTGTATTTCTACATGTCATTGCAAATTAAATGTTGAATGTGTTTGTCTAAATGTGTTCATCTTCATGTTGTATTAGCTGCAGCTGTTACTGTGCCTATTGCAGATTGTTAGAGTAAGTTATGCATCCTTATAAAAAGTGTAGTTTCTACACAGCAGGTTTAGAGCTGAGAACTTGTGACACGAAGTGTTACCATGTGTAGACATTGATATAATCCCATGGGGGGTGAACAAATGAATTTTACTGCTGGTGGTTTGGTTGGTGTATGGGATTCAAAATCCTGTAGGAAAGATAGAGGTTTTGCTTGTTTGTTTCAGCTTGTTTGCTGAAGGATCATTCCTTCAGCATATCTTGCACACAGTCAGAGAATCTGGAAAGGAAGACAGGAATGGAGCTGAGTGGGGAGCAGAATAGAGAAATTGTACTGGGTGTGTATTTTCATACAGGTTAAATATATGTGAAACAGTTTTTATGTCTCACTACAGATGCTGTGCAAGTGCTATGGATTAAAATGACAAGAAGTGGGCTTCTCCTATCTGTCTTTAGAGTAATGAATTTGATATTATCTTTTCTGATATAGGACACCTTGACGTTTGTGTCCATGGATAAAAAATACCCCCAAAATATCATTATTTATGTGTACAGGCATACACATAGAGATGTAGCTTTGTTCCTCACTTTCTGACAGTCTCTATTCATTTTCCAGAGATTCAAGATCTCGCAATCTCCTGTAAACTTCTTGCTGTGTTGAGGCACTTATTGTCAATAGTTGTCTCTTCTATTCATTTTCTGAGGATTAGAAACTGGTCATTTGCAGTGCAAAAAGCTACTGCTATGCTACCATTGATTAGCAGTCTTGACAACCAAGGATCACAGAGTAGTTCAAGTGAGACGGAATGTGGGAATGTGTCCAGTCCCTCCTCCAACTCAGCCTGAGGTCAGCTGTGAGGCCAGACCAGGTTGTTCATCTGGATCTTGAAAACCTCCCAGGATAGAGACTGTGCAACCTTTAGTTCTACTGCTTGGCTGTCCTCATGAGGAAGAGGGTTTTCCTTATATCCAGCCTGAACTGCTTGCTTAGGTTGTGAGTCCATTTTTAAATTTCACCTGATCCACTTTAAAACGTGTTAAATATGTGCCATTATTCAGTAAGGCTATTACACTTATGTTTTTTCCCATAAGCACCATGAAATGGAACTTGGTTAGCAATAAATGTTGTATCCAAAGTATATCTTGATATAACTTTTCTTTGGAGTGGTCAAAATCCTGATGAATGAATCTTGAACTGATCATACTAGGACCTGTTTCTCCCCTGAATAATCCTAGACAGCTGAAGGACAGTTTTCATAGATTGCAGTGAAAAGAGAACTAGAGTTTGTTTTCTAGCTTTTTCAAGATTAGGGAGGTAGTAATCTAATTTACCTCTTGTATTTATTTGTTGACTGAACATATAAACCCTTTATTAAAAAAGTGCTATCACATTTCAGCAAGTTTTTAGGGTATTGCAAGTACCTTTTCTTGTTGCTAATGAAGTTTCTTTGATTTAGATATGGTCAAGGTAATAACACTGCATTTGTTGCATTTAAAATTAGTTGTTAGAAGTGGTTCATATGAGCAAATCAAGAAAGAATTTGCTAGTTACTGAATCATATCTCAGCTTCAGAAAACTTAAAATGTTTGATGTCTGTAGCTGGTGACCACGAACCTGTCAGTATTGACTTTTAGAGGGGAGATTGTCTCCATGAACACAAATCCACACAGAAGTGCTTTAGGAGTGTTAGTATGCCCTGCTAGTGTGCTCTACCACGTGTTTTGTGAGTGCAGCTGTTCAACTTCTGCTTCAGAGGGGTGTCTGTGGCCTGCAGGAAGTGCTGGAAGCGTATCTGTGCAGAATTGGGCACATAAAGGAACCGTAGGCTGTGTGAAATTCATTTTTATGCTGCTCCTCAAACAGGTCTTGTGTTGATCTGTGTTCTTTAACTGCTGTTTTACTGGTGAGTTTGTAATTTAGTCATTGAGAAAGATTTGTCTTGTAGCTTGGAATAAGTGTTATAGAAGTAGTTACCAAGAGTAGAGATACTTTCTGAGGCAAGAAATCATGCTACTCTTCAGATATGATTAAAAGCTCTTGGCTTCATGTGGCTTGGAGCTGTTACTTGAAATAAGGATAATCTGCATGGATAGTTTCTGTTGCTTCATCTGCAAAGTTCAGACAGTTATAATCTACTTTCCATTCTTTTCTTTCTTTCTTTCTTACCCTCCTGTCTTCCTGTACTAGCACTCTTATTCTGGGGGGATTCTAAATCCCTGTCTTGTTTTAAATCACATTGCACACAGTTTCACCAGGTCTCACACTGCACTTGTTTATCAGGGAGTACACTGTGTGTCCAGGTACAGGTTCTCTGAATCATTCTTAAAAGAAAAAATAAAAAGCTACATTTTCATTTTTATTTCCAGTAATGAAGAGGTTTTCTAGTTTTGTTTTCTTGTTTTTTCAGAAACAGTGATGTATGGTAATGTTATTCAATTGGTGATATAATTATTTTTCCAAAAACAGACAAGAATTTTTAGCACTAAGAAATCAGTTGAGTGGAAATGCATAAGAGCTTCAGCTCACTGACTGTGACTGGAATGCTTCTGGAGCTCAAACCAAATTTTACTCTGAGGTGGAACCTTTCAAGCCACATTTAGCTCTGTTTCCTTCCCAGGTTATTTCCATAAATACAACAAATCTTTGAAGCATCTACACATCATCATTCACATTTGGGCCGTACTCTCTTTAGTTGCATAGTACTGTACAAGTTGATACTTAAATCACTCACTGGCATGTATCAATTTACTTAAAACAAAAATCTGCTATATTTTTTATTCCTAGGCAGACATTTTCCTCATTAAATTTGTTTCAAATTTGTGTATCTTGTACTCCTTACAATTCCTACAAGCACCTCTCTCTTAAAAAGTCAGTATATATGTGAGGTTGGAATGTAACTTAGTACTGTCAGCTTCCTTAAATTTAAATAAGGAGGAATGTATGTACAGCTCTTGCTCTCATGGGCTTGACAGGCCTTTCATTAGTCTTTTCTTTTCCTGCATTCTTATATGTGCTTTTAGAAAATATATTTCAAAATGGTGCAGATGGAGCTGTTCTGTTGCTGTTTGAGTTTTATTTTCAGAAAGAATAATTTAATAAATGTAGTAATTTTCTTACATTAAAATCCTGTCACTACTTAAACACAACTTATTTCCAGATGTTTTGTGTGTGAGTAGTTTGTCTCCAAGTGTTTGAGATAAGCTAAACAGCCTTCAGAATTTAACTGAAACAAATGATTTTTATCAGGAAATTTTGGTTTTGATATATGAGGAATACTGTTGACTTAGAAAATGACCACACAAGTTTAGGCACAACTGGAAAATCAACTATTCCATGTTGGGACGGTGGCTGTTAAAGCATGTTGTGTTTCACTGTTTGGAGGAGGGTTTATTTGCAAATAGTATTTGATTTATATTTGCTGTTAAGATAATTTTTTTCTTTCAGAATGCAGGGACATTCTGCTTCCTGTGATTACAAAAGAGCTGAGGGAATTACTGGAACAAAAGGATGATCAGCAGCTCCAGGTCCAAGAGAGGAAATACTGTGTTGAGTTACTTAATAGTATCCTGGAGGTTCTGAGCTGTCAAGACCCTGTAAGTATTGATGATGATGTAGAGGGCCCAAGTCTGTAGAAAGCCTGATCTGATTAGGAAGTAAATTATTGATGATGATTAATCTAATTTAAATATTTAATACAAGTCAGTAGCGAATTGAACTTTTCTCCTATTTCTCATAAACTTAAACTAAAGGGCAGTTGAGGTAATAAAGGTGAAGTACTGCCATCTGAGCAACCTGATCGAGCTGAAGGTGTCCCTGCTCATTGCAGGGGCTTGGGCTACATGACCTTCCAAGGTCCCTTCCAACCCTCACTTTTCAATGATTCTATAATTATTCTGAATAAATTTCAAAATTCATCTTGCTTCTTTTATTAAAATCCGTGTAGTTTCTGAAACAAATGCTTTTCACTGTACAAGTGTTATAGGGTATGGTTTCCACTTTCAGCAATGTCTGGATAAAAGAGATTATTTTTTACTGTATTTCACTTGGAGTGTGCAGTTTCCTTCTCAGCCTCCTGAAATTTTGGAGCATTGTAGAAGTTGTCATCTGGGTGGTTGATTGTTTTTCTCATTTGAGAGAATATTGAACTGACTTTTTAGTCCCTCACTTTTTAATGAGCAGTGAGTTATACAATGAAGCTTCTCAATAATTTGAAGAATTTATTCTGAGAAATCCTCTTAATTACATTAGGAAAGTTGTCATTTCTCCTGTGAATGCATGCTGATTTTTCCTGAAATATAGTTTTCTGAAACATGTGTTCAAACTTTGAAAACTTTGGATAAAGGCAAGTTGTCATTTTAGTAGTGTTTCACTGTGGATCCTTAGATCATTTCCTAGTAAATGAAATCATTAGAGCATATTTCTTGGTTTCATAAAAATCTTTGAGTTTGATGCTGAAGAGGCTTTTCTGTTTGCATGGGGCAATCTTTTATGTGTATTTTGAGCTATTTGTCTCATTGTTTTGGACATTAGCACTTCAGGAAGGATTAATGCAAGGGGATACCAAAGAGGAATTGAAACATTTGAATTTGAAATACAATTCTTAAGAGAAATGATGAAAGCATTATAGGGCAAAACCTGTAGTTTTCAGCTCATAAGGCTATAATGTAAGCAGTTTTGTTACTGTATCCTTTAAAAGGTAAAACACAGTTGTAAAGCAAGATGGAATAATGCTCTCCCTGTGTATACCACATAAATTGAGTTTATTTTTGAATTTAACAGTTGTTGTCCATAATAGAAGTAAATGACATGCCAGACTCATTAGGCCTACTGAAAATATGGGTTTGTAGCTTGTGTTTGTGTGAGTGAGACCATTACGCAGAACAGCAGAAAAATTGCTGAGAACTTAAAACACATGCATAAAAAAAAATTCATTGACTTTTGTTCAAAAGATGTGGCATTTCTTCAACCATTTCTTTTAAAGAAGGTAAACTGGAGGTTCTCTGAGAGATGTTTGGGCCGCAGTTACCTACAGGTTTAGCTTGCAGTGAATACTGATGGGTTTCTGATATAAGGACAAAAGTCCCTTGGGGTAGGTTGAAATCCAGCAGTGGTATCAGAATATGCTGAGCCCTCTGGAGACATCATATTCCTCAGTTGGAGAAATATTGTACAATAGTTGGGATATCAACAAAAGAACCAGATACTTCTGCTGCAGAAAGTCCTTATCCTGGCCTGCCTCTGGCAATACGATCGCTGGTCAGAGACTCTATGGACCTTAGAATATATTGAGGCATCTGTCATTAACTGTAACACCAGGTTTTGTAACCACCACAGCAAATGCGTGGCTATCACTAGTAGGTTCTTCTTTCCTTGAGAGAGAATCCATGGGTTACGCTCTCACCTCTAAACGAAACACTAATCCTGCTCCAGTACTAAAAATCTGCTTTTGAGATTACTTATCTGAAGGAGGAAAGAGAAGCAAAGGAAGGGAACAAAGCAGTACCCAAGGATCACAGTCATTTGCGTTTAAGAGCCAGGGCAGCTTTCTGTGGATTGTAACATACGGTTATTTTCCAGCTAAAGTGAGAAATCTTGTTTCAAGGCTATATTGGCCTTGCAGAAGTAAATACTTTGTAACCTGTAGACAAATGAAAAAAGTTCTCTACATGGCCAGGTTTTTGTTTGGGCAGTGTCCTTCAGAATGCCTTTAGTCAGTCTGCTCTAGATACAGGGAATTGTTTAGGTAATTAACCAGATTATTTCAGATGGAATTGCACTTGAACCTTAAGATGAATGAAATTTTTTATTCAACAATTCAATTCCTGTATCTCTTAGCCTCTTTCTAAGAAAATGGATGATTTGACCTACTGGAGGAGAAAGCTGCAGGCTTCAGTAGCAGAACCATTTTACAATATTAATAACACCAATGTCTTGTCCATATTGTTTTTTGGGTTTTTTCCATCTCAGTAGAGAAGCCTGGCTTAGGACTTGTATTCAAAACTTTTTATAAACTTAACTTTGATATTTTTGCACTGCATTTATTCTGTGAGAATCTCCAGAAATAGAATATACACAAAAGACAGGGAAGAAAAAGACAGCAGTATTTGTTCTGTGTTTCATGAGATGAAAATTTATACTGTGAGATGATCTTTAAAGTTGTTACAGAATTTTTGAAGAATGCATTTTCTTTGTCAAAAGAAAAGGTATTCTGATATTACCAGCTCTGCTCTACTGTTTTGCCTCACATTGTTTAGCAAGTGGGAACATGGGAATCATCAGATCCTTGTGCTCAAATGCTCTTTTCTTCAGCTGCTGCCTCGCTGCTGGGTTCTGCAGGTTGCAAGGATGTTGTTAAAAACACTGTTTTGTGGAGTGTTTGTGTCTTTATTTTTATGACTAGACAGTCACTGTTGGGCATTTCAGTGAGGTACTTCTGTTTGATTTTAAGTTGCCTCTACAGCAAACAACTTTTGGACATAGATGACATTGTTTTGACTTAATAATGTCTAAAATTAGCTCAGTGGCTTGAGACTGTGCTTCAAGAACCTGTGAAATACAGTTAAATCTCAGAACTGCAAGTAAGTCATTATGAAGGTCGTGGTGAAATCAGTGACTTCTTGTTTCTGTTTTAATTAAAGTCACTTCCCTTTTCCTTCTTTACAACAATTTTTTTTCATGTAATCTGACAGTCAGTCCTTGGTGAGGTGACTTTGTCTCTAATCTGATATGCTGTAGTTTAATATTTACCGCATCGGAACAAGTTTTTATTTATAGCCTTTACACAATTAAATGTAATGGTAAATGCTTTCTCTTGGCATCTACAGTGAAATCTTGGTTGAGACTATAAGTGCAAGAGACATGAAGAATCTTTTCCTGTTCTGTGCATCAAGTCAGTAACTGGCAGCAGTTGCATTTTAAGATATTTAGCAAACACTAACAAACAAGCCTGGAAGCATTTTAGAATTGTAAAGAAATTTGTAAAGTATTTGCCTAATTTATGGCAAACCTTAAGACTTCAGCAAAAGAGAATTTCAAAGCAATGTAGTCAGGAATATTGCACATTCTTTCAGGGCCAGTTATCTTAAGGTCTTCTGCAGACACTTTTCAGCAAGAACAATGCACGATTATGAGCTATGGTTTAAAAAAGAAGTTGTTATCTTTTTATATGTGCCTTTATTTGTATGTATGTCAAAGGGGGAATACAAGTGCAGAACTGGGTGCACCAGAGTGAGCACACTGGATCTGGCTGGGGTAGAGTTCATTTCCTCTGTGGCTGCCCATACAAGAGCCATGCTTAAGATTTGTGACCAAAACTGTTGATAATGCAGCAAGAAAAATTTTACTTATTGATTGAACAGTGTCAAAACCTCCCGTTTCTCACTGTGCCCCATGATAGGGAGTTGAGTAGAATTGGGCAAGACTCTGGGAGAGGACACATCTGGGACAGCTGAAATGAATTGACAGGAGAGGTGTCTCCAAGTGGGTATCTCAAGTACATGTTGTGTAATGTTGTAATTCCCAGGCAGCCATTCAGTTATTCTGTGTTTGCCACTGCTCAAATAAATGAACTCTCCATCAGAATCTGGAGTGCAGGGTTGACTCTGAAACAATGGAATTGCTTTTTTCCCCCAACCCTGTAGTAGTTTAAATAGCAGATGAAAGCTAAATCAAACACTGACTGCTTTTACCCTGCACAGATATTTTTAAAAGAGTGAAATTTTGTTTGGTTTGGATTTTCTATTAACTAATTGTGTACCAATACATGCCATCCATCCCCACAACAAACCTGAAGGTGTTTGAGTTCTGTGAGAACGTACAATGTGTGAGCCCTGAGTGCTCCATGCCTTGGTCACCCACCAAGTCTTTTCAACAGGGAAGACAAACATACATTTTCTATGGCCGTATTTAATTAAATGGAATAATACAATTCATGTTTTCCAAGAGTGCATTTTTATGGTACAAGCTGTTAAATTAGCTTCTGAAAAAATCTTAGGTTGACTCAATGGACTGAAGTCAAATAATGGTGGGTTTTCCCATGTCATCCTTGTGAAGGTAAATATGATTTTAAAAAGCACATGTTGCAGTGGGTTGTTAGATTTTCTGAAGCTCTAAGATAAAATAAAAGCTGAAATCTCGTGTCTAGACCATGTATGAAAGCAATTTTTGTTAATTTAACAATGTCAGTACTGAATGCCTAATTGTTTCTTAGATTATCGAGAAGGAAGGGAGTCTCAATTTCATAAAGAAGCCATTTTATTTCATTTGCTAATGTTTCCCTGAAAATTCAAAGGTCTAGCAGAAAATAACCTTTCCATGCTTGAGCATATGTAATAGTCTCTCCAGGAGAGGTTTGTTATGTGCTACAGGTGAATTCAAAATCGAGCTCATTTTTAATGGAGTCATGGCTAAATGTTAAACTCATTACGTAATGTTCTGAACTGGTACTAATTACAGTATAGCATATACTGAAATGTGGCAGTGAAGTCACATTATATGAGCCCTCATCTTTTAATAGAAAAATTAAAAAAGGAAACTAATGAACAAATTATTTCCCTGTGCTAAACTTGTCGGTTTTGCCTATTGATTTTTTTTTTAATACTGGTAAATAACACTATAAGAACAACAGCAGGTGTAGTCTTGTTATAAGCATGGAACTGTACTAGAGAAAGTGAAATTTTACAACAGAAAACACCAACCCCACGCAAATTATTCTGTGTATACACTGTTCATTTATAGAATATAATAACTTCTGAAATGCTGTGACAGGTGAGAAGATCATTTAAGCCTGTGTGTGTCATAGTCAAAGGATACAATAGGACTAAAAGGTAATAGCAAACAAATTGCTAGATATGAGGAAGATCCCTGTTACAAGGCGTGTGGCCTGATCCAGAGCAATCAGAATAGGAAAAAGAAGGAAGAAAATGTTGGATGTCTTGGAGGCAAAATAGAATGAGAAGCAGTTTCTCCCGGGTTGGTGTTGGAGCTCAACCACCTAAAACATTGTTAAAACCTCACCATGGCTTCTGTGTTTGTGGTGTTCTTTCCATACTATATCTGACACTAAATAAGTTGTTGGTGAAAGCTAAATAGCCTTTTCTATTAGAAATTTGTTTAGACTTTTTCTTTCTTTGTTACATGCTGTTTTCCAAAGTTGTCTAGTGATAAGAGTAAGGTCAGTGAAACTGGTGAATAAGGTTATTCCCATTTGCTCAGGGTTATAAAGTAAATAACCAAATGTCCTTCTTCAGGCAACAAGAGCAGTACTTTGGCTGATCGTCTCCACTTTGTGCCCTCGCAGAGCTGCCTGGGTAAATGAAGAAAACTTTCTCCTTTAATACCGTTGTGACTGCCAGCTAAGAATCTTACTGAGCTCCAGCCTACCCTGAGAGCACTGCCAGATACCGAGAAATGTGACACAATTTGCCTCAATTAACTGTTACCAGGGTTAAGTTATAGACTACTCAGAACTGGAGTCCCTTGAGTGAGAGATGGGGAGTGTCTGAAACAAAAGCCAGCTGTGGAGAAGATCGGGCTGAAGTTGGACTGGGCCACTTGAAATGAGTGTTCCACTGAAACTGCTGGGACTAAGGAGCACTGTGAGCAAGAATAAGTGTTGCTCTTTCAATAGGGCTGTTATACAACTTGAACTGTCAAAATGGAAATAATTGGATTCTTCTTACTTTTAAAAGAGATGATTTTAATATCAAAACCCCGATTTTTCCATTTGCAGGCTTCAACTTATCACCATATTCAAGAAATAATGGTGCAGTTACTGCGCACAGTGAACAGAACTGTTATTACAATGGGACGAGATCCATTAATTGTGAGTAATATTTTAATGCATTTTCAATGCTTTGAAACTCATTTTATAGTTATCATAGTTATCCTGTAAAAATGCAAATGTAGTATTTGTGGAGTCCTTGTGAATTATATTTTTAATTTAAAAGAAAAATTCTCAAGCTTTACTCTTTCTTCATTCAATTGTGCCACTGTAGTGTCTTTTGAGAGTATTTGTGAGGTTTGGACATTCTTTAAAAGAACAAATGATAAATCTAAAGGTAGTTGATATTTACAAAAAGAAGAAAGTTTTACAAACCTGGATGAAGGACGTGGTTTCAGACATTGAAAAGAGCATCTCTACTTGTCTAAAGTGAAATTGTCTGAGTAAAACTAAAAAAAACTCCAAGAAACAAAAAACAAAGCAAAACAATATGCTACTCTGAATAGTTCATATAAATAAGTGGCAGAGGGGAAGAGGAAAATATCTGGAAAAGTGCTGGCACAGAACACTGACCCGAGATTATTTTTGTTGAGATTCCGTTGTTTAAGAGTTATATTCAAAGACAGATTCTGCAATTTATTTAGATTTAAGTACACATCTGAGTGCTCCTCAGGATTTAGACTATTTGTGAGAACGTAGGGAATTCATCAGGAATTACAATGCTTACCCTTCAGACTGTGCACTTATGGGAATATATATATTAATTATTTGTCTTTAGAGATTTGCATTATTCTGCAAAATCGTGAGCATCATCTGCTTGATTGTTTTAGGCCACAAGAGGTAAATTGTGTGCCTTTTAACATCTACTGTGTTTGCGTCTTTATTTCTATTGGATAACCAAAAAAGCAGTTTTAGATCATTGCCAGCCAGAGCATGTATGCCTCCTAATGATGAGTCTCCTAATAATTGAGACTAATTGAGTTCTTCAGAGGAAATATTTGCCAACGGTTGGTTCAAACTCCCTAGTAGTACATCTGCAAGATTCAGAAATCATATTAGCTGTTTATTTAAATTCCAGCCTGTTGCTGTTCTTGTGTAACCCTCGGGCACATCCACGGTCACAACAGGAAATGGTTTGGAATGAGGATCAGTGACCCTTTTGGTTCTCTACAGTGCTTGAAAACGTTTTCTCTACAAGGAAAGCATGATATGGGTGTTGTGAATGACCTAATCAATCTATTAAGGAGCATTTCTGGATACCGTAAACAGCACATGAAGAAATAAAGCAAAGCTGTTGTAACCCTGCATAAAAGATCCATTAGGAAACAAGCTGGTTACAGTAAATTGAAATGGCTTGGAAAATCTGTTGCTTTTTTTTCTTTTCCTTCTACTCTACTGTAATTTCTTCAGCTGTTTTAACCTGAAAAGTACAAATTCAGTGTGAATTTGGAAATGCAGTCTTTTGGCTTCAAACTAAGCTCATGAGTACCTATGCATATGTGTATATTTGGCATTTTAGAGGCTTTTCAATGCAGAATTCCAATAAATTGTCAAGTTTTCTACAGCTGAGGTAACACCTCTCAACAGAGTAGTCTTTTACATGCAAAGGAATTGTTTTTAGTGAACAAAAGTCTTTTGCATTCAGAAAGAACTGGCAAAAGAAGATTGTTCCATGCTTTGCATGCTACCTTTATTTCATCAAGTTAATTTCCAGGTTTGCTTGAAAACTTTCTGAGAGGGTCAAACTTGCTGAAAACCTGAATTCTTGATCTTTTACAAATGAATCAGATAGTCAGGAATGCTTAGGTGGGCTCAGGTTGCTGCAGGTTATGGTGAACTCTGGAAGTACAGGTGGGATTTGTGGTCAGCTGCAGTCAGACTGCGTAGCTGATGTTACACACATAGAAGTGACATTTCAAGTGGGGCTAAATCTGTTACTTCCAAGAGAACAGAAGGTTACTCTTTAGATTCTTAAATCCATTACTGTGCTTGTGAATATCACAAGTAAATTTTTATCTTCTACAGTGTAATTTTGTAAAATTTGAAAATGGTGTGGAAAGCAGTGCTAACACTGTTACACTGATAAAAACAATGGTTACAATTTACAAGACCTGTAATTTTTTGCAAGTCTAAATGCCTTGCACCTGAAAGATAAATGGATTTGATTTACCTGAGGGTTTTGGGGGGGTTTTTGCTTTCTGGCAGGGAGAAGCAGGTTAATTTTCGTATTCAGGTATTCTTTTCACAATCTTCTAGCTTGTTGGCAGAGATCTGGGTTTACAGTTGCCTTGATCTTTCCTTGCTGTGATGCCAGTTGAAGGGAAAGAGAAGGTGCTGCCTTGGGCTTAGCTGGTAACTGCCTGCTGGGAGCTGTGTTCATGTAATTACTGCAAAGAGTCAGGCTCAGAAGGAAATAATCCCTTCAGGAGAAGGAGTTGGTGGGGGAAAGGTAATTTGGCTCTCTGCAGATACTGCAGGGAAGACTTACTTAAGTGCCATTCTTGCCTTCATCGTGGTGTTTTAGAAGCTGAAGGCTTTAACAGCTGCTTGGTTGTTTTCACTCTTAAAAGCCAACAAAATCTTGACTGTTTATAGCCGTAGAAGTGCTTCTGAATTTGAAATGAAGAGAGACAAGTTTGTTGTCTGAAATTGGCTATTCACACTGTATCTCGAACACTTCATGAAATTTAGACTTTTAGTTCAAGATCATTGTCATGTAGTGAAGTCCTACCACAGGAATTATAGAAGTCAAGTTTATAAACTGTGTAGAACACAGAAATACTTGTTTTCAGTCTTGGCTTGGTGAGGTAAATAGAAATATCATAAAACCACCATATACATCTTAAAGGTTTCCTTTAGAACTTCCAAAATTGATTTTGCTCACAATATCAGTTTCACGTGATGAAATAAGTGTAGATAAGCTACATAGAGAAAGTTTTAGACAATATTTATATATGACATTGTACAAATACAACTTTGCCAAAAATAAAACTGTGAGCTCTGTTAAGCAAAGCTACCCTAGAGCTTTCTCTGTGGGGAAATAATGATCAGAGAAACCACTTGCAGAGCTGCTGTTGTTGGAAAACTTGAGATATTCAAATATACTCATGGTCTAACTAAAAGCTACAGCTTTTTTGGTTGGGTATTCAAATCCTTGCTCTACCTGGAAAAGCTGCAGAATGACTCCATGAAATGCCTGTTAGTTTTCCATTCATTTTTCCTTTTCCAAAGAATAGCTGTTCCATTCTTTTTTAATCTAAATGTTATTTATTATTAATTGACTCCTGAAACCTAATAAAATGATCTCATTTTATTGCAAAAGATAACATCACATTTTAAGGGCCTAGAAATACACAATACATATATTAGGGAATAAATGTCGTTAGGAAGATGGTGTGTGTCTAAGTTGGCAGGATTACTGTAGTGCACAAAGCCGTGAGAAACCCTACATGAACTGCTGTTACATGAGAGAAATCAGTATTTTGTTCATAAATTCTTAATTTTTAAAGAAAGTTAGTTTGACTCCATAAAACAACAATTTCAAATACAGTAATTTTGGAATATTCCACGTTCTTTGCAATGTTTTATATATAGCATATTTTAGTTGTCATTTAAATGTATATTTCACAGAAGCCCACGATATTTTTGTAATCAAGTGCTGTCAAGTAGCTATGGTTTGTTTGGGTTTTAGGGTTTTTTTTTGGCAACTTATGTGGGTTTTGTGGGTTATTTTTCAATTTTATTTTAGAATGTGTTTGTATTTCTAACATTTCTTTCCTACTCTGGGAGCTGTTTTTAGGGATTAGACTGTAATTTTGTAAATCAGAAATTTTTTTTTTGCCTGTACTTTTACCTTCCAACAGTCTTCCAATTTCTATTGCTTTTCCAATCTTGACACCATAAATTGTGTAGTGTGTCTGGTAATTTTTTATTTCCTACAGGAATTAATAATTAATTACTCACATAGTTTTAAAATTTTAAACAATAAAACAAACCCCAATGCTTTCATAACATATTTTCATAGAGCCAAGATTCTCCAATTATGTGTTACAAAACCATTAAATTTTAATTTTATGTTGCTAAGATACAAATTTTTAAATTTAAACAAAACAGCAAGTAAGCAGCATTACCCTCTTGCTGGTGCATCTTCGACTGACGCTTTTTTAAATTACCTTTTTTTTGTAACAAAAGCCTTTTGTTCCAATCTTCTCTTTCAAGTTTTATGTAGAAAACCTTTAGCGTGTGAGGTACCGTGGAAAAGGTGGGCAGTAACTCCTCGTGGCCTTCCTCAAAGAGAGTGCTTTCACAGCACTGGAATTTCATATTTCCCTTCAAGGGAAACAGATGTCTTGAAGGGGGGCAGTTTGGAAGCTCTGGCCAGAGGGAAGGCTGAGGCACAAATGGATGTTCCGCGGGAGCAGTGGGAGCTGGGGGTCAGCTGGCCTGAAAACCTCCAGTGCTTCCCACCGTGCAAATGTTCCAAAGAGAATTTCACATCCATATGTGGATGATCCAGGCGCTACTGACTGAGAGAGAACTGAAAAACAACCAGCTCGGGAATCAGGAAAACAGAGGCTAATTTTGACTGAGAGATTAAGGATTAAGAGTTGTTTACGGTTCTGAATTCCATTGAGCTCAGACATTAAAATATAAAACCCATAAGCGCTTAAATCAGTGTATTTCATTTTTTCAGGAGAGTTGCTGCTTTTTCGGGTCATAAAAAAGACTTAGAGCCTTACTTGCAGCTCCCTTTGGTTGGACTTTCTTAAACTAAAAAGAATGTGTCTGTTCTTGCATAGTTTTCCTGACCCCAGGAATTGATTGGTGCAATGTGGTGAACCAAAGTACTGTAGTTTGATTAAATTAAGTAATCTGGATGCTTTGAAAATATATTGAAGGTAGTATATGCATGATGTGGGCAAACACAAAATCAGATATCTAAAATTAGCTTTTTTTCTGCTTTTTAACTAAAAGAAAGGCAAAAAGATTGCTTTAATATAATAAATTGTTAAAAAATCAGTTCACTACAGAAAAACACTTGTTGGTTTTACTAGTGTTACACCTGTTGGTATTGCTTATGATTATACTTTACCACAGGGGATATTGATCTTAAAATGTTATTCTAATACACAAAAATAACTTATACATTAATAAATCCTTCATTGCGTTAGTTATAGAGAATAATGCAAAAAAGAAATGCTGTTGGCACACCACCATAAGCATTATGTGTACTTGAATGTAATATAGTGATGTGTTCTGATGTAGTCATTTAACTCTTACCTTTTTTATGACCACACCCTATTATTGAAGAGCTTTTCTGTCTCACTAAAGACATCTAAAGGCATGTTAGTAAAAATTAATTTCCTTCTGAAAAGCCTCTCAAAAAACAATAGTTTTGTGCCTGTCATTTCTGTACTGACTGAACTTAACACGGAAATGTTTTTTAAAGGTGTTGGTCCTTAAGAATTTTGATAAACTAAGCCACAGCATACTGCATAATTTCTTCTAAAAGACTAAATTTATATTAAAAAAATTAGTGCTTCTAGACAAAATTCTTCTGTGCAAAATTGTTTTTAATGTATTTTCAAATGTGTAATTAACCCTAAGAATTCAAGGAACACAGAAGTGTACAAAAAGTGTACAGACATTTTAAACTACCATTCCACAATTAATACAGGACTAATTAGAAAAATAGAATGCAGGGGTTAATCTATGGAATACCCTGAACCAGAGTCACTTCTAAGAAAAGGTCTGCAGTACATTCCACTAAACTTGCTTTGGAAAACCTTTTCCCCACCCTATGAAGTGTGACCATGTCCTCATGAGTAAAATAATTGTATCTTCAACCAGAAATTGGGTTCCACTGGCACACGCTGTGCTGAGGGTAACTCGAGTATTTTTGGAGGAGAGAAGTATCTGCGTTGACATTTGATAAAATCTTTTCAACAGATATAATTTCTTTTGTGTAATACAGATAAGTTCACTAAGTATTACTTTTATATTCAATTTTGTAACATGTATTAACTTACATCTTAAGGCAAAAAAAATCTTGGGATATTTTGGTACAGCAATACAGACCTTAAATGGACATACTGGGGAAGTGATTCAGTAAGATAGTAGCCAAAATAGTTGTTCCTCTTTATCCAGCAATTGTGTGATGACATCTGAGGGATTGTGTTCCGTTTTAGACTGCCCAGTACATGAAAGACATCAACTTAACTGGAGGGAGACTGCCAAGATGGACTGCAGCATGTGAGATGAGGAGAGGCAATGAAAATTGGA
Source organism: Atrichornis clamosus (assembly GCA_013400975.1). Classification (NCBI taxonomy): domain Eukaryota; kingdom Metazoa; phylum Chordata; class Aves; order Passeriformes; family Menuridae; genus Atrichornis; species Atrichornis clamosus. The sequence goes on from WBMZ01013889.1 coordinate 151,006, forward strand.
TTTATTCAGTCTTTAAGAAGTGAAGACTTAGGAGAGAGGTCTCATTATCCACGTAGTTCTTCTTGAAGGTGTACTTGGACAGAGCAAGATGTGATGGACACAAGTTAGAATGCAGGAAATTCAGATTAGATGTTAGGAAGAAAACCTGAAACAGCCTGCTCCAAGGAGCTGGGGATTCTTGTCTTTGGAGATACTCAGAACTCAAATTCACTGAATTGGACCTTGCTTGAGCAGGGGGTTAAGCCCAGAGTTGCTGTGACGTTCTCTTGTTTTATAATTCCCCAATTATTTTCAGAGAAGTCTGTTAAATGGCTGAAACTTCTAAATGGTGGCTTCTTATAATGAACAAATAAAAGGACAGAGTAAAACTTAACCTGAAATTCTATTTTTTGTTGTTCAGTATTAGATGACAACAACGAAAATATTTCAGTGGGGATATGAAATAATTGTATTTGTCTCCTTTGAGGAGAGATTTGTTTGAACAACATAAGTTTCCCTGAATTTGTGCTTGATGATGTGGTTTGTTCAAAGCTCATTGAAGATCTTTCATTTTAGTCCATGTTGCTTATAAATAGGAAAAGAAGGCTGTGTGGCATGCTTAGCTTTGTCTACCACTGTTTTTTAAAGTAGGGATTAAACCTTGTTATTTTTGGAAATTTGAAAAAAAGGTCTTTACAAAGCATATGAAAGTGTCCTTGGAAAAAAATGAGAAAGCTTCCTTTCGAAAGAAACAATTTATTTTCTTGAAAATTGTATCTTCATGCATCTTTATTCAGTGAGATGATTTAACTAAATTCAATTATTTTGATTTTTTCAGATACTCAAATTAAACATTCTTAATCTTTGTGATTTCATAACAGCACATTTTCAGGTGCCTGCTCTTTCTGTTCTAGTGTCTTTTGAAATGTAAAAGGATGTATAAGGAAGTCAAATCCACCAGAAGCATTTTCTTTTCACCTTTTTTGTTTTTCTCCTTAAGTCCTTTTTCTCGGGGGCTGGAGGATCAGGTGGTGGCTTCTGAGGTGAAGCTGAAGCTGAATTTTGCTCTGCAATGTCCAGTGTTTTCAAAATCTGATGAAATCTTCCTTCTTGTTGTCTGAAGTCATATTCTACACTATGGAAAAATCAAGAGATTTATGCTAGTAAGTGTGAAATTCCCCTTTAAAAAGCATGCTAAAAGGATGCTTACCTCATCAGAATAACTTGGCATTATTCAATGACAGATCCTGGTGTAAACACAAGGGGTTTGGAGGCTGCTTCTTTGAAAATAAGATCATCCCTTAATTTTTTTTTTGAGGGAAACCCTTTACTTCATATGAGTTAAGAACTCCAACACTGTGCCCAAAACAATGGGACAAAAATTAAGGAAGACCAAATGAAAATGTACTAGGATGACCTTTCAGTGCATTTTATTCAAAGGTCAGATTTTGATACCATAATCTAATAGTCAAATGCTTGAAGTTAAGGGCTCTCACATGCTTAACTTTGTTAAATGTGAATGTGTCCCACTAGGACACAGGCTAGGAACAAAAATGTATTAAATTCAGCCTCGATGTAAGTCTTTGAGATAAGTGGTATTAGTTAACAGGAAAGTAGAACTCCTTTTCTCCATTGACACCCCTAATTATTATTGATATCAAACCAGAGCCAAGATGTTAATTAGGTAACAGCAGGTGAGTGCATAGAAGTAAATGTAAAGTTCAAAAGAGTCAATGTGGACAGGGATCAAGCAGTATTGTATTTTCTTTATTTCAATCATCTTTTCTGGGCTGATGAGTGAGTTATATCAGCTGTGTCTACTGTGGAGTTTTTAGGAGGCAGGGGAGAATAAAAAGGTTGTAGTTTCCATAAAACAAGCAATTTGGGAGGAAAAGAGCATCATCTGAGAAGTGTTGGGATGTCTCTTTAAGGCTCTAAATCTGATTTTGGCACTGATTAGAAGTCTGTAAAGTTAGTAGATATGCATATCTTTAAACACTATTAATTGTGATTATTTTTATATAGAATCCATAAACATCATTAAATAATGTGTTACAATTAACTAGAAGCTTGTTTCCCTTACATTTCATGTGGTTTGGTGTTTTTCAGGAAATACTATAATTCAGCTGGTAAAAAGAAAGCAGTAGGATTATTTTCATTTAGAAGAGCATAGAAGGATCTCTGATCAAGCAATTCTTAATAAATATAAGAGAAGTAGAAGGAAGTGACATAAAATCAGTGTCTCTTGCATTTTATCATCCTATTACTAAAACTGCAACTTAATACTTTTCAGTAGTCACAGACCATGGGCACTGGAGAATAAACTGTTGGGTTTATAGAATACCTAAGAGTAGCATCTGCTCATGTTATTTTCTTCTGCCCTTCCTTGAAGTTTTTAATTTAATGTTGGAGATATCATCTCCAGAGGGAAGAGGTCAATTCAGTCTTTGTTTAATACTGCCCATGATAACTGGTTTTGATTGCAACTTGCATTTGTTTACTATAATACAAATATTTCTGTTACATGATCTAGATTGAAAATCCCAAATCTGGAATCCCTGCTGGGTAGTTAATAAAGCTAAATTTACAGTCACTCTTAGGCTGAAAAGCTCTTTATTACTTTAGTGCTCAGTGTAATCTACACCGGGATTTCTGTGGGATCAGTGCATTGCTGGACTCAGGGACCGTGTGTGATAAAGATGGTTCAGTGACAGCAACCCAACATTCTGTGTGTGCAGGGTTTGCATCCGTGAGGAGCTGCGTTCTTTAAGAGCAGGAAAACTGGGAGCAAGATAAAACACTTGGTTCTATAACAACATCAGTGATGCTCTGTTAGGGGGGAAAATACTTGCATGGACCTTTTAGACCACATAAAACACAGCAATTACGTGTTTGTCTACAGCAAACACTGACAACAATTACTTCTTTCAGAATATTGTCTGAATAACTTCAAATATTAGTGACTCAGAATGCTTTATTCCATGACCACATCTTGTGGAACACCTCTGTAAATCAAACTGTTGTCTCCTTGCTGTCTTCTGTTTGCCTCTTATAACTAGAAAATTTTTAGAGCAACCGTGTTCTGTACATGTTCTATTCATCACTGCACTCTGAGCCTCCCACCACCATTATCGTTGCAAACTACCTGGTAAATCAAAAAGGGCCCTTAATGTTTTCTTGCTTCCTCTGTTCTTTCCTTTGAATGATGGTGCCTGTTGTTCAGAATCTTTTCTACACTGAAACTACATAAACTTAAAAACACTATTCTTCAGAAGAGAGAAGGCATTCTGTGGTAAATAAATTCTAGAGAATGACCCGTTCATGTCTAGTCCCATAAAATACACAGAGATTGTTTGTTCAGAGACAATGATCAAGTAAAGGAGATCTGGTTTGTCCTGGATCTTCTTTATTTTTTACGGATACAGTCTGTACTCTTGACGTCATGTATCTTCCCAGAGTATCCAGTGGGCTGTGAAGAAGACCTACAGCTTTGTCTCAGAGGAGTTATGGTGTTTAATTTGTGATGAGTTAATTACTTTGAAATTTCATTACCAGAGGTTTAGGACATCAGTACATGACTGAGTTTTATGTTGAACTGTAGTTTCCAGTGCTGTGGCCAGTTTATTAAGCTCTTTACTAAATTTGGTTCATACAGAACATGCACTGTGAAAAACACTTCCACGTGAGTATTTTCTATTAATTTTTTCCATTTAAAAATTTGAAACTATAGTGATTGCAAACTGTTGAAGACAATGGTTTGCCACATTCTTTGAAATGAAGGAAAAGGTTTCACCGTAAAAGAGAAATTCTCTTACCCTTTATTTTTGTAAATATAATCAAGTAACTCTAGATGTGTGTTTTCTGCCTCCTAACTGAGCTTGCAGAGATTAGATAATGCATTTATAAATTGCTGGAAGCCTTATAAAACCCCTTGCTGAATGGGCAACCTGTATGTTCAGTACAACCAAGACTTTGTACCTGCTGGCTTTTGGGTTGATATCTGAGAGCTGAAGGCTCTTTGTGTGTTTCTATAGACACAGCATTTAAAACATGTACAGCTTCCAGAGCACAGCACTGCTGAGCTTTCTGGTCATAAGAGTCTACCATAAACTGCAGTTTAAATTTGAAAAGCTTACACTCAAACTGCTTCTCTGAAAATAATAAGTGAGGTGAAAAGTGTGAGAGTTTGGGGGTTTTTTGCACGTTGACATGAACTGTAGCTGTAACTCACTGCCATTCAGAGAACTGCGTGTTTACCTTTTCCAGGGTCTAAGACTATTACAGAAATCCTAGCTTTAAAAATGTAGCACACAGAGGAATTTCATAATCAGAAGTGGCATCAAGAATTTTCAAAGCATTCCAGCAATAAACATGTGAAACCTTAGTGGGAAGATTTTGATTGAGTTCTCCAAAGTGGGGTCCCCCTTTCAGCTAACACCACTATTAATTGTTTTCTGCTTGGGGAACAAAGCACCTCATACAAACCACTTGGTCTTGTCTTAAAAACTGGGCTAGTCGTAGTTGAGACATTTTATAGGTGTGAGCAAAACGTTGTGTTGTGCACTTGGAGGGATACCCAGCCAGTGCAGAACTGTGTGAGGGAGCCAAGTACCTGTAAATGATGCACGCCGTGTTCTGGCAGGTGCTGCAGTTGTTGAGGTCCTGCCCAGTGTGGTAGAAGTTACGCCTGGAACAGACAGCAGTCCATGTCATGTGGGTTTACAGATGCATCAACAGATCTCTGAACCTTTTATGAGCAAAAGCAATTCTGTTCACCACTTCTGTTATCTCTGCTAAGAATTCTAGTTTAAAATTCTAAGTTAGAAGGTTTCTTTAAAAAACCCAAACCCTGTGATTCTTATCTTGCATCTTTCCCACCTCATGCTGCTAAGAATTCTGGTTGTTGGTTCTTGCATGAATAGTTGTTATGAAAACATTTAGACATGCAACTGCTTCTAACAAACACACTTTCAAGTATTTGAAAATCCATGCATTTGCTGAATTAGTCTGATCTCTATCCTTATGCTTTCCAGTCTCCTCTTTTCATGTTTCCTTATTTACATATAACCAAGTCTGATTTTTACTGCTGATAACATGCAAATTTGGAGAGTTGAGAAAACAAGAAAAGTGACTTTTCATGCTTAACACCAACTAGACCTGAAATATTTTCATGATGGAGAGATCTGCATTAGAAACAGGTTGAGATTGGTGGCTCACTATGTCTGAAGAAAATGTTACACACTTAGCAAGTTTTATTTGAATTAGGGGAGATCAGTTGGTGCAAAAATAATTTCCTGATTGTTTGGGGAAAAGTGGAAGTTCTTCATGTGCTTTGTTGTGCTCTCTGTACACGTACTTGGAACATTCAGTGTTACTGCGAGGTGAATCTGCCAAGGTGGATTGAAGCTTCTCCTTCAATCTCAGAGTGACACTTCCAGATATTTGACAAAATTTTTCCTTCCAACCGTATGGTAACTGAACAGAAATGGATTACAAATGTTGCTGGATAATCCGACAGTGCTTCACTGCAAATTAGTCTGTGCAGTGGGCAGATTTGCAAACATAATTGAAACTTGTGCAGTCTCCCATACAGAACTGCATGAGGGGAGAAGCGGTGGGTGTCCTTTTCTGTCATTTCCTAAGGAACCACAGTTGAGTAGTAGTTGGATGAGGAATACAATAGAGAAGTGATTGCTTAGGTTTGACACATACCTGGATCCCTGCCTTCAATCTTGCTTCTTACCTGAATTTTTGGGGTTTGGTGTGGTATATATGTTTTATGCATTTTTGCAATTAGTATGTCTGTGTGGATTATGCCTATTGTGTTTAGGCTATTATAATTTTGGCGCTAGAAAATCATATGGAAAAACCTTATGAGGGAGAGTAGCTGGAGTTGAATTGTATGGGAAAAATATTATATAGAATAAGAATTTATGTGGGCACAGTGTAAGCTAGCAAAACTATTTCATGCTAACAGCCAGATGGACATTTCTGGTTAATGTTTCCAGACTGAAAAATGTAATCTGTATGAAGTAAAATCATACAATAACTTGATTTACATTATTTTAATTTTTTTATGAGTGTAAATTCTTATTTGGATTGTGAGTTGTAAAGTTATTCAACAGAAATACAGGAAGTTAACTTCAATTCCCAACTAAAATACTTGGTAAAAAAAAAAAAATTCTTTAGAATAGAATTTTTTGTTTCTTCAGAAGTTGTAAGAAAATTGGAGTATATAAAATTGTAGCCTCAGTTAGATCTGTCCCGGCAGTTCTGCCCACATGGGAACAAGTGCAAATACCTGATGCTGGGAGGGGTGAGCACGGCAGTTGTTAGGCTGTGTCTCACACTGAGTTTAGCAAAGCCAGTGTCAGCTAAAGCCAAACTATGAAGGGACTTGCTTCTCTGTTAAGGCCCAAATACCACAAAAGTGTAAGATACGTTTTTGCAAACTCATCTTTAAATATCAGAAGAGCTATGTTTTTCAGTAGCAAAGGTTAAAAGGATGCTAGCATCTACTTTACACTTCTGATGAATTGCTAATATTAAAAATGCACCATACCCTTCACTGAGGGCTCTGGATTTTTCCAGGTCTTGGATTACATTCAAAAGGACTTTAATCTTCTCCTGGTTCGACTGCAAGGATTCCTCTACAGACTGCAGCCTGCCTTGTAGGGCACAGAGTTCGCCATGTGCCAAGTGGATTTGATTTATTTCACTAATCTCTTTGTTGCTTTGCGGTTCTATTCCATTCCCTGGTGGATAAGACTTTATGTGAAATCCTTCTAAACAGTTGTTACACTGGGAAACATCCGACTGGGTGGAGTTTTTCTCGATTTCAGTCTTACTTGACAGACCAGGTTTGGACGTGTTGCTGCTGGTCAGCGATGCTTTGTGATCATCATTTGGTAATGTCACGCAGCTGGAATCTGGCTTGTGCTCTCCCGCCTGGTGACATTCTCTGAGGAAACAAGGAGATGAGCTGTGATTTGATGGAGGTGACACTGGAGTAGTTTCCTTACTGCTGGCATCTTTGCTGGCTACAAACGGCTCAGAGTCACTTTTCTCCGCTTCCCAAGCAGCAGAGTGGGGATTACATTCACTGCAGTTTGTAGAATTGCTTAGGCAAGGCTCTGCTTTTTCAGAATCAGATGATAGTGTGCTGTTTTCAGTACTCTCGTTGCTGTTGATGATGGTGGAAGGATGCAGTGAATTACTTGAAGTTGTGGTTGTGTCTGGTCCATGCGCAGAAACGTTTGTGTCTTGTGGGAAACTCACGTGTATGTATTCAGGCACCTGTGTAGACGCAGTTGTCTTGTCTGATACCGAGAAATCCTCCGAGTAGATCGGTCCATTGCTTTGTGCTTTTGATGGTCTTTGACTTAAGTGACTGCCCACCTCACTATTCCTGCATCCATCCTCCAAGTGATTACTTATTCTTAAGTAACAGAGATCTGAAGACATCGTGTCTTGGTCACAAAGATTGCCATTTACCTGGATGGAGTTTGCAGGCTCCGTTGGCATTTCTGTCAATGATTTGCTTACTGCCAGCTTTTTCTTTTTAAATACCGGGAAGTGTTTCCTGAGGCTGGGAGATGTTTGTATGGCAATATTCCGAAGCCCCTTCTGAGCCCTTGGAAAAGTTGGTGATTGAGTTAGCAAAAAACTATGATCCCTAAATATTTCTGTTTTTCCGGTTGTGAGTGCTGTATCTTGGGCAGGATCAGCATCCAGTTCTGTCTTGGTGTTGACACCATCATCCTTGAACCGAACTTGCTGAGATTTGGTCCTGCGGTGCTGGGGGTGTCTCCTAAAATCCACTGAATCCAGACTGTTCCTTTTCAGTAGCACTGGTCGCATTTTCATGTTTTGCTGGGCCATTGAATCACAGTTTAAAGTCTGTAAGTAACGTGTTTCTTTGCGACCCATTTCATTTGTCATTTGACCTGTATGTTAATATTGTTCCTAAGTTACAAATGAACACCTTACTCCTGGAACTTATCATACTTCTCCTCATTATTATGTATACTTTTAACTGACATGCTCTCTTTAGGAATCTTTTTTTCAAATTTAATTGCTGATTAGACCAAAAACTAAGGTAAATTAAATATAAAATTTAAGGAAAAATTTCTTGTAGCTAGGGAATTCAGAAATCCTTGTGTCTGAAGCTAACGTGGTCTTTGTATTACAAAATTGTTGCACTTGCAGTTAACTGATTTAAAGGTAAGGTTGAGTCTATGGCTTTCCTGGTGGCTCTTATTTGAAAGCAGCTCCCCATTAGTGATCTGGCTTTGTTTTTTATGATGGACCAGTCACATATGTTTTATTTGCATCTTGTCTAAACAACAAGCATCATAACTTTTGGGGTCATTTTCATTTCTCATGCATAGTTTTACTGATGGAATATAGCCATTAATGCCAAGCTGAATTACTTTCTTTAGAGATAGATTTTCTTCTTCAGCCATCTTTTTAATGTTTCAATTAAAACTAATCTTCCCAAACAGGTAAGCAAAATGCAACCACTTCTGACCAGGGAAAACACAGCATCCAGTGGGATTCAGTGAGAGAAGTTATTGATGTGTAGTTGTACTGCAGTTCTTGTAAATACGAGGCTGATCATATCCAAGGGGTTGGTTCAGTTCTGTAAATAGAAGAGAGGTCCAGACCAAATAACCAGCAAATGGAGAATATCAGGAAATGTTCCCTGTAAATAAAAAGACAACAGTTGTAGCTGAACAAATGGACAAACAGTGTAATTTTCTTCTGCTGTCTCCTAGTAACTTTTTGTCATCAGTGGTTCTGTAACTTTGACGATGAAATACTTGTATAGAAACTGAAAAACGTTTTACAATCTTGAAGTGCCTGAACAATACAATCACAAAGACCGTCTGTTACAAATGTGGATTCTCTTACCCCAAATATTCCATGGTAGTCTGAGCCCAGGTTTTGTATATGCAATGAGTAGGTGCTGGAGGAGAGATTTATGCAAAATATGGGAAATATTTGATGGGATTTTTAATAATCCAACATAATTTCCTTTTAGGATCACAGTGATTTTTAAGATTGGGGCTGTATTCCCAGCATAGTGGTAATTTGCTATTAATCCTGTTCCCTGTTAATTCACTGGTCATTTCATTAGCTTTACTACTTTCATTAGCTCAGAACCTTTTATTTAAGCATTGCACAGATTTTACCATATTTAATTTACACGAATTGGTGAGATAGGTGCAGTGGGAAAGATCTGGTTACAGACTATAACAAGCTGTTATGTAGTATCTTGTAACATTCAGGCACTGTAATATAATTGAATGTGATATTACTCTATGATAAGGTTTTAGAAGAAAATGAGTGTTTGGATTATTTCACTGCAGAGAGAAATGTCACATGAGATATTGATGAGATAAATTTGTGCACCAATACCAAATTTCACTTTTGTGATATGCATAAAGTCGCTGAAATCACTGCACTCGCTGTGCACTGGAAACAAGTATCACAGTAAACAAGTCCAAGAGTTTCTGCAAATAACATTGCAGTGCCAAGTTCTGAGTTCTCATATCATCCACTAATTACTGGAGACTTTTAACAGTTTTGTTTGAGAATTTATCCAAATATTGCAGTAGCATTCTCCACTTCCCATCACAGCTGCTGTGCTCTAGGCAGATGGACTACTTTAAAAGTTATACTTGTCCAATTAAATTCAGTAAGAAGCTTTGGAAAGCTAATCCTTTGTGTTTTAAATAAAAGTAAAAAGCCCTTAAGGGTTTCATGAGAGCTCTTTCCTTTGGCTGTAGAGGCATGTGAGATAGATTCCTGCATTCTTAATTTGCAAATTGCTATTTTAACTCTGTTGGTTTTTAGCTACCTTGGCATCGAATACTCTGGGTTTTATACGAATTGTAGTGAAAGCTTTGGTGCTGTTGTTTATATTAAATCAAGCTGAAATAAAAAAATATATAGCTAGGAATTTTCAAATATTTGGATTGAAAACCCAGGCTAGTGAATTTCAATGAGTTATAGGTGTCTGTGCTTGAGTTAACTAATCAGTGTAACATTGCCAATTACTAAGTTTAAATAACATTTTCCCTTGCCCAGCATCTAATTCCTCATTCTTTTCTGACATAGCAATTTACAGATCTTGTTTTGCTCATTATTTCACAGTGATAGAAGTATGAAAAATTCTAAGGACCTATCTCATAGAAATGCTTTCAGTGTATTAATTTAAGTCACTCATAACAGAGAGATCAAGTCAATTTTAAATTTACGTCTTGTAAAAATAGTAACAGTTTTAGTAGAAGAAATTTTCTGTGGTTTAATGTGTGCCATGGTTCCATGACCTCCCATCCAGCTACCCAGCCTCTTCCTGCCCATCCCTTCCCTGGGCAGCTGCCCCCAGTCCTGAGGCTGTGCCTTGTGCCTTGGCTGCTTTGCTTGATGAACTCTGTGGGTTTGTTCCAGGCTCTTCATCCACCGTGGAATCAAATGCCCTGTGAGGTGCTGGACACTTTGTGTTGTTTTTAGGTGATGCACATCTCATGCTTCTCTTTTCAATGTTTTGAGTATGTGAATCTGACCGTAGATATCATTGCCTTTTTTCTTTTAGGCTTGGCTGTTATTGTTAAAGAAAATCTTGACATTCAAGGTCTCTACGCCCTTTGCACACTCACTTCTTAGTGGTGGGAGTTACTCTTCAGTGTAAACTGCTTCTTGCTCCAATGTAATTGTACCCCAGGGTGTAATAAGTGAACTGCATAGGAAAGGCTCAAGTGCAAAGCCTGCCCCCTCAAACAGCAACAGAACTGATTTTCTGACTTGGGGATTGTGGGTTTGAGTTTTTAGGAATGCACACACAGCTTAGTTAGACTGCTAGGTAGACTAAATTTGACAAGAGATTCATTTTTTATACATTATTATTCTTCCATCTTTCCTGCATCTGCCTTCCTAATTTCTTTAAGAGAGTCAAACATAATTTTTTGATTCATATTTAAGTTTAATGACTGAAGCTGTGGTTAGAGGAGTGCAGCTGGTAAGGATAGATGGAGTTACAGAGAATTGCATGAAGTGAAAAACCATGCACCAAAGATCAGTGGGGATTTTGGAAGACTGCAGATGTGTGAGAGTTGTGGTTCTGGGGGTTTTCTGCAGTTTGTAGCAAAAGTTACATATTTGACATGGTTTTCAAACTCTTTCAGCTGCAGTTGGACACCTTAAGTTTCCATTTAACTAGTTTGCTCAAAAAATAAGTGTTTTTCCTTATAGTGAAAGTGTGAGATATACTTGTAGTATTTTGATTTTCTTTTATGCATGTTTTAAAAACAATATTTATTGGAAAAAATGTTTTATCAGATTGCCTTCAATAAATAAAGGCACTAGGTAAAAGTATTTTGTGGGAGCTTTCAACAGGAAGATGATTAGTGTCATTTGCCTCCTACTTTTTAGCATCCATACTTTAAATTTCCCAATTCACTCTATGGCAGAGGGTTGGAACAAGGTGATCTACAAGGCCCCTTCCAACCCAAACTGTTCTGATTCTGTGCTGGGTGACAGAGCTGTAATAACTGTGAGATAACATATTCAGACTCAGTAGTTTTAGTCATGTTTGATTTGTGGTTTATCCTGTATAATACAGATTTTCTGTGATACACAGCTAGATACACTTTTTCACTTTAGAGAGTCTGATGCATTTAGTTATGGTTTGTGTTTGATAATAAGCTGTTTCCTAGGTGGGAGAATTAGGATGCTAAATTTCTAATAAATTTGTGTGACTGGCACTTTCCCTTGAAGGTGCAATCTTTCCAGCATTCCTAAGTGCTGTTGGGATCAGAGCCTGCCTGTGCTGGGGCTGTTGGGAACTGTGTGCTTGTCAATGGCTGCAATCAGCCTGGCCACCGCAGAGCTCTTCTTCCATATGCAGGTTCACCCCTGCTTTTCAAAATGAAAAAATAATGCCTGAAATGCAATATTTTTTAGTCAAGAAGTCTGAATTAAGGCTATAAGTGCATTGGTTTGGGTGTTGCTTCTTCCAGTTTATTTTCTGTCTCTATGAGAAACTTCAGCAATAGCTGTTGGCCAAGCTGATTAATTTAGTCATATCTCTTCTTTTCATAAAACTCATGTTGGGCTTTTTTTCCTGGAAATAATGAGAGATGTTGAGGATAAGTTTAGATATGCTTCTGAAATCCCTGGGGACTGCAGTGAAACATACATCACCAGCTAACACAAAGAGCTAGAGATGGATTTGAAACCATTGGAATTGGATGATGCTGAAAATTGCCTCCTTTTCCTGCCCTTCTTTTTTGCAGAGGGAAATGGATGGAAATGTGCTCCAAGTTACAGAGGAACTGCAAGGAGGCCTCTGAAGGGAATATTTTCAGATGAAAATGGGTGACATGCAGAGCCTATAAAGTAAAAACAGTCCCCCAGAAGTGCAAATTTGTAGCTTACTGTGATACACGGGAAAAAGCTGGCAGGGAACAGGAAAGATGAAACTGCTGAGAGAGATTTTTAAATGCCCTCTGTGTACAGGAGCCTGTCGTTGATCACAACAAGGAGTCTTATTGCTTTGTTCCACAAAACAAAGCACAAAGCTATTTATGAAGGTAAATGTGTTTATTATAAGCGATGGAGTAATTTGTGTAGCAAAGTTTTGTACCTGGAGTTTTCTCCAGTGCACAGCTTGTCTTGTGTAATATTCTTCTATTTCTTGCTCTAATTGGGCAGCACACAGAAGATCTGCTTCTGTTGGTGTGCACGGCCACAGAGGAGTTCTCTGGGTGTTCCTGTACGTGCTCAGGTTTCTCCTGCCAAGGGGTTTGGTGATGCTGAAGGAACTTAGCAGCAGCACGTGAGAAAAGAGGACTGAAGAAGGCATGAACCTTTTTAAAAATCCTGCTAGTGGGCTTTGTGAACCACCTCTAGGTGGGACAAGGTGACTGGAGAAGTGGGTCTAACACAGATCAGGAGTACAGGGTAGGATGAAAGCTTCTGTCCTCAAAAAGGGAACATTTCAGTGATGGAGGAGATTATAGGATTTTGTCTCTGATTAATTTTACACCAAGATTTGAAAATTACTTCAGGTTGGTGGGACTGGGTAGAGGAGATGCTGCGATGTTTACTGCAGCAGAAAATGGACTTAGCTTAGCAAGTTTTAAGGATGAAAATTGAGTGTGGTTTGCCTGTAATTTGATTAAGATGATGCAATGCCATTCCACATGAAGTGCTGAAGATGCACTAAAAGATAAAACCATGTCCTATGTCTGAAATAACTTTCAGAACTATGGTACTTGAAATTCCTTTTTCCTACTTCAATAAAAATAAAAGTTCTTTTCCTTTGAAAAGATGATACATTTCATTGGCTGTTTCATTAAAAAGAAGGCTTCATGGATTAGAAAACATTTTTATCTCAGTATTTCTTCTGGAGCATACATTGGAAATTGTTCAAGCAAGGTTTAGTGTCAGGAGGTAAGATGCAACTCTTTTTTCACTTAAGAGGAAAGTATTTCAGTCACATATTTATATATAGACACAAGTTGGATTCTTTTTTCAGTGTTAGTTTGCAAAGATGAGTGTACTTAAAACTGAGAAATTTCTCTTGAAGAACTGCTTGAATGCCTACAGGGAGATAGAAGTTATCCAATGTGACAGGCTGGTGAGCTGGAAAGTGTCCAAATAGCTGGTTCATAGCACAAAATTTCAGTGCTCTTCCTTGTATAAATCTTATCAGTTGAAAAAATACTGCTAAGTACTTGATGTTTGTGTCCAAGTGTGCTCACATCTTACACCTTAGATTACTGTAGGTTTATATTCAGGTATTATAAAATGTAAGCAGAGCTATAGGCAGATCTTTAGGCACGTTTGCACGTCGTGCTTCTTTGCAGGCCTCAGCATTTGGTTAGAGACTGATCCGTTCATGAAAATGACCTTTTGACCTTTCTCTGATTGTCAGTTATAACAACAATGCCTGTTAGAACAGCCAAACTTAATACTTTTCCTGAGTAGCAAACTTAAAAGGTACATTTTCGTGGTTCCTACGTGACAGGTTGCCCCTGGGCAGCACCTTTCTCCTGTTGAGATACTGCTGCAGGAAAAACCATTTAGAACCAGAATAAAGTACTTGCTAAAGACTGTGACTTCAATACCTGAGCTGTTTTCTTCATTCCAGTATTGATTTCATTCTAAAAAATAACTTTTGACTGTACTTGCTGTAGCCTCTTAGCTTTTGTTTGATTTCTGGGGTTTTTTTTCCAATTAATTTATCACTTCAGAACAAGAATGACATGGCAAAGTTGAGTACAAAAATATTTAGCAGTCTGCTGTGCTGCAGCTGCGTGTAACGCTCTGTAAGCACTGTGTGTTCAGTTATGATTCTTCAGGATCTCCATAACTTCTTTTTTTTTTTTTTGCCACTTCAGTATGTAGGAGTACTCAGTAAATGTAAGGAGTCAACTGTTACTCTCACTTGTGCCACAAACCTGCATATATTGGGAGGAAGTGAGAGAGGAAACCATGCCAGGCTCTTGCTGAACTAAATTGTCCCATGGCTTCTGTGTTTCTTAAGGAAGTACTGGGAGTGTGGAGAGATTGTGTCAGATGTCATTGTGGTAATAGTGCTGGAATTTAAAATTGCATCTTGAGGCTTTTTTACCTGTATTCCTTCAGGCCAGTGAATGACATCAGAAATGCAAGTAACTGAGTATTTGGTCCTCCTGAGATGTACTTTGTGTACTTATCTGAAAATACCTTGCTGTGCCTCTTCCCAGATGCCAGTTTTGAGAAACATTCAGTGTGGGGGAACTGAATTACAGCACCTTAGACTGGGTTGCTGCAACTGGCTGACAGTAACTGCTGGAGAGACTGGAATTGTGCCTGTTGGCTTTGGCAGGGTGTCTGCAGAGGCTGACACTTCCACAGGCTCCCAAATTCCGGTGGGAAAAGCTACAGGTGGAGGAGGAATGTAGGTTGGGATACAATGAGCAGGGGGTTCCTCTGAGAAATCTGATCAGTTGTGACCACTGCTACTTTTCAGTACCAGGGCAAGCTTTTCTCAGGCTTTACCACTCTGCAGTGTAGTTTGCAAAGTCGGGCTGATGCTTTGGCACATCTCCTCTGAATGTTTGCAAAATGAAGCTGTGATATAATTGGCAATAAGGTTCGTAGGTCAGGTTCTTGTATGAGTTCTGCATCATTTCATCCTCACATTCCAGGAGCCAGAATTATGCATCCTAGAGGGGGACTGGTGAGGAGTAGAGCAAGAGAGAAACCTCTGTTTATTATGAGTTCCCGCTATAAGCAATTTTATATCAAAATACACCAGCCTGATTATGTTGGAGAGTTCAGTGACAGGTATTTTGGGGGGTGTTACTTTTAAATAGAAGAGTATTTCATGATTAAAAAAATCTTTGTGCATGTTTGTTCTCTTGACTTTGCAGTTGTAAATTTTAGTTCTAATTCATATTGTCCATAGTGAAGGCATTAAGGAAACTCAAAGTTCAGATTTCTAAAACTTACATATATTTGGTAAAAACACCACCTCTAGGATCATGACTGTCTATTTAACAAATCAGCAGCTTCATGATACAAAAAAATAATGGGAAAGGACAAACAGGTATGGTTTGGTTTTGTCTGTTGTGCAACACTTCTCTTTAAATCCATGAGAAAGGCAGCAGATTTATTCTCTTTTGTGAGCATTCTGAAGGCAGTATTTTAGGTTCTGCTTTAAGTCTGATTCACCAACTTACCCATAATTCTCTGTGACTTTATTCTGTCATTTTATACACCACTTCTGTCCTGTATATTTTAACACTCTGAGGTTTGCTGTTGTTTGTGAGTTGCACAGATTATTATTATGCAGGGTAGATGCCTTTAAAAATGAATTGTAGCATCATTATTGCTTGACTACTACCTTTTCTAAAGGTAGAGAGAACTTGCTTTTGAAAAACCTTGCTTTCTGTGAGGAGAGCATTTGAAAGAATCCCACTTCAGTTAATTATTTATAGCCTGAAAAATAATGTAGCCTTACAATTGCACTCCAAGCTTTGCACCACTCCCCATGTTAGGAGCACCAGGAAAATGAAAGTTTCTCTGCAGCTCATGTTTTGACAGAGATACCCATTCTAAGTTACAGCATTATTACCATGTGTAGCATTATTTTATATTATTAAAATATTTATGGCTAGATACTGTCTTTTCTTCAAAGCAATAGAATAAAAAATCAGCCAAACTTGTCCCACTGGGTAAGACGAACAACTGGCTAATTTGTTCTTCACACTTTATTCAAATATTGTTCTTTTATTTTTACTTTTTTCAGTGGTTACTGCTGGCTTGGGATAGATTATGAAAGTTAAAATTGTCTCAGTACTAACAGGTACTGAGGAATGTAGGAATATGGAGTGTTCAAAAAAAGGCCAAGCAGCATTGTATCTTGGTTTTAAAAAGAAAATGTGTGTTTCTTCTTTATTTAAAGCTTGTTTAGTTTCTCATGAATACAGTTGGAAACACTCTGAGTTAAAAAGGGATTGGACACTTGGCTAAAACTCAAAGGCTCTTGATGTCTGAAGGGCTTAGGGTGACAAGTTAAAAAAACATCAAGACTAGAAAGATGAATTTGCAGTTTTTCTATCAACCTTTTAACTAATTGCTTTGGTATACTCAGCTCTTAATCTTGATAATATTTGCTATTTCTTAATATAAAAGAAGTATTCATGTAAATAATGTCTTAAGCATATAAATTCTAAATGTAAATAAGTTGAAATTCTGCGGTTTGAAGTTATTATCGAAGATGTCGCAACGCTCCCAAGTTAAGGACTGCGATTCAGTAGCTGGGGGTCTTTGGCACTCTTTGGCATAACTATAGAAACAGAGGGTGAAGTCAAATCCGTGCAACTGTGGGGTCTTAGGAGGAAAAAAAACAGTGCATGCAGTGAGAAAATAAAATTAATATGATATTTGAAAGGAGTTCACTACCATGGCAGAAAAAGTCAGATGATGGTACTTTAGTGTGTGTTGAGACTGGGAGAGTGATCTAGGAACATGCTAAAGAATCATATGGATAAGCGTATCTCCTGCTGGGCACATTCAGAATCCGAGGGATCTTGTGCCGTCTGTCCTGGAACGTGTCCAATAAGCAAAGGTGCCATCACACTTTAAAAAATATAAACCACAGAAGTGTAGATAAACATTTCACTGTCCTCTTGGGAAAGGTGAGGCGTAACCTTGTTGAGTTTCTAAGGTGGTACCACAGAGGTGATCCTTTAATGACTTACTGATGGCCACTAAAGGAAAGATGAACATCTGTGGGCACCCCAAGGGCCCTGAACCTCGCTGGAGAAATGAACAGCAGCATAAGCACATGTCCCAGTGATGGCAAGGGCAAAACAAAAAGCTGTTTGTTTCTTTGCCTTGTCTCATATCAGGTATGTCTTTATCTGTACTTTATAACTGATTTTATATCTTGTATGAATTCAAATTTTATTTTCAGCTTACAAAGTTATATTTAGATAGTCAGAGAAGTTATTAATTGGTGATACGTCCAATAAATCTGCAGTCTCCTGAGCTGTGTGGCACTCGCTTGTCACTCAGGGTTGGGGTTTTTGTTATTCAGTCTTTACTGAGCCTAGCAGTTTGAAGAAGTCCGAAAGTTATGTTTGGGAACTGCAGTTAGCCTAACTAAAACATTGCATGGAAATAAGTATCTCCCAAAAATTATTGTTCCACAAGTGAAGGCAATGAATTTCAAAGAAGAGAGGAGATAGAATACATGCAGCATTCTCTACAAATTAATAGAAACTTCAATTCCTCATATGTTTTGAAATATATGAAAACCTTAGAAAGTAATATGGAAGTTAATTATGTAAGCAGATGCATATGGCCTTAAAATCATTTTTCCTGTGCTTTCTGATCCTCTTTTAAGCATAAGAATGCAGAATGGCCTAAGTTATTGAGTATTTTACAGAATTATATTGTATCTAGTGAGCTGGAGAAGAAAAGAGCAATCTCTAAAGTAGTTACATAATATGGGATATGGCCTGCCCTGTCTCAGGAACAAAGATGACCTTCCTTCTTTTTTGTATCCCTGGGATGTTCTCCTGGGGCCTGTTAGCACAAAATCATCAATTTTATAGAAGTTACTTCCTTCCTTTATTATTCCATATGAGCACTGTGTTGCCTTAGTGGCTCTGCAATGAAGTTATTTTCAGAAAATTGTACTGTTTTCTATTTTAAAGAATAATTTCTGTGTAAAAGGTCTTGTTCAGCATAGCTTCAGGTTTAGTTTGGGTAAGTAGCAAAGTGATTCAAGGAAAATACTGAAATGTGTTCCTGTGTTATGAAGAAGGCAGGTAAAACATGAAGCATGTAGGTGTGGTGTGTCTCATTTTGGTCATGACTGGACATGCAGTTTTTCCAATGTTTTTCAGAAAAAGTTGAATGAGAAGCCAAATGAGTACCTTGCCACAAAGCTGAGCAAGGCAGGCAACCTAGGATCTGTTAGAGAAGCTGGGGTCAGTGTTCTAATACAGTGAGTTTGCTACATGAAATTAGGCATGTGTTTCAGTTTGTGTTTATTTTTTTGCCTTGTAAAATTAGAAGAAAAACAACTACGCACTTTAAAACAAATGTATAGAACCCACAGGAATGTTGCCATGTGTAATCTGTCAAGATTGCTTTGTTATTTCCCCAAAGTCCAGAAAAAGAGCTATGAGGCAGGAATGTCTAACTGGCAGCCTGAGGGCATGCATCTCCTTGTATAACAGGAATCGACCTACTTCAGTGGGAACATCCTTTCCTTTTTTTAAAAAAAATAAGTTTCATATGTTGATAGAGATGTTTGTAATCCTGGCGTCCCTTGTTTTGAGAAGAGTTTCCAGAAAAATACAGCATTCTCAGAGCTATTCCTGTTAGCAGACTAGCAAGGTTTGCTTTCTTACGCTTTACCTGTCCCCAGGATATTGCACAGGTTTGCACACTGGGCTGTTTCCCCCTTTAGTTTGTCTGCAAATGCTGCTGTGCCCAGCGTGTGGGGGATCACCTCTGACCAAGGACTTGGAGCCAGCAGCAGAGAAACGCACCTGAACAAGGGCTACGTTTGGGCTCGTCCAGCTGCTGGCAGTGGCCAGTCTGGAACCCACTCTGCCTGCCAGCCCCTGTCCGTGTCCTGCACACCGATATTCTTCAGTTTCTCCAGTTCCCTCCACACTGCTGTGAAATCCTCAATAGCGTGTGCTTCAATTTAGCAGAGTGCAAGTTCATTTTATGTCTTCTCCAAAGTCCCTGTGACTACATTTCTGGTTTCCTGTGTTCATGCTTGACTGCTCTGTTCTTCCAGAGCATCTGCGCCCTGAGCTGTACAACCTGCTAGGGCCGACCTAATGTCCTGGAACTCTCTAATTGCACCACAGGCATTTAGACTTTTATGATCATCTGGAAGGGGTAAGGCAGCTCCACTACTGTTCCTGTATTTCAAATTTCCTCCTCTATTGCCTTATTCATTTGACATCAATATATGCACAATATTAATACTCCTTTTATTTAGTTGTAACATCTTTGTTTTAATACAAATGATTTGGAATTATTTGCTAAATATTATTTAAATATTTTAATGTTTGTTGCATTTAACAATCCCAGGTGTCAAGGCCTTGTACCAAGGAGAGATTAAATAAAAGACACTTTTAACTTATATGATTACAATGCCATTTGAAATAAGACAAATGGCCTTGGTATAGTAGTATATGCTTTTTCTGCATTCTAAATATAAGAAATTCTGTCAGAAAGATCTTTCTATTAAGGGAAATATTCAAGAAAAAATATTCTACATTACTGGTTTGCTGGCACGGAGCTCTGCAGTCTAGAAAGCCCTGTTTTAAGATATAAAATATTAGCAACATCCTTTAAAATAAAACCTGAGCAGAACAAGTTACTTTGTTTTTCTTAATAAACATGCCTTGAAAACTGATAATGATCCAAATGGGAAATTTGATTCCAGGCCCTCTAGCACCACAGACTCTTGTCTTAATATTAAAATGTTGCAGCCATAGTTTGAGAGTCTTTGATCACACAATAGATCACAAGATCCAGGTTTAGGAAGCTGTAATGTAACATTCAGCTCAATGGGTTTATGTTAACTTCTATGGGAAAAGAATTTATTTATAAAACATACTATAATGATGTTGTCAAGATATAATTAAAAGATATCTGTTAGAATATCTTGAAAGTTCTTTTGAATGTGTGATGGTAAAGCATCTACCAAATGCTTGTCTGTCCTTCAGTTCTATCGAACTAAAAAGACAAAAATTTACCTGTTTCACAAACAAGTCCTTTTGTGTCCTTTCAGTGCAGAGGTATAACAAGGGTGACTCTCCTGACTATGATCTAATAAGCTTTTATGAACAGCTTCAGTAATATGGTCCTGAAACTGCTATTAAACCAAATGGCACTAATATAGAAAATATAGTGGAGGTGTAGGTTGTAATGGTTCTAATCATAACCTTTTTTCCATATGTGTTGTTACATCTATGCTGATGCTCCCACACATTCTGTACTGCACTGACTAATCATAAAAATAAGATATGGATAAGGTTGTTTAGGAGAGGCAAGTGCTAAATATCAGGAGGCATAGCAAATTGTATTTTTTGTATATGCCCTTTCTCTGGCACTTTCATTGATCAAGTTTGCTTTAATATGGATGTGATTCTGCTTTTGTTTGCTTCCTGCTAGGATTGCAATTCCCTAACATGCATCTACACTCTTTAATTCTGCTTGCTCTGTTCAGGAGAAGGTGTTGGCACCCTGGCTTCTTAGCAAGACAATCTACTTGAATCAAATCCTAGTTTAGTGATCAGGAAAAATAAACCACTGCAAATAACCTTGAATATTTTGGCAGTAAAGCAACACAAAGTGGGTTTTTTGGCACATAGTTGTCATCCTCAGGAGTTCAGACAGTGAGATGTCATGGCACCATAAAATATTTTTATAATCATGTTTGTGAAATTTTTGGAAACTGTCTGAAACTCAGTTTGTGTTTGGGAAGACTTGCTATAACACAGTGCTGTTACATCTATACTCACCAATTTTTCCGAGGAGGATTTATGTTTGGGGTTTTTTTGAGGGGAGCAAGTTTTAATTTCAGAATAAGTGTATAATTTGTTGTCAGAAGGATTAAATGCCAGGATAGCAGAGATACTGTTTTTGACCATCCTGGTGTGGTTTAAAACCAACCAGAAACAGGACTTCAGTCTTGTCCCATTGCAGTTTTAGGATTCGGAGGCTCCTGGATTGCAGTGATTGAGCAACCAAGGGACAGTCACACCCCTGATAGAGCATAAACCAGGGCAGTCTGGAATTCCATGGACATTTCACTGGCAAAACTGCTGTCCCAGCTTCAGAGAGCAGCCCTAGAGGTCCAATTTAGCAGCTTCCAAAACAGATACAGTTTTAGAACTGTTGAGCACAAACAAACTAAGCTGGTTCCCCAAACACTGCAGTCAAAAGCAGTAATTTCTTTAAAACTAAGTTCCAAGCATTTGTTAAATGTAGCATTTGTACTAAGAAGAATGATGTCCTATACAAATTCTCAGCAGTTTTCTTTATTAACTTGAGCTGTGAACCACAGTGGATGTTATTTTCTCTCCCGTGGTACTACAAGGGTTCTGTATATGTGTATGCTGGCATACATACCCTTAGCTGTGTAATTAGGTGGTTGTTCATTTCCTGTATTAATGACCTTACCTTTTACAGCCTTTGATTGGTTTCTTTTTTTCTCATTTAAAAAAATGGAAGAAAAACCAAGAGTTAAAATAATCCCTGACTTAGTTATTCACAGAAATTTCAACTCCCACCTTCATTCTAGTTTTACTGTAAGTGCATAATAAGTCCAGGTCTCATTGGGCTGGGGCAGAGTTATTACAGGAGTATTCCTTATTCTGCCAGAGCCCACGGATAATGTGTTAGAATCTCCCTAAAAGAGAAAGAGGTTAACATATGTACAAATAACTGATGCAGACAATGCAATTTGGGAAATTTCTATGTATATGTTATTCTAGTAACAAGGTTCTTTGTTTCTGCTACATTATAAATGAAAATAAAATCAACTGGGACATCTTACAAGCGTCAATCCTTAAAGACTCCCACACCTAAGGAGGACACATATTTGGCAGCAGTTTGTGCAATACCCCCTAGCAGGACGTTGTGCAATTTTTGAAGTTTTATTCTTTCATGTTTATACATGAGTTTCCACAGGGTTTTCTTTCACTGAGTGTTCCCTTTGCTTTCCATTAAACAATTTACCCAAGATTCAATACGAAGAGCTCTCTGTTTTAGAAATATTTTGAGTTTTGCTATGAGCTTTTGTTTTTAGCCAGTTACTCTGCTAACCAGACTCCAGAATTGTTTTCAAGATTAAAAGTGGAGCCCAGTGTTACATAACAATTGAAAACTTAATAAAGCCCCTACTGGATATAATTTAAATATGAAAAATATTTCAGATGCAAATTAAAGCCGTTCTAACCATTGCTAGTTGCTATTAATCAATCCTAAACAAACACAGTGGGTAGATTTATTACTGTAATGGATGCGAGTTGCTGGAAAATTATTTTTATTTGGCCCTATTTTCTTCCTAAGATAAATTTAAAAGTAAGAGGAAAGTTTCTGGAGTGATATGATATTCAGCAGTTTTAAGAAGAACCCTTGTGAAAAAGCTTTGTTTTTACCATTCACAAATATATTGCATTAGTCTCATCTCTGATCAAGTATTGGAATTTAATTTAATTTTTCTCTCTTCAGTAAGTGCAGCTGAAAAAAACCAAAATCAAATAGAGTGATTTAGTTCTGGGAATACAGAAGGTGGCTCTGTTTAGTTTTAAGGAAGTGAATCATCATCTAAGACATTTGTCTTCACGTAATGTATAAATTTAAAATACACGGCTTAGAAATAAAGGATGTTACTGCACTTTGAAGAGCTTGGCTTGCTCAGTTCTGCTCTTTTCAACCCCAGGGTTGCTCTCCCTTGCAGCTGGCGTGTTCTCCTCCTGCTGTTAAGTGCTGCACCTCCAGCCAGGGGCTCCTTCTCACAGCCCCTGTAAGTTCCCCTACCTGCAAGTTCCTAGGTTGGTTTCCAGTCCTTTTAAATGGAAGAGATTGGCCAATCTTTGCTACAGGAAATAAATCATGGATGGTATTTTTAATCTTATTCTTTGCTTGTATTTTTTGTGCGGTTGCATTGTTTCTATGGAATACTGACAGTATCATCTCTAACGTGGGAATGAGTGCACTGGGACACTTGGCAGGACCAGCCACACTCTGCCCATCTGGTTTCGTGGCACCAGGGCAGTGGAATAGCACTTGGAATAAGACATTAGTGAAATAAGCAGCCTGACAGCCCTAGGATACTGGGGTTTCTCAGTGGCTGTCTCATGTACCAGGACAGGAAGTTTCTTCTGGCCTGAGGGACCAGTCTGGAAAGTAGCTAAAGTAATTGTGGGGAGGCAATTAGTGGATTGCAGAGGGGACGAAGCTGCACAGATCCCTGAAGGCAAGGATGGAAGGTTTCATCTGATGAGAGTAGAGTGTGACAGCAGTGGTAAAGTGAGCAGGTGAAACAGGGGGGGTTTTCATGTTGAGTTTTTTGGTTTTTTTGTTGGGTTTTTTTTTGTGTGTCTGTTTTTTTTTTTTTAATAACTGTGCTCTGCACAAATTAGCTCAGTTTCCAAACAAGGATTACTCATTCCAAATCACAGTACCACAGAAGAATCACAGAACATTCTGAGCTGGAAGGGACTCAAGGATCATCAAGTTCAACTCTTAAGTGAATGGCCCATACAGGTATTAAATCCACAACCTTGGCTTTATTGGCGTCATGCTCTGACCAGCTGAGCTCATCTCAGTGCCTCCTGACCTCATACGGATTAATGTTATCCATAATTTATTTGTAAATACACCTTGAAGATGAACACAAAGCTAATATTACTGGAAAAGTAGTACGTTATAGAGCTGTGTTTGAACAAAGACTTGAGCACAAGTTAAATCAATCGTAGTGGTGTATTCATCCAACCAGAGACAGTAGTAAAAATTCTGGAGTGGATTTATGGCACAAAACTAACCAAGCAACAAAACCCAGCAGCAGCAAAAACATTGTAGAGACAAAAGGATTTTCTTTATGGAATATTGTTGAAAAATCAGTACAAAGTTAAAAATACACCACCCCCCCCAAAAAAATGGCAAAGGATATATTCTGTGAAAAGTAAACAACATAAATCATTATTTTACTGCTTTTATCTGTGCCTGGAAAAGTCTTAAATGAAATAATACTGAGCTTGTCTTGTTTGTCTAACTTGTAACATATCTTAAAATCAAAAAGAACAGCTGCTGTTATTATCTGATGTTACAAAACTGTTCTGTATTATTTTATCTGGTAGTCTTCTGCTTTTATAGTTGTACATCCTGTTAGCTAAATCATATGAATGTAAAGAAAAAGGTAGAACAAGCTAAAACAGCCCAGTATGTTTTCAGTCAAATCCAAGGCTGTCAGTGAGATGTGGGAGCAGGATGCTGTTCAGTCAGCTATAAAACACAAGGAGACAGAACCAATGAACTATATGAAAGTATAAATGGAAAATTAAAAACTCAGACCTACTAAAAGTAGATGAATACTGGTGTAAATTAATTATTGGTACGGTGTGCTCATTGGCAAGACACAAGGCTGTATGGACTGGGAGCTATTCCCCATTTCCCACGTGATGAATACATGAGGTTGTTGCATAGCAGCCTGTCCTAATGTTTATGTATTTGTGCTTTACAGCTAGAAACAGTACATTTTAGAACTGCACATGCATTGGCAGGGACATCTATTTCTGGAGAGGAAGCAGAACTACTACATTAGCAATTCACTTCAAATTCTGCTTATTTTTCCTTTCAGACTGGTATTGTTTAGTGTTTGCATAATATGATCAAGAGGTTTGTTTCAACCTCCCTATATGCCACAGTTGTCAAGGTTTAATGGGGTTTTCTGAGGAACTGTGGCTTCAAGCTACTGTGGTTCTTTGTGGCATCACTGAGCATCTTCCATACTTGGCTTGTAATTGTGTTGCTCTTTAGCTCTTGACACTAAACAGCTGTGATGATTGTATTTTTGGACACCTTCTCAATAATATGCTTGTGCTACAACATAAATATTGATGATTTTTAATACTAGATTGAAATAGTTGATTGGTTAGTTTTTCTTTAATTACACTCAAGGTTACATATTTACCACTTCTCCTCCAGAAAGATTCTTGTACTTGTGTCGGAACAAAAAAACCCAAAACAAACCAAAACAGAGAGGACTGTTTGG
Organism: Atrichornis clamosus; assembly: GCA_013400975.1. NCBI lineage: Eukaryota > Metazoa > Chordata > Aves > Passeriformes > Menuridae > Atrichornis > Atrichornis clamosus. The sequence goes on from WBMZ01013889.1 coordinate 176,300, forward strand.
CCCATAGAAATTCTTGCTCATTCTTTCTATGTGTGTCCTTTTTACAATTACTGTTTCTAACATATGATGAACTTTGAAACTTCTCGCTTATCCTGAAAGGAAGTTCAGAATTAAATCTAATCTATGGAGTATGATTGCTGCACACACCACAAAAATGTTGGATTGTCTGGACAAGTTTCTTTGCCCAATACAGAAAATCCTGCGTTATTCAAACATAAACCAGCACCAGTGAGCGCAGGGTGTGGGGATGGTGCAGAGTCCTCTTACCTCCCACTGCTTGTGAGGGAAGCAAAACGAGCATGTGCCCGTGGTTATGTATTTACACTCCGGCTCTGTGTTGCTCAAGTGCTCTATTAATGATGGTAAATGTTACTTAAGTGCCCACAGGAAATAAATATCCTCTTGAGTCCTTCCAGAAGCACATCTGCATGAGAATTGCCCACCCTGCAGCCACTGAAATACTTCTACTAGATTAGAATCAAAATGCAGCTTCATTCCATGTTATTTCTGTTGTTTTTCCAGTGCATTTGCCTCATCCTTGCGCTGCTACTGTTTGAAGTTACTACGGCAACCTGTCACCATCGGCTATTATAAAGTGTGCTGGGGCTTAGTTGCTAGGTGTTGAAGTTTGTCATCTTACTCATATGATACTGATGTTCCTCAGCTGCTTCTTTTCCTGTACGTGTTGCATCCACAGCTAATCTGCACTTTTACAGCAGGGGAAGAGATTCCACATTCTTCCTGCTTGACCTTAGGAAGCCCTACTTGTTTTGCAGAATAAGTCTGTGATTCCTTTTGATGTACTGTGCATATACCCAACCAAAACAGCATTTCTTTTACCTTACCCACTACTTTGCAGAGTTTATACTAAAGCCAGCACTTTAGTTGATTTAAATAAGGTATTATTTATGGGAAGTTTTAAGAGGACAGCGAGTCTGAATGTTTCCTGAGACATTTTCTCCTCTGCCTTGTTTTCGCATGACTATTTACTCATGTTTCTGCTCCTGAGGGAAGCACAATGTTCATACTATCAATTTCCTTATTTATTTGCACATTTTTTGAAAGTCTATCAGAAAATTGGGTAATTAAAAGAGTAGAATTCAGTGCTGCTTCTGTTCTGAGTTCTTTTGCATTTATAAGGAAATTAAGGTATTGAAGTTGGAAAACATTTTATTTGATTTCTTCACAGTTGTGCAGAGTTGTTTCTCTTTTCTGTTCATATTGTCTCAGCAGTTAAGTGTTTACTTTGCTACATTTATTTTTTATACATTTGACCTAGTTGTAATCAATGTTTTCTGCTGTAATTCCCAGGATAAATCCTAACAAGCCTAAGCACAGCTAAAATGACTTGCTAGGATTCTATCTGAACTTCACCTTCTCTGCCACAGCCTCTTTTATCCTATTCAATCCCTATGTACAATGTTTGACTAAATGAAATAAGTTTTTTTATCGGCTGTTGTGTGACTCTGAATTTCTCCTGTCTGTCCAGTGAACATGCAGTCTGTGCCCAAGTGTAAGAGCTGGTTCTTGTGCAGAACTTACTGTATTTGCAAGCAGTTCATGCTCTTTGCACATTCCAGGCAGAGGCACTTAAGCCCCAGAGGAGAATTTCAGTGAATACATAGAGATATTTGCAGATTTGATCACTGTGTGAAGCCCTGTACTATCCTTAAGTTCTGCCAGTGAGAAAGGCAGTGCTGGGAGTGCAGGGGTACTTCAGGGATCCGAGGCTGCCCCTGAGAAGTGAATATTTATTGCTGCCGTTTAGGCATTAGGAGGGAGGGGCAAGCTTTAAACCTATGAAGATGCTAGCAGATGATTTCTGATAGTTGAGGTTGCTGGCAAGAAAATGATTAAAGATCAAACAGTATTTGTATTTTCCTGCTTTACATGGAAATGATAGAGGAAGTTTTTGTAGCAAATCAGCTTTACTGTCACCTTTTTTATTATCATTCAGTCCAACTGATGTGAATTTGACAGGTTTGGTGCGAGGTGCTGGCAAGCAATATGTGATCTTTGCTTATGGCTCTTTTCAAGGCATTATCATCTGTTAATTTTAAACTCATCATACACAGTCACTAAGGCATTTGTGCTGTACCATAATCACAGACATAGCTAGAGACATTTTTCAAAGTTGGTTTTAACAAAAGAAATAACCTTCTTAAAGTCTTTACGCCTTTAAGCAACATAATACATCTATTCAATGCTTGTGAAGAAATGCTGCTGCTTTCAAGCAGTGATTATTTAACTTGAGTCTAAAAAGGCATTCAGTGGTGAATGCTTAACTACTAAAAATAAGAGCTGCTTTTTGTGTCAATTCTCTAACTTCTGTTGGTAATCTTTTTTTAAAATCAAGACATGAGAAGAAAACCCCCACACAATTTCAGTACTGAATGCTTTGCAATTCATTATTCCTTTCAGCTATGAATTTAACACCACAGAAAAGATTTGTCTGATCCAGAACTGTAAAAGTGAAGTACTACTGCAGGAAATCCAGCATTTCTTTTTAGAAGAATATCAGTACCCGAGAACACACGGTTTCTTACCTGAAAGCTTTTGGTTTACCTGCAGAAAATGTGTCTTCTTAGCCTTAAAAAGTAGGCAAGGCTCTCACTAACACTAATGTTACTCCAAAAGAAGGTACAATAGGTGCTTCAGATTGTAATTTTCACTGTTTGTATGCAAGAAGTGTGCTGGGTCTGCTCACGTAGGAATAAATAAATAAAGCCCCGGCAGCACGAACTGAGCAGCAGCTCGTGTAGGGAAGTACAAGACCTCTAGTGGTCACAGCCAGCAGCTGAGGAAGGGACGATTCCCTCCTCTGGAATGGGGACAAAATGGTTGGGTGCGACAGAGCAAGCGAGGCTTGGGAAACGTGGCTTTGCCTCTGATGTAAGAGAGGGACCAAGTGAACCCGAGCTACACCGGGAATGGGAGCAGCACCACCTGGAAATCCAGCTCTGGGCAGAGGGGCTGCCGAGTCCCTGAGCTAGGGCGATGGAAAGATTCAAGGAAATGTAGAAAATTATTTTGCATGCTCATCAGTGTTGTTAAAATGAAATCAAAGCATTGAAAGCAGGTTCACTTTTAAAACAATAATTAAAAGTTCAGCAAGTTAGAAGGAAATAGTAAGGAGGAATCTTCACTGTCTTAAAGGAAAACTGCAAATCGTTAAGCTCATTATTATTGCTTGGGAAATAAATGTCTCTGTGACATTTGTCTTTTAGTAAATTACAGTGAAAACTAGGACTGGAAATCATGTTATACACTTCAGCATTTTGACTTTAGGAATTGAGAAAGATAAAATACTTTCTTTTGAGGAAGTTTGAAAGAAGTTTCGAGCTATGAAGGTCAAAATGTTCTATAGAAGTTTGAGAGTTCTCTAGTACCTGCTTTATACACATGCAGAATGTAAAAAATAATATTTATGGCACTATTTCTTCCTATGAGTAATAGAATTATTAGAAAATTTGGCTTCTAACATATTTTTTTCCTATAAGTTCCTGTTGAAGAATGCTAGGGAACGTCACAGGCATTTTAGGAGTCTTAAGGTGATACTGAGTTGTACTTAATATGTGAAGTTTTCTTGTCACAATGTGTGTTTCCATGTGATGTTCCATAAATGATGCATCTTTCTCACAAGAACCTGCCCCTTGTCAGGGCAGATTTTGAACAATCATTTTTGAGTTTGTAGTATGTTTCTTTCATCTGGGTTTCCAAAAGCTTGAATATTATTTATTTTTACATGCATAAAGGGATTTATCAGGCATTTCGAGTGCTTCAATTTTAGAAAGAGTACAATCCAATATCTGAAGTAATCCACATGTGTTGATTCTGTCTGATTTGCTTTCAGAGTCATTTTGTGGCGTGCATGACAGCGATCCTAAACCAGATGAACGACCAGCATTATTCAGTGTACATTGAAACTTTTCAGACAAGTTCAGAACTAGTGGTGAGTACTAAGTGATCATGGAGTTGATAATGTTAAGCATTTGATTTCCTGTGAAAAAACAGTAGGTTTTTTTTTTAGTTTCTTGTCTGATTCTTCCTGGGCTGAATTCTGTTTCTGTACATTTTTTGCCCTGTGTTATTGCATTGCCTCTCTCTTCTAATGGTGACACTGGAGAACACTGTAGTCAGAAATTTGGGGAGACACAAATGTCTGTGTTGGTCCTGTCATCGAGGTGGTGATGTAATGAACAAAAATAAGTAATGGCATCTTTGTGTTACACTGGTTTGAGAAAGGGGTGGGGGAGGAAAACCTAAACAAACCACCAAAAGACAACAACAAAACTAATCCTCAACTAGTTGAACATTCCCCCACGACTTCACACATGGTGATCCACTTTTCATTTTCACTGAGTCTACTCCTGGTGCAGATAACATTGTCAGCTAAATGCAGTAGATGCCCTATTTTTGCAGTGCAACCTTTAATGCCAGTTGTTTCTGGCATAATTTAATGAGACTTGGAGTACATCCTAGTTTATGCCAGTGGTCACCACAGTCCTACGTCTGTCTTTTTACACTCCTGGTATAGCTCTGAGGTAAGTCAGGGTATTGCCAAAGGGTTTTGTTGCACCATCTACAATTAGTCCATGGAGGCAATATTTACACTTGTTAAGAACTGACCACTTTCCTTTCTTCCTTAAAGTCAGAGTGGTGCCATAACTGAAATTGTAAACATAAACTAATTGTAAATGTGAACTAAAGAGACTAAAAATAAGAATTCATTCTTTATGCATAATGAGACTGTTTTCTTGTTCATTTTAAAAAATCATCTTTTCTCCCAAGTACTACAACCTTTTCTTTCCGTTCATTTGTGCCTTGCATTTTCTTAAGAGCCCTGCATAATGGTTTCAAGGCAATGGCTTTTGGCTTTCATTTGAAATCTCAGACTGCTGCACTACAAAACTTCAGCTCCAGTCTCAGATTTACTGATATCACCAGGAATTCTTCTACTGACTTCACTGGGAGCCAAGTGGAGCCCTCTACCTTAGTTCATTAATCACGGCAGAAACCCCTACAAAGTGTGTGGTGCACAGCCACAGACTGACTGCATTTTGTTGTTCCAGGACTTCTTGATGGAAACGTTCATCATGTTCAAAGAGCTCATTGGGAAGAACGTTTACCCTTCAGACTGGATGGCCATGAGCATGGTGCAGAACAGGTAAAGGGGGGCTGCAGCATCGCCGCTTGTGTTCCATGTGCTGGAGGACAGGGACTCATTTCGGATCTCACAAGAAGTTTTTCAGTGCAGTCTAGGATTATTCTATCATTCCAGTCTGGGGAACGCCAAGAAGGTCACCTGAAACAATGTACTGACAGTCCTTTAAAGAGCTTGCTGCATGTGCTTTAGGTCCACTTACTATGGAAGGGGAAAAAGTTTTATTTAAGTATAATGTGGAAGTACATAATTGGTCTCCATGCTGACAGTCAACAGAAGCCAAACTGTCAAAGGTTGGGTAAGTTTTAAATGCACAATTTCTGCACAGGGTTGCAATGTCCTTGCCAATATGTCAGAAAACTCACTGTGGTGCAAGATCTGAACTGATATGGGTTGCTAAATTGACAGATTGCTTTATCTGATGATAAAGACCAAACATTTAAGCACAACACAGTGTTTGTAGGAGGAGGTTGAATCCCTGGTGTTTATTGTATGTAAGGGTTTATCTCCTAATAATTGTTCCTGGCTATTCAGAGGTATTGACTTTCTTCTTTATGTGTCTGTGTCTTTAGCCTACAACAGAGGAAAGAAAGGGAGAGTTGAACTGAGAATGCCAAGTAAAACATATGGCTGCTCTAAACAAAGTTAGTTGGTTCAATTTGTTTATTTGGGGAACTTGCAGATGGGGAAAAAATTTGAACACAAAGTTTTCAAGCACCTGTGTACGTAGAAGTAATGATACAAAATGTAACCAAGAGCATGTGACCCCCTTATCTAGTGGATTTTTTTTTATTTTCTTATTCATGTTTAATGAAATCATGGCTTAAAATCCCACAGAAAGGAATCTGGATGTGGGAGGAAAATCACTTAATTTACATTTTTAAATTTATTTGAATAGCTGAACTTATTTCTTGTTCTCAAAGAAACACTTTGGGTTTAGATGCTGTATTGGATTATTTTTTTGTGGACAGTCAATTGTAGTATCATTATTTTAGTTTTGTAGAGATAGTGGTAACATTGAGTTTTCTAGAAGTTGCAGAGAGACTGGTCTAAAAATTAAGTTCCAAACGTTCATGGATTTGAATTAATTTAGTCCACAGGTCTGTTTATCTGAAATGTCACAGTTATGCAATGTTATTCTTCCAATTTTATAATGTGTAAAAGGAAGAGGACAGAGGATGCTTAATAAAGCTGATAATCTTTTAGGAGTGCTCAGTCTTGAGAAAAAGATTTGCCAATAAAATGTACAGTTTTGTGATATCAGATTTTGTTATTGGATGCATTTTCATCTAGGATTTGAATTGAATGATGCTAAATGAAAAGGTTTGGGGGTTTTTTTCTTGCATTCCATGATTCAAAGCAAAGATTATGTTCTAGTGGGTAGTGATGGTTCTAGTCACGTGGCACTCATAGTCACTAATTATCATGCAGAGGGATTCCTGACCCCTCTTCTGAAGTAGGCAGGTATAGATGTGCTGGTGGATGTGTAAATTCAGGTAGTATTTTATAAATTACAGTAGTTTCATCCCACTTGCTTTTCTGTCTGAGCCAGCCTTTGGCCTGTAATGTAAAATCTAACTCCCTGCATATCCTTATGTTGTTGATGCTGTGATTTGCAATTAGTGTTAATGTAGCAAGGATTGCTCTCAGAAAGTATCAGTTTAGTGCTGAACTACCCACGATCCTCTAGCACATGTAAGCACATCAAACCTTTCCTATGTAAAACTATTTCTCTTGCCTGGAAAATGCTGCTGACGTCTGCATAACCCACAAGTATTGGATTGTTTTATTCTACGGGGGCAGGAAGTGTCTGTCCTTGTTCATGGTGGTATCTGTGTTGCCTCAGGTACTGGCAAGAGAAATTGCTGTGGGGGACTCTATGTGTGTCCATACTGCCTCCCAATGACTCTGAATCGTGTGGGACAAGTTGTTCCAAGCAGGTTTTGTTGTTCTAATCTTTATCCTGCGTAAAGAAAAAAGTCTGCATTAAAAAAAAATACTGTTTAGAAGCTATTTAATAGTTCTTCTGTGAACACATTGCTTACCTAAAATGACTTGGCACTGTTTATACTCCTTGATTATGTTCCTGTTCTCAGGAATGCATAAGGAAATGAGTTATTGATCTTACTTTATGTCTTCATTTTATGTTATATCAACAACTGGGAGGGAGGATTTTTTTATCAGTGTTTATAGAAATTTAGTATTGTTCTTTTCTTTGTTCAGGTAATTGGAGTTTTTTTGAGGCAACAGATGTTCTATGAAATAAATTGGAGACTGGTTGAGTTTTCTAGGTTTGTCTTGTTAACATTCTTTACCGCAAACCAGAGAACTGGCAGAGAAAAAGTCACAAAGCATCAGGCTTGGATCTCCTATACTAACACTGAGAGAAGAAAAGGAAATTAAAACAAAACTCCAACAAACCAAACACAAAAAGTTTTAGCACAGTGCAGGTTTTGCATTCTTTATTCCCCTGTTGTGCACAGGAGGCTCCATGCAGGCTTTTTACCCCCTGGAGGAGCTGCTTTACCTCGAGTCTCCCCTTTCTGCACTTGCAGAGCTTGGTTCGGGCTGTGGGGCACGTCCGTGGTGTTTGGCGGAACCTGGCCGGGGCAGGATGTAGCTGGTGGCACTTGTGCCCTCCGAGTGTTCAGCAAAGCCTGACAGTCTCCCCTGCATCATCTTGTGTGTTTTGTAGCTTGCAAGGAAAGTGGGAATTGGATGAGTTTGTTGTAGGATGTGCTGCAGCACAGAGATGTAAAATTAGTACATTTACAGAGAGCTGAGGAAAGGGAAGAGCATCACCAGTACTGCCATTTGTTGAGCAGGCCACTCCAATTCCTGTTATACGTAAATAAAGACAGTGCCTGCACGAGATCAGGGATCTTTCAGGTAAAAGTTTGATGTCTGGCGTAGGTGGGGGCAAACAATGAGAGAATGACTTCTTATAGGGTCCAAAGGAAAGGGGAGTGGACACATTCATGTCCAGGAGAAACTGTGGTAGATGAGTTGAAAGAATAGGAGTAGAAACTTAATTGACTAAAGTTTAAAGACAGGCTTTGCTTGTATCAGGGTGGAATGATTTAACTCAAATTACTCTAAATCACTATTCTAAATAACATGCTCTTTGCTTCCAAAGCATGCTCTGACTCCCAAAGCACATTTGAAGGAGGGAGAGATTGTGTATACTGGTCCCACTGGACAGGCAGTACTCAATGAGCAGCAGAGAATTAAAAAGGGGAATGAAATACCTTCCTTTTTTCCCCCCTTTTTCCCCCTTCCATTAACAGCAAGATGGAAAGAACAATTTTTAAGGCATGCTATATGGGGCAGAACACTTTGGGAAATAGTAACATCATCATTGAGGTTGTGAGGATATAATAACTAAGTTATTTTTGTGATCCTCCATGGTGGATTTAATTAACTCTTGTTCTAATTAAGGTTGCTTACTGCATACTTCTTATTAGTTACTACTGCTTGTATGTGCACTTTATTCCACTCATGACACTTAGATATTGGCTATTAACTTATTAAAAGCAGTAATTCCTAAGTACGTGGCATTTGTGGGGAACTGCTGTGCTAGCTTAGGTAACACCATATAGTCTGTTTCTCTTTCAGCTGGTAGTCATTTTAATTTAGAAGTATATAATTTCTCCCAGGAAATTCACGTACCTTATTGTCAACACGAAGAGCAGGGGGAGTCAGATTCGCTGAGTAAAAGGAACAGTCAGCAGGGTTAGCAACTACAGGGCAAGTGTTCTCATCCCTTCCCTTGTCCTCAGGGCTTTGAAATGGTAATTCCTCACTGGGAGTCTGACAGTATTTGATCTTATCATAATTAGTACCTGGTATCGGCTTGGTTGGTGTGCAGTCACCGAGTGAGCACTTTGATTGTTTGTGTGTCCATTTGGGCTGGTTTTTGAACCTTGTCCACATTATATTAAGGTATTCAAACATAAATGGAAACATTTCCATTTCAGCAGCACATTTCAAGGTCAGATCTTATTTGCTGAAAAAACTCCTGCAAGATAACACTGTAGGGTATTTTTCTAACACCAGTAGTTTGGCTTTTTCTAAAATATGTTTTCATTACCTGTGTATTTGAGTGTTTTCAGACATCTGTCAGAGTCAAGTCTTCCCCAGTGCTTTTTAAGTCTAACTTGAAAGGTTTAGCGCTGCAGGTATTTGGCAAAAGAGCTGGAATTGTTGTCAATTTTCTTTCATTATACATACTAAAAATAGCTGCTTACTTGCTGATGAACTGCTTTGTAGCACCCTCAAGATGTGGTTCTCATGGCGCTCACATGCTGGAGCAGTGTTATTAATTCAGACAGAGCTCACTGTGGCTCCAAATCAGTGTCACCTGCATCCCCAGGCACCTCACCAGTTCTCAGACCGCCAGGACTGCAGGTTCTCTTGGTATCCTGGTCCTGGCCAGGCAGCAAATTGAGGCAGAATAAATTCCTCTTTTGTACCTAGCAAGGGCCTGCTGGGATTTCTGTTAAAGAAATGAACAGTAAGGATTCCAAGCCTGGGTTTTGTTGGTTCTTGTTTTCAGAGGTTGTCTGAGACTGGCTGTGTGAAACATGACTTCTGAAAAACATGCTTTCCACACTATACGTATGCATGTTTCTGAACACAGCCTTGGAATAGAAATATTCCCTGGAAGTGTTCAAGGCCAGGTTGGACAGGGCGTGGAACAACCAGGTCTAGTGGAAAGTGTCCATGCCCAAGGCAGGGGGTTTGGAATTAGATGAGCTTTAAGGTCCCTTCCACCCCAAATCATTTGTGAACTCAAGTAGGAAGGGAGAAAAACCTCAAAATAATTAAAATATTGGAGCTGCTTCTCAGTCTTCCCTTTATCTGTTGGTGGAAATAAAAGCTTGTCATATTTTAAAAATGAACAAACAAGCAAACAAAAAACCTGAACCAACTCCCAGATAAGCAGTTTAGGTTAATTTTATCCTGGAAGTCAAGATTCATTTATGTAACTAAGGTTGGATGATGGTGTTATGGTTTATTTTGTGCAAATAAGGCAGAATTTAGAATGCTGATTTACTGCATATAAGTAACTCTTTTCTTTGATCTCATTTTCTTCTTCAACTTTTGACTGATTTAAACATCTATAGAAATGCAGTTGTTTTTATAAGGGCTTGAATTTTCAGGGGAGCAGAATGCATTTACATACAGGCTTATGGCATATTGCAGAACTTTGTAATTCTAATGTATGAGAAAATATTTTAAGCAATAGGTATAAATGTCTAATGAATATATTCCTTTATGCACACTTGTAGGAAAGGGTAAATGAAGTATTATAACAAGTTCAAATAGTTTGTATTGTTTAGTCATTGTTTTAACTGTGTATAGTAATATGATGTGTCCTTGGACATCATATTTTACTATGAGATTAAAAATGTCCTTGCTGAAATGCAGTTTCCATTCAGAGAGAAATTTATTTCTTTATTGTTTTCCATGCTGGGGTATTTGGTATACAGTGACTCAGTGCTCTCAAATTTGTGTCTCCTGTCCACTAAATCCAGGTTTCTCTGTTTCCTTGTTGTCTTTCTCAGTCTCTACAAAAGTCAGTATTTGTAATCGGACAAATGGTGTAAAGTTTGTCCTGGGAAAATGGGATAATGCAGATGAAGAGGAGGCAGTAGATTCCCTTTGGTCTGTACCTTTACTCCCATGGAGAGGTGCACTTCCAGCTGTGGCTGTTCAGTTCATGCTTTGCTCTGGTCTCCAAGCCTGGCACAAAGCGTTGCTTCCCCCTCCAGGTGTCTGACTCTGTGCCAGTGTAACCCTGCTTTCCATCACTTGCACCTTTCCAGCACCAAATACCACAAGATGCTTATTCTGCACTAGCTCTGCACGTTGCTGGTTGTTATCCATGTTGTGGAATTATCTGCTAGAGTCTAAACACTGAATTATGTAGTGGCTGCAGCAGATAATCCGCTCAGCAAAGAGGCAGTTGCCCATCACGGTTGTGGTACACACTGGATGGCTGGTAGGTTTGGCCTGCAGTCATTTATTTAGTGTTTTATCTAAGATGCAGAGAGAAAACGTGCTGGGAGATATCCCATTCCCACTCCTACTGCAGAGAGTGCCACCTTTCCTGCTTCCAACTGCTGGGATGCTCACACTCCCAGGCTAAGAGCTCTCTGAACTAAAAGAAAAGTCCTCAGTGTAGAGAGCAACTCAACACAAAAAGGCCATCTTGGTCATTTGATGTTCTCAGAATGTCAGTGAGATAAACTGTTCCTTTCCTAGATACAACTTTGACTTGCAGATGGAAACCCCTAAGGTTCTTTGCTATGTGGCCAGTTATAAAATATTTGTTGTATATTTTCAAGTATTTTAATAAAACCTCTGGTGGTTACAACAACAAGGAGTATTTTCTCTTCTGTAGAAAATATGTGCAAATGAGTAAAAAAACTGAAGAGATTACCCACAGAAACTGTTCAATGTCACTATAGAAAAGACTGTATTCAGTATTTGTAATTTCCATCAGTTATAGTAAGAGCAATGGAGCAATCTTTCTGTGTTCCCCTTTCTGAGTAACTTTGACCAGCACTTCATATCATAAGAGATTTTCAGGAAATAAAAAATATGCAATTTTCTCATATTTAACATTATTTTGAACAGTTAATTTTCATATTTTTTAACAGAAGAATCACAAACTAACCCTGCTGATGTATTAGGCAGTTTCTGCATAATCATCTCATTTAAAAGTCATAATCTGCTGGTTCAGTGCAATAAAAATCAGTGGAAGAATGGAGAAGTAATTCCGCAAAATCAATTCAAACTTCCTTCAGAAGTGAACGTTGTGGGTTTCTGACATCCTGGCATAACCATGTTCAGTCATTACATTCATGTTTCAGAACTGGGTTTTGTCTTTGTGTCTGATTCCCATTCTTGATCTAGCACTAAAGACAGCATGTGGTTGTTATTTTCTTTGTTAATTCAGAATATTTCTACTGTGCAAAAAATTGTTTGGAATGCACAAAAAAAGCAAAGGAGACTGAAGTGAGAAGAAACTCACAATATAAGGAAAATTACTAAAAATACCTTTCAAGGTGATTTACTTAGAGCCCATTCTGACAGCTTTTTGTGTGCTTCGTTTTCAAGCTATGAAGCTTCTTAAAGCATTCCAAACATCCCATTTCCAGGAGTTTGGCACAAAGGTGTCCCTAAGATGCAGTTTTAAAAATGTATTTTGGTTCCTAAATGAGAGCTACACAGTCTTTAAAGCATGTTTCAGGTAGACGTTGAAGGAAAAACTACACACAAAGAGCCTGTTGGCCAAGTCAGGAGATTTCACATGGAAACTTCCCTTGTCTGGCACAACACATTCCTGTCCTTCTCTAGGAGTTCATTGGTGCTGCGTTCAAATGAACTCTGACACATCATAGCATGCAGTATTCTGGATTTTTGGCATAGGTGTTTAAGGTACATTTTCAAATCATGCTGATAAGGAAAAAAACAATATATAATTGAGACAGACCCCAATATTATAATTGAGATGAGCAGCTGGAGCCATTTTGAAGCAGCTGCTTTCCGACCATGTTATTTAGTTACACTCTGGTTATAACTTGAAAATGAATTTAGGAAAATGACAGTTGCTTTATCATTAGAATTCAATATGAATGGTTTAAAAAATTATCCTTCAGTCTGTAGTGAAGCTGAGTTGACACAAGGGGAAAATATGATGAAACTATACTACTTTCTTTGTGCCACTGGCCATATTTTTCCAGTTACCATGGAAGTGGATTGCTTCCCAAGTGTTGCCATTATTGTGTTCTTAATAACTAGATTTCATGTAGCCACAAGGTTTTTAAATATTGTTTCCATCTTGCATTACCCTTTATTTCTAAAGCAATGATTGCCATGTTATTAGGAGATAATTTCTGCTGTTGCTTTGTGAAGGTTTTTGTTGTTATCTTTTCACCTATTTTCTCAGACTTTCTCCTCCTGCTCTCTGTTGGTCACTGAGATAGTACATGTGTGCTTTTTCCTCTCCTGTCGCACTGATAGCTTGTCTGGTCTCTTTTCTGTGCAGTTCGTACCTTCCAGCATTAGTTTACAGTTGCCGTTCTCTGTTCCAGCCCTTGACAATGATCAGCACTGGGGGCTGGGTCTGACCCACTCGGGGAATCTTCTCCTTCTGTAACCTGTCTTCTTGTGCACATTCTGCACACAACAAGGAAGGGAAAAGGTGACACAAGCCTACATGAGAATCATTTGTCTTCAGCTGCTTTCCCCTTGTGTTTGCTTTGTGTTAAAATTAAAATCAGATGTCTTCTGCACAACATTTTATGAGGATGATACTGAGAAGTCACTATAAATCATGTGTCAGTATTACTTTGGTTCTGATATTCGCCGATCCAGATTTCACAGAATTGGCATATTGGCCAAACCATGTCTGCCAGAACTCAGAAAAGATCTTAAAAAATGGTAGTCAGTACATCTTTCAGGCTTTGCAAGAACTTCCCTCAATTTCCTCATTTGCTAAAGTAGAGGACTCAGTGACGATCAGCCTTGGGGATTTCAAAAAACCCCTCCCCTACTGAAGTTGGTGTAACTCCTTCTGACTTGAATTTTTGGACCAAACTCTCTGAAGGAAAAGCAATTAGGGTTTGTGGGAAGAAGTTCTGAGTTGTAAAAACTGTGTGTGCCTTCACTGGTTTTCAGATGTGACTTTAAAAAAAACATATTGCCAGAATTTTAATGGTTTCTTTCAGTAAATTTTAACAACACAGCCAATACACTTCTTTAAACCTCATCTCTATTTTTCTGAGTCTGATTATCCAGTAAAAGTTTGTACTTGATATATTTTTTCCACCTGTCATTGCATCAGTGCATTCACAGCTTGAGGAGACATAGCAAACATGAATTTGGGTTGATGCTCATAAATACCTAAGTGGATTAATTCAGCCTTCACCTCAGTATCTGGGTTACTCATCTCAAAGTTGAAGCAGTGAACTGCCAAATTTTAAAATCATGTGAGCTTGAAAGGCATTGAAGAGCATCTCACTGCTGTTGCACCACTGCTTTAAAAGAATTCTCATGTAAGAGTTGAGGAAAACTCTATTTATTATTTTGGAAATGTTTCTAATTCTCTATCTGATTTACACACTTTTCCCAAAATAATGTTGTGGACCCAGAAGTGCTCTTTGTTTGGAAAAGGTACAGGAAGAGACCAGCTTTTGCAAAGCCACCTGAGAACAGTCAATGCAAATTAAAGGGTTTTTTTGTTTGGGGTTTTTTTGGGGGGTGTTGTTTGTTTGTTTTATTGTAATCCTCTCTTTGTTTTATGTTGCAAGGAGCTGATATAACAATTCTAACTAGCATGCTAAAAATAACTTGGAGTTGCAGATCTGAATTCTAGGTTTATTACCTATTTATACTTCAAAAGCAAGAACAACCTGTAGACCTATTTTACTGTTAAACAGAGTCATCATCTTCTGAGGAACAGCCTTGAAATTCTACCTTGATTAACATTTTGTTTATGAATTCAGAATTCTTCCCTTGCTTCACCTCAGGTCTTTGGTTTCATTTTGTTTGAGGGAGAATCTTTGAAACCAAATCTTTATCTTAGGGTGACATCAATTTTCAGCTTTGTCTGTCTTAGATTATTTCTGTGTGTTACTTGAGGTACTCTTCTATCCCTGTTTAGAACAGACACCTAAGTGTGTGAAACGAATACAGTTGCACAGGATTCTATTCATTAAACTTTCCTTCTGGCCAAAATTTGTTTTAAATGTCCCTGACAATACAATGAAGTAAAGCAGAAGCAGCAGGAAAATCAAAAAGATAGAAGAAACAGGAGCAGTTAAACCATGGCAATTCTGTTGCTGTCCTAGCTGAAACCTTGCCTTTTTATACCCAGATTTAGCTCAGAGACTTTGGACTTCAAAGAGCTTCGACAAATCTTCAGGCCCAAGTGTTTTAGATGAACTGTACATTAGAAGCATAAATCCTCATAATTTCAGGAAATATCACAGGAGTTATTGTGGGTAAAGGAATTTCAGCAATTTTAGATCACAATTTTTTAAACTGATGAGAAATTAATTCCATACTAAGTGACTTTAGTAAAGTTAGTGTTTAATTAAAATTAAGGGGAAATGTGATAACTTAATTTTTTTAAAAGTAGTAATTAAAATTATATTTTCTCTTGTTTTCATCAAAATCATGAATCTTTTATAAGTACCTGTTTAGTTTGATACTTGGGGCTACTTAATTAATGACCCTTTTTGGTGAAAGGGGAGACTGAGGCATATAGAAGTGAAATCATTGAGGCAGGACATATGGCATTGGCAGGAGCCAGGAATAGAATTCAAACCTACTGCCTAAGTGACTCCCAATGACAGGAATAGATACACCCTTTAGGCAAAATACAAATGCATGAAAATATTTGGAACTTGACAGCTTGGAAATATTGCATGCTCCCTGAAAATGTGTCATTCCAGTCTGTCAGATAAAAATATTTGTGAGAGTGAAAGGGATATTCACAGAAGACAGCTTACATATAATTATATTGTATCGAATCCTGTAAATATTTTCAGTATTTTCAGTGATTTCTACTGGGCATTAAATACCTCAGTATTTCTCAGGTGTCCTTGAGGTTTTTTCTGTATGGCTAACAGTAAACCATTTTCAAGTATGACACACAGGAATGTGTTCATATTATGAAACAGATTTGCACTAATGAATTTCATGTGTGCTTAAGTTATGATTATTTCTCCTGTATCTCATATGATATTTCCATGCTAAGAGTAAAGTACCTAAAAGTGTGGGAAAGAAAAATTATTACCACCACACCAGAGTCTGCTCAAAGTGGATATTTAGGTAGCATGTTTCACCATGGTGTTGGAGTAGTGTGGAAATGCACAGAATTGGGGAAGTAAACAAGCCTCAGAAATGGAGGCCACCCCCTCCTACTCCAACCAAAGGCACTGAGTGAAGGGAAATGCTCCTCCCTGAGCAGCTGGAGCTGAAGAACTTGCTTATGTGAGTTGGCAAGGAATAAACTTTGTAAATCAAAGAGTCTAGAGCAATACAATGCTACAGAAAAAAACACAACACTAAAAAGGCCTTGACCTAAAATTCCTGTTCAGAAGAATAACGATGATGGTGACACGGACTAACATGTCTGTGATTCTCCCGAGCTGTGTGGGAATTTGTGCTGCCTAAAACAAATCACTCTTTTAGAATCCCCCTTTTTTGTAACATCTTAAACTGTTTGTGTCAAATACCAGGCAGCTTTGAGGAGACAAATGTACCCATGTGAGTGGAGTGTTAGGCAAGAATGTGTTTATTTTCTTGTGGGCAGTGCGGGACAGTGTGCAGCAGGAATCACATTTAAGAGTTGATCACATAAGAGGTGGAAGCACAAGTACAATAAACTGTGAGATGGCAGGGGATGCACAGGGCAGCCCTGTGAGTGTGCAGAGGGTGTCTAGCAGAGTGGTGATAGCCTGCAAGGGCACGACTGAGCAAAATTAGATTTCTTCAAATTGAGGTGATTTGATGAGTCTCGGCCTTTCACAAATCAACCCCTTAATTCAACTGGCGAGATTAGCTGAGCTAGAGGAGTGTTAGAGAGTGAGATCAGAGAATGCCCTGGACCACTGGAAGGAAGCTCAGCTGAATGTGAGGGATGAAGCCGAGGAGTGACACCACCATCAGGACCCCGTTAGCTCCCAGTGCACGGTTACGGCAGGGTCCCTCTGGTCACAGTAACAGAAAGGGCTTGGCAAGATGTGACACCATGTACAAACTACTTAATTTCCTCATTCACATCAGCAATACAGAGGAATGTTACATGGATGCAAAGAAAATCTTCTTTAGGTTTTTGCAAAGAATATTTTCCTCCTGGAGGACCTCACCCATAACAAGGAATTTCACTCCAGCCAGTTGCTGCTGCTCTAATGAAGCAGGGAGATCCTTTGGGTGATTGCTCAGTGGTTAAGTGGGATTCCCTGTTGAAAGACTGCCAAGAGCTTAACTTTTGCTTTGCCTCCATCAAAAATTTGAATTTAGCCCTTCTCTCTCTTTTTTCTTTTTTTTTTTCTTTTTTTGTTTCTTTTTTTCTTGTGATGAGACGAAAATTCCTTTCCCTGACTATCTGACTATGCTGTTTCTCAAGTGGCTCACAGACTGCTGCCAAGGGAGCAGTGTAACAGCAGAGCTTGTTTGCTGTATTCTACCAGCCTCCAGTGACCAATGGCATTTAATTGTTCTCCTTTCCGTTTTGTCTTTGATGTGTCTAATCACTTCTGAGCCAGGGTGGATTTTGTGCGTTCAGAGCTTCTTGTAGCAATGAGCTGCAGAGTTGAGCAAGATTAACATAGAACCTGGGTTTGCTTATTTTGGATACACATTCTGGTTGTGCTCAGCATTCTCTGATCCTTCTCTGGAAAGCCAGAATACTCAGTCTCTCATATCCACAGTACTTTCAATTTTATAGATCCTGTCACCTCCCTCCTCAGTCACAGAGTGTCCCCTGACTAAGAATCATAAATGTGTCACATTTATTTTCTTGTTTTCTTCTCCCTTGTTTCTTTTTGTATTTGCCTATCTTTTTGAGATGGGACACCAGAACACCACAGAGAATCCAACACAAAGGCACTGCATTCTTTTGACAGTAACATATGGATATCCTGCTGTTTCAGAATCTTCTGCTGATTTTACTGATTTTAATTGAATTATTGCTTTCTCTGATGCTACTAGTCACTAAAATGGTGGGGATTTCTGGCCCTGGCTATTATAGCTATTAGATTTTTTTCCTGATTGGTTATAGCTAGTTGAGAGCTGGTCATTGTATTTGAACAATTAGGATCGGTTTTCCCTTGTGTTTACCTTTCTGTTTGCTCCTACAAAGTTTTCCTTAGACATATTTCCACCTAATAGTTTTTTTTAAATTACGTATGAAGCAGAGGCAAATGATGACTTTCAGTCAATTTACAATTTTGAAAACAACTGAATTATTTAAATAAACTTTATAAATATTTAAAGATACAATTGATTTTTGTTTTACAAATGTCCCATGCTGGGAAGTCAGACAAAGAAATTAGCTTTAGAAACATGACTTAATCATGCTGCATTAATCAAGAACTTAAATAGGTGCTGCTTTTCAGGATAGAGGCATAATGTTCATGCTCTCGCTCTTGGAAGAAATATCTGTATAGTACCCCGGTTTTGAATGTGTTTTTATAATTAGCCTGAGGAGGAAGGTGGTCAGAGGTGTCATCCTGCCCTCACCACCTGTAAGAAAACAGGAAAACTGCACTTAATCTCTTTGAAGTGGAAAAAGTGCAGAGGCAGGTCGTAACTACTAACGTGAGCACAGGAGCTGTTTCAGCTGTCAGACTCACGAGAGGTGAGTTCACCTTTGAGAACGATTTGGGTTTGTCAGAAGGTAATGTTGTGTTTGAAAGAGTTGCTCTCTGTTTTCTCAGGCGTGCAGTGCGGTGTGCAGCAGAGCAACTGAAGTTCCGTTGTCTGACTTTTGTCTATTGTGTGACTTTTTCAACAGAGATTGAGAAAGTTTTTGACAGTTGTGTAGTTTTTCTTCTGGATAACTCTATAAATGCCATGCCGTGGTACAGCATGTCGCTGGAAGCTGTTGTGTGTGTAAACATGGATGCTTCCAGTGTGTGCAGTGTCAAATGTGCTTCCATCAATATCACACATGGTGGGTATTGATTGCCAGAGGTTACTTTTATTTATCTCTATCATTGTTTTTCTTTTTCAGGGTGTTCTTGAGAGCCATCAACAAATTTGCAGAGACAATGAACCAGAAATTTTTGGAGAACATGAATTTTGAAGTCCAAGTAAGTATTTAGGCTTTTTAGCTGAGTCAAGGCAGGATGTGCAGATTTGCCAGAGCCCCTTCTGGTGCTGTGCTCCAGTATCATAGAGGCTGTTGCTTTGAGTGGGGCAGGATTAGGCTGCCTTCGATGTGATATCGGAATTGGACTTTGATTAATTATGATAAGGCACCCAGAGTATTTTGTTCTGTGATTCTGTTCAGGACTGGCAAGCAGAAAACTCATCTTTTTTCTTAGCCATCCAAGTGCATTCGGAAAGTCAATCTTGGATGTAAAGCACAGAGCCTTTACAATGTCAATGATATATGTAGGACAGAAGGAGCTTAACTTTGCTGATTCCTAGAGTATTTAGCACTTAGAATTTATTTTTAACTTGTAGTCTTCCTTGACAAGTCTATATTTATTTATTTTTATTAGTTCTTTCTATAATAATTTTTAATTAGGATTAGTTGTTTGCTCAATATCATTCTGTGTAACTTTTTCGTTATGCATTTCAACATATTTGACTTCCTTTAGATAAAAATGAAAATGTCTGGAGTTTTCACATTCATTAAATCAGTATTAAAATGTAAATACACTTTCAGATTCAGGATTTGTCTCTAAGTGCTGCTGATTATGGGATGTGCTGTAGATAGAAAACATGTCGGCAAAGTATAGCATGAAAAGTTACTCTGTTTCACTCTTAAAGTTCAGGGCTTTGCCTTCCTGATTTCTTGGGGTTTATGTTTTACGGTTCATCTCACGACTTGCAATCTGTTTTAAGTGATTCCATTTGTGCTAAAAATTATTTGGGAATTGGTCTCTTGATCCTCAACATAAAACACCTTGGTCCCAAGTAGCTCCGGAGCAGCCACGTAAGTGGTTATACAGGAAGACTTAATAGACAGTAGTGAAAAGAAAGGTAAAACATTCAGTACACACTCAGTTACAGTGGCCCCAGGTATGAAATACAGACCTTTGTCCTCCTTTATTTCATTAAAAGTTTTACCTTCAAAAGGCATGACTAAAGAAATGTATATATGTATAACGTTAATTCAAATCTTTGAAACATAGGGAAATATGTTTCTTCTGACAAACTTTAAATTTGTTTTTCAGTAAATATCCCTGTTGGAAACTCTCCTTGACGTATTTATGGTATAAACTCTCTTAGGCTCTATTAGTTTATTAACAACCACTTTATAATCTATGATTTATATAGCACTCGATCACTTTTTGCTGCACAATGTGTCAGTAATTTTTAAAAACAGATAACAAAGGTCTGAAAGATATCACCACATGCAGGATACCAAAACCACCCAGACTGTATCTGTCAAAGTTTTATTAAGGTGTACATTGCCTCTGTCACATGTGAAAGCAGCAGTTTGGTCTGGAGCTTTTATTTCAGCTGTTTCCTGTGGCAATTCTGTGCATTCCAAAGTGTTATCAAACAACCAGGGACACTGCAGTTCAAGGGGATGCATTAATGCTCTTTTTTTCATGACTTGCCAAATATCAGGAGGCTCTGCGTAAGTGAAACATTATTATAGTAAATAAGTAGTGCCTTGTACAGAATTGTAGTACCCTTACTGTCTTCATAAGAGACTTTAATGTATAAGTCAAGGAGATACCTAACCTTTCTGTCATGAATAAAAGCTCTGCAAACCTTCTAACTGTTCCCTAAATATAACTACTTAAAAAGCTGCTACTGGACTAAAGAAGGTCTGAATAGTGCAAAGCACAAGGTCTAATTTTCTTAATTATAAATTAAAATTTGATTTCCCACAGTATTTTTTTATATCAATATATTGTGGCTGTAAGCAAACATGAGCAGTGGTTAACTCAAAGTAATTGAGAAACCTCTTTATAAATTAGTTCACCTACAGAATAGCTACTGTGTAGCTGTATTTCTATTTTTATTAATATTCATACAGAAAAATTATGAATTGGGACAAAAAACCCTTGCTTTTTCTATTTTGATTTGGGAGAAGATTTGGAAGTATCGTAACTTTCAGGTTTGTTAGGAGCTGCAGGCTGATAATCACTTGGCCTGTTCATTCCCCTCACCAGCCCAGGAGCAAGGCCAGCCCCACACACATCCCAACCCCCAGGTGTGTTTGGGGCAGGTCCCTGAGCCTACTGCAGGAGGAGCCAAATGGGCTGGGGGAGATAGAGATGCAGGCAAGCCTTAAAATAAAAAGATGTCACATCTCTAAGTTCTCTGTAAACAAGTGAATGATTTATACCATTTGTAGGATGGTGTTTTGGGGTCGGATTATTAACCAATAGATGAAGCAAAGTCTTAAATTAAAAATAAAAAAGCACAGTGAAATAGTTCTGGGGATTTTCACCTGGCTGAGTGGTTGCATGGCAATAAATAGCAGACAACCAAAGCAAACAAAGCAAGTCAACTGTGAAGCAATTGAGCATCTAAAAAAGTGTGGTTTAAATCTAGATAAAAGCAATGAAGAAAAATTTTGCTACTCCGTTGGAGCTTGTTAAGTGGATAAAAAAACCTCCTGGCCTCTTTCTTGTTTGAAAAGCAAATTGCTTTTATCATTTTTTAATGTGATTCAGGTAGGAGGGAAAGAGGTGTTATCATTTAGGGCCTGGGAAAGGATGTGCTGTATCTGATCAAGGGTGAGTACAGCCTTTAAGTTTAGAACTGAGCATTGAGTTACAGGCATAGGTTCAATGCTGAAGCTGTTACGTACAGAGAAAAATACCAAAACTGCACAACAGCAGTGATGGGCAGGTAAATTTGCTGCCTTATCCTGTCATCACCCTGGTTCACTGGGCCCATTTTAGCAACGAGTCCTTCCCTAATCCCAGAGCTTTGACGCCAAGGTTGTCATTGCACTGGGCAGGCAGGAAGGGCAACAATGGCTGTTTGGGTTGGGACTCGTTAGTTTTGGAGGTGAAAAATTGTCATCTGATGTCTGAGGGTTTATGCCGTCTGGGTGAGGGGGTGGTTTTCCTTGGTTTGGGGTCTTTTCTGGGTTTTGCACAGCGAGTCCACAAGGAGTGGATTCAGTACATCAGTGGCACTCGGAGATCGTGTCCTGCAGGGATTCTCCAGTGTCAGAATGCAGCAAAACTTAGCACAGTAAAGCAAGGTCTGCCTGAAAGGTTTCTGTTAACAGAATATTTACTGTTGTGCTGATAAGACAAAGCTGTTAGCTCCAGAGGAAATAATTTTACAGGAGAGAAGGGAGTGAAATTTCATTAAGTGATTGACCAAAAATGAACCGTGAAGTAGCAATGAAGGAGGGCTCCCAATATTCATGGTGCCTTCAGCTGGTGAGTGCCTACAGTACAAGCAGGGACAGAATCTTGCATAATACATGACTCTGCATTCTTCAGTACTGAACATAAACTGGAACATGAAGATTTAATGCACAGAAATCTGGAGTTTCAGTAAGAATTATTGGAATAGGTAAAAACCCTCAATATTTAGCAGTTTATATTCTATTCATGTCCCTGTATTTGAAACAGGTTATTTTCTTGCATTTGTGTTAGATATAAAGAGGTTGCATTAAATATTGAAACAGGTTATCTAGAAAGACCAGGGAATATTTTCTCACTTAAGGATTCTGAGGAGTGGATTCAGCAGTCACCCGCCTGAAGCAGTTTAGCAGCTCTTGCCATGGCCTACGGAGCTGGAGCAGCTGAGCTGGCATGCTCCTTCCAGATGCATGTTCAGTGCTGGCAACTAGGAAAAGTTTGAAGGTCTGCATCTATGGAAAATATAATAACTTAAGACTCTGTATTCAGGATGACCATATTGAGAGAATATAAGGAGATATATTGATGGTATACAAGAAAAAAATCTTAGGCAAGGAGGTCTGAGTTTAGACTTATCACTGAAGACCCTGACGACAGATGTCTTATTGGTGGTGTTTTTGCTTTGACTTCGTTGTTGCATTTCATGCCAATAAAAGTCTGATATTATTTAAAATTGTATTCACAAGGATTCTCTTAACTGGTTGCAGAACTTTCAGGCAGCCGGTGTCCACACCACCTGCCCCATCCTGGTGCCCACTAGTCAGGACCATCTTATGTAGTTGTAAGAGGATTTGTTGTGGGTTGGCTTTGATATTTCCTTTTCTCTGGAGGTGGGGTGTGCTGGTGGTGTGGGGTTCATTATCAGCTTCTACTGGTAAAGATAAGGGAAATTCAGCCATCGGTGTAACATGCAATAACATATGGTTTTAAAGGACATTGCAGTGTTGGCATCTTTGCTGTTTTGTACAAGAATTTTTTAAGGATTTGCCTGTTTCAAATATGAAGATTGGACACCATGTCCAGACCACTGCTTTGCAGCTGGGCTATTGCTGGGCAGCAGACCAGATACACCCTAATAATGTGTAAATTCTGGATTTAGGATGCAGGAGTTGAAATGGGCTCTTCAGAAGAGGCTTAACAAGCAATCAAAAATATTAAAAATTGTGAAATATATTTTTGAGAAAATGTTCCCTGAAGGTCAGCCTGGTGTCTTTGGTTTAATTATAATAAAACCTTTGTATGGTTTTCTGTACTTATCCAATATAGACATTCAGAGTATCCTCAAGAGCTGTCAGAGCAGATGTCATTTGTGGTAAACAGGACTATTTCAGGATATTTTTGTTTCTGTTAGCAGCTGATGTCGTTGTGAGGTGTTACCTTTGTCCAGGGCAGAGTATTTTCACTGTGCTGTCACTGTCACCTCCTGGCTCCATCAGCTTTGGTTTCCCTGCACAGGAGGAGTTTCCATCCAGGAGAACAAACCCACCCTGAGGCACAGTCCCCACCCAGTGCCACTTAATTCCTTGCAATGGCTTTTGTGCAGCATTCCTTCGGGAATGGCTGTGATTGGAGATGGCAGCGTCTGACACATTCGGGGCAGGGCAGAGTGAACAAACACAAACCATTTTGTTGTGATCGGGCACAGCTTTTGTGGAGCTGCTGCTTTGGAAAATAGTGTTATTGATTCCTGCTCCTCCCTACCCTTCCCTCCATTAGCACTGTATTTACAGGGCATTAGAAAGGATTATAGTTCTAAATCCGTGTTGTTATAGCGATTATAATTTATATATTAATCATCTATATTCCTGCCACAGAATGTTATTATAAAAGGCATAGTCCAAAATCTAATGTCAGTCTGATTTGAAAAAAAATGCTTATTTTTTGTGTTTTCCTGTCTTGCATGCACTAGGTTCCATTCATAACTCAGCAGTAATGAAATGTACTTCAACATTACAAACAGAATTGTGCAGCTTATATTTTATGTTGAAATCTTCATTTAGAGACCCCAAAATCAAACTCCTCAGTGCATTACAAATATGCAGGGGAAAAATACACACTGTGCAAAAATCTGTGTATGACAGTGATATATTTTGTAGAAACAATGCAGAGGTTGATAGGAAATAAAACCATTGGGAAATTTAGCTAACATTAACTATATGGCAATGTTAGAAGAGGTATATTTTTATGTATTATATATTGTACTGTGCATTTGAAAATTGTCAAACTACAGAGTTTAAAATTCATTTTTGATCCTTCTACCAACAAAAAGTTCACTTCAGAGGTGCGTAGGCTGCAGCCTTTTACTCCTGGATGATTTTTCAGGATAACTACCAACTCTCTTCTTTGTGAGATGGCTGGAAAATTCTTACTAAATTAATTCCACATTTTCCAATTTGACAGATGTCCAAAACATCTTGGAATGTTATTGTGGGCTTAAGAGAAAACAAAGCAAGTCTCATAAGAATAATTTTTGCATTTTTAAAAACTGTTTCTATATATTTTTACTTTAGAGATAGACTGCTTTTCCTCATAGGGTTTTAAAGTTAGTTTTGGTATTTAAAATCTTGCAAGTCCTTAATTTGAGTATGCTATTGAAAAAGAAAGGATCTTATTTTTTCAGCCATTCTGCTGTATTCTGAGGACAGAAGAAAAAGAATTTTATAAATAAGGTGATTGAATCTGTAGGGTGTGTCGGACAAAGATGGCACTGAACTTGAAGGTATTAAGTGAATAAAAAGACCATTAGCTTTAGTAATAAGGTTTTGTTTTTCTCTCCATAATATAGAACAATTTGAGAAATTTTCTATTTTACTGGTATAATTGGCACTGTATGAGGAGTGTGCGCCCCTCATCTCAATAAATACAGCTTCTCAAGAGACTGAGGACTCCACACTGGTCAAAATAATCTTTTAAAATATTTGGTAAGAGAGGAAAACAGGTCATTCGGGGCATGAACAACATTTATCCTGACGAGAAAGGCTCTGAGTTCGATGCAGAATTGAGTTGGTGTGTCTGCAGCAGGG
This sequence comes from Atrichornis clamosus, assembly GCA_013400975.1. Taxonomy (NCBI): domain Eukaryota; kingdom Metazoa; phylum Chordata; class Aves; order Passeriformes; family Menuridae; genus Atrichornis; species Atrichornis clamosus. The sequence continues at coordinate 201,577 of WBMZ01013889.1, forward strand.
GCTGTGACTGCTCAGACAGACACAGCTCTCCAAGGGCTTTGAAATGAGCAGCTCTGCTGAGGAGAGCCTTGGCTGGGCCTCCAAGGGAGGAATAAATTAAGAGCAGGATCATTTACAGATTGTAGAGGACATTTGAGGACTTTACTTATTATGGGAAATGTCCGTGGTTCTGTGAGAGGTTTTGTGTGTCAGTATCTGTTTTTCCTGGTTATTTGCACAGAAGAGATTTCCAGGCTATAAAGGACAGAGGCCACTTAAGTTTTGTTGGAACACCATGTTTCCTGGCTCTTTAGTGTGGGTTCCCAGTGCAGGGTTGTATTGCACCATACAAAATGAAGAGCTCTGTTACATGTTTTGTTCCCATCCTTGGAATTACCACTAAATACATTTACCATTGTCTTTCTGCTCTCTCACTGAGACCTACCACTGGTTTTAGATACAGCTGCATTTTTAAGTGTTTAAAGCTGTTCATGACTCCTTAGAAGTGTCTGAAAATTGTATTTCCTTCCATATATTTGTGTTTCCTAGTGAAGTTTCTCTTTTCCCTTCCCATTCCTAGCATGTGAGAAGTGCTTCGTTTTGATTGTCTGAAGAACTTTCAGGAGTGAAGGGTTGTGCACTGGAAGTGTGAGGGCTTTTTGTCTAGTTCAAGTACACGACTCAGTAATATCAGTAGTTATTTAGGGACGTATTTTGTCCTTCTTTCATGTAGAGAGCTCTTCACAAATTATACTGGAATTTCCTACAAATGGTTGTTGAATTAGGATCCGGAGAGGAGGCAATAGATGCCTTTTGAAGTGGTGCTCAAATGCAGTGTAATTACACTGGTGCCTTTCGCTCCAAATTGCTGAGATTAACCAGCACATAATGTGTTTCCCCAGTCCTGCTTTGGTTCAGGGTGTAATGTTGTTGGCTAATGAATCTCACGTGAATCTTTTTTAGCAGTGTTTATTCAGTTGCCCTGTTATTAAAGGCAAATGTGTAGTAGTGGTTATTAAAATTCATCTTTTTTGTTTTTCTGCTAATTGCATAATGCTAATGATGCACGTCTTTGCATAATATAAAGATCTCATATTGATGCATCATTTGGTTTCATAAATTATTCCACATTATGCATCATTTAATATTATTCCTGCTTTCCTCAAAATTATTATAATTTCCTTATATTCAATTTACAGCTGTGGAACAACTATTTTCATTTGGCTGTGGCTTTCATTACCCAAGATTCACTACAGCTGGAAAACTTTTCCCATGCAAAATACAACAAAATCCAGAACAAGTAAGCAAAAATATCTACTTCAGCTTATATCTTTCATTTTGTAGTAAAATGACAAGAAAGGTAATGATAAAAATACCTTTCATATTTCTTTTTTCCTAGGTATGGAGATATGAGACGTTTAATTGGCTTTGCTATCCGTGACATGTGGTACAAACTTGGTGAGTAGCAGAGTGAACTTCACTGCAACTGAATCTGCCACATACGGTTTGTTTGATTGAAAAATATCTGACATGAAGTGCTTTAGTAAATATTTCCACTATTTGAACTTAAAATATGTTTTCACTCTTGTGCTTAAGCTTGGAGCTGACATGAGACACAGTTGGACTACTGCCAGCTTTTTATTTAAAAGAGAACTCACAATTTTCTCCCAGATTTCAAACACAACTGAAAACAGTTTTCAGAAACCTTATCTTGTGGAAAGTGAGACTGGATAAATTTTCCCTGAGAAAGTTACTGTTCAGCCTGAACCTATGGTTCCAGAAATTGGGAGACTCAGATTTGGAATCTGTTTGGATTAAAATTCCAAAAATGTTTTTATATTTGTTGTCCAGCCACATTCTGCTGTTCCTCCTTTGAGAGTTTCTCATTAGCTCTTTTGAGAGAATTTCTTATTAACTGAACTTAGATAGAATATTTCCTTTATCTTAGAAAATTTTTGTGTGGCAATTGGGTTGAAAATTTATGTGGCCCTCATTGGAGAGGAACATCAGACTCAGAGTACTTCATAGTTATGGAACAAGTCTAATCACATTTGTTAATGGGAATATTTTTCTCTCCTTACAAGCCTCAGGCAGTGTTGACACACTCACACAGGTCCCTGGGATTGCTGCTGGTCTGCCCCACGCATCAGGGCAGCGGCTGAACAATGGCTTGGACCTGGCTGAGTTTTTTGCAGATTTGGACGTTCCTTGGCAGCTGATGTAACACACGTGCTACAAGATAATTCTCTGTGGTTTTGGGAGCTGAGTTGTATAGATAGTGTTTCTGTTAGTGCTGGTGATTTGATTTATTGGTTCCAATGTCTGATGTTATTAAAAAAAGGAAGCAATGATGGTTTTCTCCTTTATACAAAGGTTGCACGGGCTGGCATTAATGTATGGTGCTCTCCTACTGGTAGAATTTGGGGGTTCTTAAGATTATTACTTTCTACCCTCAATATTTATAAGGAGATGTCAAAAGCTGAAAGACTGAAATGTTCACTGAAAATATCAACTCCTCTGGCTTTCCTGCTTATTGCTGGCACCAAATTCTGGCACCTCAGAAGGAGACAGTATCCATTCAGATGCTCTCAGCTTTAGAGAAGGAACTAAGATAAGTGACTGACTTGTAAGACTTTACCAACACAGAGGGCTTAAACACTGCTTTAAATGATTGGATGCCCTGGATGTTTTCCTAACAATATTTGATTTTCTCCTCAAATATTCAATTTGTGCTTTTGTTTCAGGCCAGAATAAAATTTGCTTTATTCCGGGGATGGTTGGGCCCATCTTGGAAATGACTCTTATTCCAGAAGTTGAACTGCGAAAAGCCACAATCCCAATTTTCTTTGACATGATGCTGTGTGAATATCAGAGGACAGGAGAATTCAAAAAGGTAATTGAGAATACTCTGTGTGAAAATGCATTTAAATGTCACATGCTCAGTGTTTCTGGTAAATATGTGTTGTGTGGGCTTTTCTGCTCACACAAAGTGAAATCCCAAATATTAAGAACCAAAGGAACACTTTTCGTGCAGCAAGTGTAGGATCTTTGGAGTGATTTAGTTGCACTTAGGTAAAACTTGTGGCAATGACAGTAACAAATAGATGGAATAGCAAATAGGGGCCCAGAAAGGTTTCAGGATCTTAATCCAAATTTTCAGAACTTTACTGAAAAAACTTCAGCGCAGCAATACTTACATTGTAGTCAGCCCTTCATTAAGTAAGAGATAGAATTAAATGACCTCTGGGGATCCTCTATAATCTAAATTTTTCCTTATCCCTCTTCCTTGTGGCATAGATATTGGTAAGTCAAAACTTTCAGGTTTTAAGACAGAGTATCTGAAAGCAGTAGTAGTGAATAGTTAATTACATATAATCAGATTTATGAGGGAACTTTAACTTTTCTAAATGTTTATTGTGAGGAAAATAACCACTGTGAAGACCTGATATTCCTGGAGTGTTTTCTGCAGTCTTTTTGAAAAGGAAAAAGAATTTTTACATCATAATTAAGAAATATTTTTGATTGATAGAATAGAAATAGGGATGGTTGGGCAGGGCACTTGGGATTGTAATCTAAATTTCCTGCCACTGCTTGCTGTGTCTGCCTGGGCAGTGGGGTATCCATCAGTTTTTTCCCTGTCTGACATCTCCATTCTCCTCGAGCTCTTTAAGCATGGACTCACCTTATTCTGTTTGCACACTGCCTTCCACAGTAAATTTTAAACTGGATATTCAGGCTTTGTAGTTACACAAATAATTAATTCAGAGCAATCTGGGTAAGGGAAAATGACAAACAAAAAGGCATCATTTTAGACACGTGTAAATACAAATATCTCGTATAGCCAGCTCTGTTTAATACTTTAAATCATTTGGGGCATTTCTGTGTCAATGAAGTGTGGAACAAATAAACAGATGGAATTTCCATTTTAGTCTCTATTCCACAGTGCAAAGCTTTTGGTTCAAGGCCAAGATTAAAAACCACTTTGCTTCTGGTGCATCTGTTCCTTCCGTGTCCTGATAGTCCTATATTTGCCTTCTTAAAAATGTTTTCCTGCTCATGGCTTATGCCTCATCTCTTGGGAGAGACACACAGATCTGTACAGACCAGAAATCCTGAAAACTCATCAGTCATCCTGCCTGATTAACAGGAACAGCAGCTCAGGAGCCTGCGAGAGGCCAGACACTCCGGTGACCATTGGATCACTTCTCATTCCATAAAAATAAGTTTCAGGTGGTGTTTTACAGTGCCAAGGAGCAAGGACATTCATTTTACTGCAGCTTAAGAAAAAGATGTAGTTTTCATCAGATGGTGCAAAAACTATTTCATAATTGAGCAGCTGAGTCTCCTTGGACTCCAACATTCTGCTTTAGAGATTGCAATCATTTACTCATTAAGAATCCTCTCCTTTGCTATGGATGAAGTACTTAAAATAAAAAACTTGCCTCTGTAAGCTTAGTCATTCTGTTAAGTTCTTAAAAATATGTGTTTTAAAGGAAAGTCATATTAAGTTTTGTGGTTTAAAATTGTTATCATCTTAATTTAAAAGGACCAAAAAATTAATATGAATAGATAATTATTGAATGCACAAACACATAAACTCTAGGTTTTGCTATTGGACAATTTTCATGTACAAACTGACATTTAGTAGTATAAAGAAGGTTTTCTTAAAGTTTTAGTATAAAATGTTGAGAATGACAACATGTTATTTCAAGCGTGCCTGGGGCACTCAGGAGCACAGAACGACATTCAGTGAAAACATAATTTTGTGGTACTTCAAAAATAAATAATTTATTTCTAATCTAATCTTCTCTAATGAGAGAGGAGAAAAAAAAAGCACAAACAGAAACATCTTTGCATGAGCCTGTACCAGCAAAGGAACCAGAGCTTGTCTGGTACCTCCCACAAAATTTAATAACCTTTACCAAAAAGCCTGTGTTGTTCTTGTGCCGTGGTGCTGTTCTGGGGCAGGGCTCTGTCCTGGGGGGCACAGGGGGTGTGTTGGGGCTGGGGGCTGTGTTCTGCTTTATGTGTACAATATACAGGCGGTAAGGATATAAAGTTATTTGCATTTATCAAGCAGGAATTTTATTTTATTTAGCTATTTCTAGGAAATCGTCTAATCCCAGAGAAAACAAAATTCCACCTGTGATCTCAATGACTTGCTATACATATATATTTACTGGGTTGGAATCTATCTGTAGGTGTATGACACAGTGAGACATTTTCTTGCAATCTCTTCTTCTACTTTGCACATGTAATTTCCATTCAGCCAGAGCAGTGTTATATAAGCTCGTAATTTTAACTTTAATTGAAGATGTAGAGAGGGAGCCATTAATATCTACTAATTTTAGCTATCAAGGCTCTGTCTGTCATGAGCTCAGAGAGCTGGGAACGTTGGAAAGGCAATTTATTCATCTCTGTGTCTGTGGATAGACTCAGTCCTGTAAATGTATCCCTTTCTCCTTCAAATAGAGAGAAGCTCATTGCTTACGTGTTGTACACACAAGGTTAAAAAAGCCCCATCCTCCAAATGTTGATAACCTACCTTCCCTTGAAAGGCCAGGTTATGCATTTTATTAAGACTTCCCAAAAGACGACACATCATCAGACTCATACTGTTTGTTTTAACTATGATCTGAGGCCAAGAGATAGAAAATGTTTGCTTAAAAAAAAAAAAAACCAAGCCAAATATTAACAAAAAAAAAAAACAGAGAGAAAAATTAGCTCTTTGCAGAGTAAATGAAAATATCATTTAAATAAACATGGATTTGAGTTATGTTGCAGATTTAACTTGGCTTAGGAAAGATTAATTCATCTGTGTTTATATTTTAGTTCAAATAAATCATTCTGTTTGTGTTTGGTATTTTCAGTTTAGTGTCTCTCACGGGTCCTGCCAATTGCTGGAGCCATCTGGGGAAGTTTTCTGTGTTTCCTTTCCTTCCTGATTTCTGTGGGTCCGTGTCAGAAAACAGTGCTGGCTGCTGGTGTGTCCTTGGGCTTTCCAGACTCGTAGTTAGGGGACAGACACGGGTTCTTAGTGAGCTTGTGGCAGTGTCCCACTGCTCTGAGCTCTCCCAGGGTACTGGGTCAGTGACTGAGCTGTTCTCAGCAAACTCCTCTTCCACATGTGATTTATTTGCTGTAAAGAGCCTTATTCCTGCTTTCAGTTCTTGAAACCCTGTTATGTCTAGGGATTTCAGAAGGCTGTGAGATCAGCCCAGCAGCAGAAACTGAGTTTGTATGGCCTGGTGCTTCAGACAGATCCATGTGGAAAACATGGACAAGTTTTGTGGTTTGGTATTGAGGTGTGTTCAGAGATGTGGAGATTCCTTGGCTCTATTAGACAGATAAGCAGGTGGGTTTATTGCTAAATTGGTGCCAGTGATGATTAGGCACACTCTGTTTAAATTAGAGGAGAAATACCCTTTCCAGGGCTTAATTTTGGCACAGAAACATTAAAACTTTATTCGATATTTCTGCCAGCTCTTTTAGTTGTTTTCATCCAAGCAACTGTTTTCTCCTCTTGCAGCTTCTTGAGAAACTGTAGGAAAGATGCTTAGGAAGAGTTTTTTTGTTCAGATCCAGCAATGTGAAATTATTGCCTCTTTGAGAAGTAATCAATTCTCTACCTGCTGAATAAGTACTAGGAAGGATTTAAGAGGTGGATGATTTTTAACTGGTGCTTGACCTGCACTCTATTCACAGATTTGTCTTACTGCAGTAAGTCCACAGAAAATGGCTGGATTGGATGTTTTTGCTTAATATTTCCTTGTCTTTATTCTGGCATGCACTGTTTTACCCGTATTAAACACTAATACACATTCTGCTTATACAAAAAATTTAATTCCCTTTAAACTTCTTTTTCAGCCTGGGTTAGACAGAGTAATTTTATTTTTTCTGTTAAGTTATTTTTCAATGATAGCTCTTTGTTCTCTAATATCAGTATAATATGTACTGTTCCACAGGCAATCTTTAACTTGTATTCTAATTACGGAGAAAGAACTAATATTAGAGCAGAAAAACCTGAAAGTAACTGGACCAAGAGTTGAAAAACATACCAAAATTATTTTTGGCCTCTACAAGAAAAATATTAATTGACACTCCCATAAAACAGCAATTAAGAAATAGTACTAATGTAATAGTCATTTCCCTTTACTCAAACCAGAAAATGGTCTTGCTGCTTCTGCTGAACAATTCATAGTTTTCTCTTAGAACATTATGGCAAGTGGTTTTAAGAGACTGAGACCTGAAGTCATTAAGTCTCTTGAGGAACAGTGTAGAATTCAGTGCACCACATTTACTGCTGACATCTGCTGAAATCGTGGGTGACTTTGTGCTGCTGGAGTTGGCCTGTGCTGCTGTAGATGTTCCTCATGTGCATCTGTACAGGTCTGCAAATTCCCACCCACCAATCTCCTTTTCCATGTAGGCATCTCACTGCTAATAAACAGCAATGCATTTTTTCAGCTTTCCCCTGAAAGCTGAAAGAATATTCTAACCATTCAATGTCCATTTAGAACAGAGTTATTTATGTTTTCATGGACATTTTTTTTCCTACACAGTCATCCCAAGCTGTGCTGTGCCCAGAGCTGGGCTGGAGAAGTGGCCTGTCTGTGCCATGGCAGGGTGTGTACAAGACTTGTGTCCAAGTTCCTGTGGGTCACATTGGCCCCTGGAGGTGTTTAACTAGCTCTGTTTGAAGCTTCTCCGTCTGGTGCTTCCATACAATCATTTTGTTTTCACACATTTACTGCTGTGGTTTGGCTTTTGTTGTGACTTGGTTTGAGGAATATGAAGTGATGGAAACGGCTCCTTCCTTCCTGCCCTTTTCTGGGGAGCGTACCTGCACTGCTCCTGCTCTGCACCCCGGCTCTTTGTGCCAGCAGTGTAGGAGTCTGGCTGCTCAAGATGCTGCTTCAAAGCTCCTTGAAAGCGGCAGCAGCCAGTCTCAAGAGCGGGTTGCAGGGCAGCCAGTAGGTCTGGGTTCAACATGGGAGGAAAGTGCAGAAGGTTTGGCCTTTGTTCTTGAAAAATGACTCATGCGTTTCTGATTGGAGTGTGAATCATGACCTACTTGAAGGAGTACATCTAGTAACATATTTTCTTTTAGAATTTCATGCTCTTTGCAACTGAAGGAATTCTAAAACCACATCTGAATAGATGGGTGACCTGTTTGGTGCTCTGAGGGGAAGGTCTCTTTTCCTCTATATAGCCCTGGGTTTGGCTTCTTCAGCTCAGAGCTGAACCTTTTGATGAGAATATACTTAAATAAGGTAAAATATCTTGCATTGCAGTTATCTGAAAGTACCTTATATAAAATACTACAGTAATTCTTTCTACCATGAAAGGCTTCCAGTTCTCTGATGGGATGATCTGGATCCCAGCCTGCCAAAACTCTCAATTACACAGAAACACTCCAGGGAGAAACAAAATTATTCATGTACTGACAATTGTGTGAAATTTTGTATCAAAGAAAAACGTGAAAAGTTACTGTATTAGCACAGTAATGAATTCTGTCATTTTTACAGTGCTTTTAATAATTAGATCTATGTAAAGCAACTGAGCTTTTTTTCGATGTAGGTCTCCATTAATGCTTTCCCTGTGCCTCTTGATATGTTAATGTCTTGTCAAGAACCTTGAGGTGGATCTTCCCCACGTCTTTTGAACAGGGTACAGTTATTTGGGTGAGGACAAAGACTGGCTGAAGCTGCACACACACCCTGAGGTTGTGTCTCACATGCCCAGAGCAGGGGAAGCTTTGTGAAAATCTGTGTCCAGACTTTCAGCCAAGCCAAAAGCCCTGACTAGAATACACCCAAGCATTTAACCCTTGGGAATATGTGACATAACTATACTAATGTGCATTTTTTATGCCATCTTGAAATGTGCTTGACCTTTGAATATCTGCTCAGTGTTTTGATGTTTCTTTCTTTATTAGTTTGAAAATGAAATAATTTTGAAGTTGGATCATGAGGTGGAAGGAGGACGAGGGGATGAACACTACATGCAGTTGTTTGAGTCCATGTAAGTAGTGCATGACAATAAATAGAGCAAAAGCCTTCAGGATATGTTTCTATCTTATTGTTCCCAGTTCCCAGCTTAGTAACCTCACTTAAAATAGAATCTTAACAATTTATTTCACGAAGGGACTGGAAATAGCATACTGCTTCAGTACACCTGGTTTCAATTGCAATTTTACTCACTGAAATTATTTTCCTGGTTGCTGTTCATTGTTTTGCACTTTAACTAAATTATGAAGAAATTATACCTAACCTGCATTTTTACATACAACTCGATGTCTAGATTGGACTCCAAGAGATTATGGTCTCAATTTAAATAAGGCTTTGTGATGTTGTGTGCATGTTTTGCTTCCTCAAAGCCTGCTGCCCTGTATGGATGGATCTCTGTGTAGGGATAGCAGTCTTTGCAAAGTCACATCTCTCATCAGATGAGCCATGAAAGCTTTGGATACACACACAGGGGACAGAAAGAATCATTTATTCTGTTTCTTTTCGCAACAGCTTTTATCAAATTTGAATGTTACTGTCTGGTTTCCTTCAGGCTTCGCCTTAGGGTGAACAACCCCAGTATTTCAGTTTAACATATGGAATGTTTTCTGGACATTCCTACAATGTCTCCATCTATTTTGAAATACTACATTGCATTAAAGCCGGAGAGAGTGTTCAAACTGAGACTTTATCAATGCAAAGAGCAAAGCTACCCTCAGATCTAGTGTGTGAGACTCTTTGAACTTTACTCTTTTTGAGCTGTGTAACACTGTTTGCTTGCCTTGTTTGCACTTTTTCATTCAAGATTTTTCCTTGAAAAGTGGCACCTCTCCAGTTAAACCCCATCTCTCAGTAGTGCAGTCAAGCAGTGTCATCAAACACAGCACAGAGCTTTTGATCTCCCCGCCTTCCCAAGGCTCCCTTCTCGCTTCGACATATCTGGGTTTTTCCCCTTGGTGCTGTCCCACTTTCTACAAGGCTTCGAGTTCAAGGTTTCCACATTTCTAAAGATGACACTTCATCTTATCTCCAGATAATATTTTTTCTTCTATCCTTGAAGTTGTTGAATGACACCTGTAGATGGACTGTTGAAGCAGAGCCTGGTGACCTGCCTGTGGTAGGACCTGTTCTCTCATTTGGTTTGGTTTAAGTCTTCCTATCTTCACACCTTTCAAAGCAGAGATTTCAAGCCTCTGTCCCTAGCTCTCTGTTCTAACTGGAAGGAGACCAATTTAAATTGGGCTCCATATTTATTCATTTGGTCATATTTTCATCAGCTGATCTCCTATAACTGTCTGCACTCCTGCACAGTTCCAGGTGGCACCTGAGGGCAGATATTTAGCAGCACTCAGTGACTGGTGTGTTGCTGGTCACCTCTGCAACCAACATTTGCCCACACTGGTGGTTGCTGGGAACTTGAGGATGCCCAGAATAATAAACTGAACAGGTTCAACAGAAGTTTAATTAAGCACTGCCTTGCATTTGTCCCTAGCCCTAAGTGTTAATGTGCCCCATGGTCAGGTTGTGACCCGAGCCAGGGAGTGCTGTCCTAGACAGCACAGAGGGGAAGCTGGGATAATCTGGGGCAGGTGAGAGGCTGTTCTCAACACGCAGAGTAGACAAGGCTGCCCTGTTTGGGGAAATGCAAGAGAATCAAATCAGCTCCATGAATACAAGTTGTGCCATGCCACTTGGCCTCAGACTCAGAAAATGAATTCTGGCATGTTTTGGTTCCTAATATAGGCACAATAGGAAATGGCACTTGGCAGCTTTACAGTTCCCCAGCATTGCAGTGGTCCATGATATGCAGTTGTTTTCTCGAGCTTTATTGCAAATATTTTTTTATTTTAAAAAAATTTTTTTCAATCTCTGTTTAAAAATTCAAAGGTTTCTTTCTCCCTCCTGGTGGGGAGGAAATCTTCTGAAGTTTTATGGTCCTTTTTACTTGGATTACTGTGTAAAGCTGAGCAATACAACACTTTAAATCTTCTCTTAAGAGACAGGTATTCTTCTCTCCGGTTCTTTTTTGTAGTTCCCTTTTATGTGTACCTTGGTTCACTTTTCTTCAGTGACTGGAGTGATGTACTTTGTCCTGGGTGAGACACAGCAGTAGCTTGTGGTTTATGTCAACGTTTTTCTACTTGTATTTCTTTCTTGGAAAGAAATGTGCTGTCTTGGTGCCTCATGTTCATTGTGCAGCCAGGAAATGTTCACAGGTCTGCCTTGTTTGCTGCTACTCCAAGGGAACCTCTGGCATAATCACTTAAATGGTGACTGTACTTTCCTTCATTAGTGTCTCACTGTTTCTGATACTTACATATGTAAAATAACAGCATTTTTCCTGTATCATATTCCCATCTCCTTTGTGGTGCTGAGGCTTTCTTACTTTCTTTTCCACAAATACCATTTAATGTGCTCCAGTCTTTTCTGTCAGTTGTCAGCTCTTCAGCCCCTTTAGTATTTCCATTCCATTTGCAGTGAATTTAATAAGCCATGTTTCAGTTATTGATTTAAATATTTCAGTTTTAGACCAGTCAGACAACATCAATTGGAGTATTCTGGATTAATCTGTTGGCCTCTGTCTCTCTGTCCCTGTACAACAGAAATGTTCTTTCAGACATTCAGGTACACTCTCCGTCTCAGCACAGTAACTCCATTGGAGCTGTACAATCCAAGGAATAAACTTTAGGTGCTGGTTTTACTTTGCGTGAGTTAGAACTTTGAGCCTGAGTACTCTGCAGAGGTTCCATCCTAGGCCAGAGCGTCAAGGATTTCCTTGTAATTGAAGTCAATATGAATATGTATTTTCTGAAGAAGGTTTGAATAATCATGAGGAGTAAAAGAATTATTTTTGCTATTAATTAAAACAGTATACTTTGTAATGAAATTTTTAAAAAATACTGTACCTAAAGATTAATCATAAATTATTTTTTTACCTGGGTGTCTTGAAAACAGTGGTGTAGAGCACAATTGATAATTGAGCACTAAGTAGTCAGAACCTTCCCAGCTTCCAATACTTCCCAGCAGGACTGCCTTGGGGAAAATTAACTGCATCTCTACCTGACACAATCCTTGCATCTATAAGTATTTATGATGTGAAAATATATGTATATATGTGTATGTGTATATATATATATATATATATAAAATGCAGTTTGTCAGAGAGAATCCCAAAGGAAAACCAGAATGTTAAGAAGAGGAAACAAGCTCTTAAGCAAGGAAAAGAATCCTTAATGAGATGCTGGTAATCACTTAATGATGTTTAAATAGTTAACTTCTGAAAACAAAGCTCTAAGAGCAAAGTGAAATATCCACTAAATCACTTCAGCACTTTATAGAAATAGCATATGCTAATGTTTTGTTAATGTAAATTGCATCTGATGATGCCAAAATATAAAACTCCCTTTCCTATATTTTTAGCAAAAGAGATTAAGCTGCTCTTTTCAATCTGCAGAAAGCAGATTGTTTGGTTTTGCTTATTTCTCAAGGGCAAATTACTGTGGTAATGTCTTTTTTGACCTAAAATTGTAATTTTTGTTGGTTTGAACTTTCTACTCAGATATAATAGTACAAAGAGATGGAAAATATTTTTGCATTTTATGTTGAGGAAAGGAAAGCTCAGATTTTATCTCAATAGTGTGGCGTTCCAGAGACTTGAGTTTGTGATTACACAGGTACAGGCTGCTCTGTCCTGAAGTTGTGGGTACACTCTTGAATGCAAAGTCGTTTTCAGACAGGAAAAGTAAATGTTTCCTTTTTTTCCTATTGATTTATATGCCATCTGTCTTCTGGATATCTAAATTACCAACTCACAAAGGGAATTTCCAGTGCATTCTGCAGTTGATTTAGTCCTAATTCAGTATTTGCCTTCAGAATTGTACCAAGAGTTTTGTGTGTTTGCAGCCTTACAGAGTGTGCCAGTCAGTACCCTGGCATTTCTAACTCGGTGGAAAGGTTTGTGAGCCTGGTGAAAGGGCTCTTGGAGAAGCTGCTGGATTATCGTGCCGTGATGAACGACGAGAGCAAGGACAACCGCATGAGCTGCACCGTGAACCTGCTGGTACGTTCCCTCCTGAGCCCTTGCGTGAGGAAGGGAAGAGCACTAGAATCCATTTATTAAAGGTGAAGGCAAATCTTCCTGGTGGCAGGAGTGGGTGACAACTTTCTGTAGTGATCTCAACTCTGAGGTGAGAGGTTTTTTATCTGGTTGCGTGGATATATGCATAAATCTGAAAGCAACACTCACCCATTTCTTTGGGTTTGCTTGTGTGTTTTATCCACTTGGATTCTGTGGATAAATAAATAAGTTTGCTGCTCACATGCCTGTACCTTTTGACACGCTTAATGCGACAGTGGCCTCTTGCCAGAGTCAGGTTGTGATGAGGAACTGGCCCACTTGCTGCTTCAGCATCTCAACAGTTGCAGCTTTCAACTGTGGGCAGGAAACCTGCAAGGCACTCTTGCAGTAAGGTGCCAAGAGATTTGAGGCCCTGGTCTGGACATAGGACACTCTGTCTTCTTTTCTATTCCTATTTTGTATTGAGGACAGCTCATACAGAGATTTCTCCTCCAGGAAATTCCTCAAAGGAACCTCTGTCAACTTTGAAGCATTGCACTCACACTTTCTCTTCCTCATGCATTGTGGTATAAATTTCTGCAACTCTTCAGGACACGAATCTTGTCACACATTTTGCACAGCCTTAGCAACGTGCATACCTGCAAACATGTTATGGTGACAAAAACTGAGCTTTATTCCTGCAACTGGCTCCTTTAGAGGTGCTCCATATCTACAGTGCTACACATCTGCTTCAACATATACCAGCTTCCATCAAGCGTAGCTAGAGCATGTAGTTTATTATGTTAATGCATTTAGATAACCATATTTTCCTCTTCTCCAGTAGAAAAACCTTCTCTAATGATTTAATTAGGAACTAGAAGTATATATATAGATGTATAATAACAAATACATATAACTAATTAAAATATTAGTTGAAGTAGTAGTTCCAAGTTTAAACTTCAGGTAGTCTGTAAATAATCTATTTCTCATGTTATCTAACTAGCAAGAAAAGCAAAACCCCAGTGTGTGTGTACGTGTATATATATATATAAAATTCCTTTAGGCACAAAATCTTGTGTTACTGGAAGACAACTNTTTATTAAAGGACATTAGGATGTAACTTTTAAATATTTGTGTCCCTAGAATTTCTACAAGAATATTAACCGTGAAGAGATGTACATCAGGTATGGCAATTGTTCTGTTGGATCTCTTTTGGAGAGGGCAGTAATACTATCTTGTCAATCCTGATTTTATCACTGTGCTTGGATTTCTGTAGTTAATGCTGCTTTACCTTCCACAATGACCCTGTGGTAGCCCTGGCCTCATCTGCATTCTCACCATGTTGTTGGCTTAGCCTTCAGCACCTGGCAGTCTATGCTACGTATTCAGCAGCAGCATTGTTTCACACCAGAATTAACTTTTAATTGATCAAATCACTCAAGATTCATTGTCTATTATTTAAAATTCAGAAAATGCAGATAGATATGGGGTTTGAGGGAGGGTGTATCATGCATTTAGAATGGCAAAGAAAACATTCAGAGTAGAATGGTCCAGTCTCTCCTTCAATATGCAACTCTCCACAGCCAGGGTTAGTGGAGAGATGTTTTCTGTGAGAGCTGCAGCTATGCTGGCAAATTCTTTCAGATGTGACATGGCCTCTTACTGTCTCTAAGGGTTTTGCACATGGGCTGCAGCAGATCTTGCAGCTGCAAGACTCCCTGTTTCCAGCCTCTCCTCTCCTGCAAAACCTGCGGAACCCAGCCCAGAGTCCCAGCTGAAATGGGCACTGAGGGCGATTCAGAGCTACCCCTGGAGCTTTGGCACAGAGTGGCCAGGGGAACAATGCTCCCACTGTGGGCATTGCTGAGAGAGAAACCTTCTGTTGGGTTGGCAGCTGGGAATGGGAATGCCTTGAACTGCTGCAGTTGGAGTGTTGGAGTTCCTGTGTCTCAAAACTCCTGCTGTGGGTTAGCGGACAGGATGCACTTTTCCTTCATGGCTGCTGCAGATGCAGCTTGAGCCCCACGGCGGGCAGTGGCTGTGCTGGAAGCAGCAACGCTGCTCTAGGGATCAAGGAGAACATTCAACTTAGAACAACTCTTCTGCCCCAAACACTTCTCGGGTTGTGCAGAGACAACCTTTCTAGCTTTGCTTTGTCTTTCTAGGCTGCTGTTTTCTGTTTTCTCCCTTACCCTGTGTTACCTGTTATGGTTCCATCCATACACATGGAGAATGTGTACCTGCAAGTGAGATGTGCTGCAGGGGAAGGCAACTGCCTTGAGTAACACTCCAGGAATGTTGGACTCAGGTCTCCCTCAGACCTTGAGTGCAATAATTCTCTTCCTCTTTGAGGAGCAGCTGACAGCCATTCACAGAAGGAGGGTGGCTCTTTCTTCTCCTTTTGTGCACAAAGCTTCAGCACAGGAAAGCAATAAGCAAAGTTTGAACAAATGCACAGAGCTTTAACCACCCTCAGCGTCCTTGAAGACTCTTTGGTGAGTGACAGGGTGACATCTGTGGAGTTTCCTGTTATCTGGAACGTTTTCACACTCAGTATTCCAGTCATGTCATTATCTTGTCTAATCCTTGCTCTCTCCCCTATCAGGTATTTGTATAAATTGCGAGATCTTCATTTAGATTGTGAGAATTACACAGAAGCAGCATATACACTTCTGCTCCATACGTGGCTCTTGAAGGTTAGATTTTATAAACTCAGTATATGATTAAGCTTTTGCAATTTTCAATTTTATTTACTAAAGTGAATGTCGTATTCTCTAATTTACTGCATATTAGTTATTTTCCATAGGGGTATTCAAGTTTCTGGTTAGAAATACTGTAGTTGTTGAAATTATATTTTCAGTAGGTTGGTAAAAGCTGTATATTGCTAAAACTAAATATTGTAGAAAAAATAGTTTTCCTTTATGGTAAGAACATTGTGTGCAAATGTGGTTTTCATTTTGCTAATTTCTTAATATCCTAAACATAGAAGTTACACATAACAGAAAATTAAACACAGGTTTTTTCCAGCTATCACAGGGGGATATCCAGCTTTTAATTTTAAATAATAATCAATCACACTATCAAATTATGTTGGTGTTCTTCTGTAGATGGTAATTATCTTTCACTAAAACTAATGTTTGTTCTCAGTGTAACTGACAGTGTCAACTGAAATGGTCAGTAAGATATATTTTCACTAAAAGGGAATATTCCAAATTTAAATGTTCTTCAGCAAAAATCTCTGATTCTTTAGGGAATTTATTTTAGTGCAGAACTATATAAATTTGTGTTATTTTCCTTAAACTTAATTTTGATTCTTTTTCTCATCATACTAATATGAGGTATATTGCATGTATTGTTATAGACAAAGATAATAGTTTATGAAATATTTTAATATAAAAATAAAAACCAGTCAGTCAAGTCAATCAAGGTAATACCACTGGAAAAAAAAAAAAGAACGAATTTTCTCACATACATTTTTATCTAAAATTTTTTGGGGGGAGAAGGTGGGCAGGAAGGAAATTTTAAAATATTTTTAAAATATTATGCCTCATGTTGATCATCGCATAAAATACAGCACTCATCTGAAGAGGCAGTGAATACATTCCCAGTGCCTTTCCCAGTTTGTCTGTGGATGGGTAAAAAAGATTTGGGAAGGAAACACTTAGAAAAGCCCAGGGCAGCAGACCTTGTGGGAGGGGGCACTTTGGTGTGAAACGATGAACTTCAGCATTCTGTGGGTTTTTGATGTGTTCTCGCTCTCAGTGGTCGGACGAACAGTGTGCACCCCAAGTCATGTCAACAGAGTTCCAGTGCTCACAGACCTACAGACACCTGAAAGAGAATTTGTATGAAAAGATCATAGAGTACTTTGACAAAGGAAAGGTAGGTCTGGAGAGTTCTTCCCCTGTCAAATCTCTCTACTGTGCTACTCTGAATAGCAGTGTTTAATGAATGTGCCCTGGATAAAACCTTTGTGTAGAAAAGCTTCTTTGAAATGTGGGTCAAGTAAAAATTGTGTCCTGGAGCCGTATTCCCAGGGTGTATCTCTTCCATAGGAGCGTGTTCTTTCAATAACCACATCCAGAAAGAAAGAGGGCTAATGTTTCAGCACATTGTCACAAGCACCTCTGTCAGGCACTAATAAAATACAATAAAAAATGTTGAATCTACTTCCCTTTACAAAGAAAAGAGTATGAACTACACAGATTGCGTTTCTAAACCATTCAATCCTTATCTCCAAAAAACCCCAGACAGTTCAAAATGGACATATTTGTTTCAGAGGGGGCTGAGGATTGCATCCTAGACTTAAAATGTTCAGTAGCTTGATTCAGTTCAACTTTAAAAAAAAAAACTTAATAAAATTACCTGTCAGTACAATGACAATAGAGTTGAGAATTTTGGAAAAAGAACAAAGAACTAAAAAGCAGGGAAAAATTCTGCAGTGCCAGATAATTAATCTCATGACCCAATAAAACCTTCAAGTCATTATGTCTTGTTCAGCAGTAGCCAAAGGTATGAAGAGGGAAGGCAATTCATTACTGCTTCTTGCAAAAGAAGGCCTTCCTATAATTCAGAAGGTAGAAAGTTTTTGGTGCTTCAGCTTCAACTTCACACGTTTTTTGTTGGCATCTGCAGTAACTGCTCTGCCGCAGTGCCCACCCATTGTCCCAGGAAAACCACCCCTCACCATTCCTGATCTGCAGCAGCAGCACTCAGGTTCTCCCCAGGGACCAAGGAGGAGCTGCCAGGGTCAGGAACACCTGGCCTAGGAGCACCACGTGAAAGTGAGCCTGATGTGTGACCATCAGTGTCCTTTCAGCAGCAGAGAATTGCACTCAGGGATCCCTTTGTCTCCTTTATTCTGAATAGGTGAGAAGACTGACAGAATCGGAGAAATATCCTCACAAGAGGGAGTTTGTACCTGCTTTAAGGCCGCTTTTGAGCTGCCTATAGGAAATGCCAACAGCAGATGAGAAAAGCTGTCCTGGCCTTGCAGGGACAGTCCTTGTCAGAGGCAGCTGTTGTGTGGAAAGAAAGAAACTGCTACCCTGGGCAAGTGGCAATTTAGGACTTGTAGCTGTTCAGCTGACTGGGAGAGCTGTCAGGTGCAAAGCTACCTTGCTTGTGGATGCTGCAGGATGTTTTGTAAAATGGTGTTTGTTTCAAGGACAGGCAGGCGTCAGTCCCCTCATACACTGCTCTGTGCTTGGGGTTTGTTCTGGATGTTATCACCTTAGTGACTTTTTTTTAATGTATTTGAAACGTTAGATTATTTTTTTTTAATCTTATTCTAACAATAAAGTAGGTTTACTTATTCCTTCCTGTAATGAATCATAAAACACTTCTGTTTTTTAACATTAATCTGCTTTCCTTAAGTTTATGGTTGCTCTGAGTCTTCCACTCTAAATGTGCAGTTAATAAATGACTGCACTTTAAAGACAGCATAATCAATAAAACTGCAGTTAAACTCTGATGCGTTAAAAACTTGTTTGTTGGTACTGGATTTACTTTTTGAATGTGTGGTTGTGTTGCAGATGTGGGAAGAAGCCATATCTTTATGCAAAGAACTTGCAGAGCAATATGAAAAGGAAGTTTTTGATTACGAACTTCTAAGTCAAAACTTGGTAAGATTATATACAGATCTTCCAATTATTGCAGTCACAGAAATGAGTGCTTTTCAGATATCAAATGACAGAGCTGTCTATGAGCTTGTGGTCTACAACGGATTTTTAATTTGTTTGTTCAAGGGTTACTGTGTGTCACTGTAACAATCCAGTGGTAGAGGTTCACAAAGAACTGTTGGTTAAAGTTGCTTATTGAGGTATTTTGGAGCTTCTGTAGATGAAATAACCATGTTCTCACTCAGGGAAATTTAAAGACAGCTTTAAAAAGAAATATAAGAGGATTTTGAAGCCTCTGTACTGTTTTAGGGTAGAAAAAGCACCTAGCTAAACTTTTCCCCATAAATTTTTCTTTAAATTTTAGTGACTTGAATCTTGACAAGTCTGAAGAATCCTGTCCTAATCAGGACTGTGGCAGTATTACAGCACAAGCAATTAGAACTAGGTCCATAGGCTAGAAGAGAGATTTTGAAGGAAAATAAAATGTTCAGTTATTTGTTTTCATTTAAATGGAATTAATCCAAAAAGAATTCTGTCCCCCACATACCTTTTGTTTTCTACTCCCAATATTCCATGTTTGCAAGTTTTTTAACAAAAGTTTAGAGTTCATTCAATAGATATCCCTGAATCTTCCACAAAGAAACCACGGGAATCAAAGCATGATATTCTTGAACAGTGCTGTGTATAAAGAAAATTTCTTTTGCTCCCAATAAATTCTGCTTTTATCATGAAATAAAAGACATTTTTGCCAGTTGAAGTTGCAGTGCTGTGTTCTCATAGACATAACACCTAAATGACACTTGGTATTTTATGGAAGAAATTGTTCTAAGCCCTTTACGTGGTGTGTGCTATTAATAAGGGGCTACAGTAAAAGTTGCAGTTGATCCCATAGCTCAGGAAACATTTGAGGCAGGGAGTTTTTCCAAATGTTTTATTTCAGTAATGTTATCAGTGCCCAAGTATCACTTTGGTGTTTGCTTTTCTCCTGAGTTAAGGGTAAGCCCAGTTCTGAGGTCAAATACTCGAGTTGAAGCCATACCCATTTAGCCATGTATTATATTTGCATATAAATGTAAACAGTGTTTAATGTCCCACAGAAGTGTCATGTATGCTGATTATTGCTGTAGTTTATCCAGCTGATAATTGATAGCTCTTGCATGAGTAGTACTGCTCTAGAGGTTAAAAATTACTAGATAAAACCCCTAAACACAAGTAGTTACAGTTGGTTTTGCTTTCAGATCCAGCAAGCAAAGTTCTATGAAAACATCATGAAAATTCTGAGACCTAAACCAGACTATTTTGCTGTTGGATATTATGGCCAAGGATTCCCAACATTTCTAAGGGTAAACTTGTTTAAATTCTTACTTTTTCATCTATTTTCATTCTTCTCTTCTTTTCCTGTTTTCCTTATGATTAAAGTTCAGGTTGCTTTTTTGATCTCTAATATGCATTGAGATGATGTGTCCATACCAAATGTCTTGTACTGCTATAAGTTTATTCCGGAATGGCAACAGCTATTTTCTGTCTCGGGAATTATGGTAACTTTGAACAGATTTTATTCAACACAAGCTGAATCTACTCTCTTTTCTTTATTTTTCTGCATTTGTTACTACTATGTAGGAAATCCAGACTCCAAAGGGTCTATTTTTTCAAGAAACCTGACAAACTTGGGAAGCTGTGGATTTTACTTTAGTTTTTTAAAAGGTCATTTTTTTAACCATAGTAGTGCATGAGTTCAGAGCATAAAAATAACTGAAATATGTGATGTTTTCTTGTTACAAAAATTCCCTCTTACATATAGCAATGAACAGGGTAGATTTCTTCACACTTGCAAAGCCATGAGAGACTCTGCTTTCCCAATTTTAAAGTCCAAAACTGCCTTGAAAACATTGGAAAAATAGGGAAATGATAGGCTAGTATTACACCAGTGTTACTGTTTTCTGAATGCTAAAATTTCGAGTCCAGGGTCTCTGGAAAGTCAGTGCTGCATTCCACAACCTTGTCAAAATAACGTTTGACTTGATTAGTCAACATTCAGAAAACAGTAACACTTGTTCCAGGATCGGGAGACCTGTGAGTCTGTGCAGATGACCCTGCGCCTGCGAGCCCTGCCTGAGCAGCACCCAGCCCAGGCACTCAGCGCCTCCTCCCTTGCAGAACAAAGTGTTCATCTACCGTGGGAAGGAGTACGAGAGGAGGGAGGATTTCCAGGCCCAGCTGATGAGCCAGTTTCCCAGTGCCGAGAAGATGAACACCACGGCAGCCCCCGGAGAGGACGTGAGGAACTCTCCTGGTCAACGTATCCTTGGACACGTGGGAGATGCACAGGGAAGGAGGGTTGGGGAAACCTTGTTCTTAGCATGAGTTTATCTGTGAGAAGCAATAATTTCCCAAAGAGATTGAAAGTTTACTAATGTGACAGCTCAGCTCAGAGGTTTATTTATAGGCCCTCCATGACTTTTATCGTTTGTTCCTTAGAGAGCTCTTGTTTTTCTCACAGTTCTAAGGAGTCTGTCTCCTTCAATCCTCATAAAATAATTTAGGTTGGAAAAAACCTCTGAGATTGAGTCCAACCATAAACCTTGTTCACCCATGTTCCCATGTGCCACATCTACACGTCTTTTAAACCCTCCAGGGATGGTGACTCAACCACTTTCCTGGGCAGCCTGTGCCAGGGCTTGACAGCCCTTTCGGGGAACAAAATTCAGTGAAGTTCATGCATGGTTTAGTTTTATTTTCTTCAAATGGCAAAACCAGTGACACACACTTGAAGAGACCCATTTTAAAGCAGCAAATTGTCTATTACCTCACATTCATGGCTGCTGTGTCCTGATATTAAATTCATGTCTTCCATCAACATTGCTTTGGCACCACACTTTGGTACCACCTGATCATCTTGGCAACATCAACACATCCTAAGTCCCTCTGAAATGTTCTTAGGAAATTTAAGTCATAAACATTGTTAACCAACTCTTAGAATTACCTAAATTATTCTTGGTTAGTATAACTCTGATTATCTTTTTCTTCTGATTTCAGTTATTACTGACTAAGCAGATATGAGATCACCTCATTGTAGCAGACATTTGTTATCACAGGTTGATTTTCCTTTATTAATTTTCAAGGCAATGTTGTAATACTTGACATCCTCTCTTGAGTCTATTCTGGTGGAACCTTCTGGAGGAGAAAGAGAACACTGCTTTCTTTTCACACAGTTGGGACAGAAGTGGGAGTATTACAGGCTTGTCTAAAATAGTACATTAAGCTTGAAAGCCAAGCTCTCTGAAGTCTGTCTTGTGTCTTAATTAATTTTTCTTTTTTTTAAGATCACATGCTTCAGTCCTTAAGGTAAAATTTGCTCTCTATTTGCAATGAACAGGACATAGGCACTACTTCTGCAATTAAGCAAAAGAATCTAACCAGAGGGCATGAATTTCAAATACACTGTAAGAAAATTATATATTTACTTAGAAATACTTACAGATTTAAAAAATAACACTTCCATAGGAAAAGGAAATCCCAAGTAAAAGGGCTGTTCAGTTACAGATTTCAAAGATGAAATGTCAACCATCAGGACTTTACGAATGCCTAAAGCTAAACAGTGAAACTCTTAACATCAGATGTGGTTGATGTTATTTTTGTAAGTTGCCTGAACTTAAAAATTTAATGAATGAGTCAGTGTGACATATTCAGCTGCAGATATTCAAGCTCAGTAAATAATAAAAATATGCAGTTCAAAATTAATATATATTCACTGGTTACTACTGGCAGATTTTTCCTTTTTCGGCCAAGGAAACTCCACAAATGAAACCCTGCACACTGCAGATTTTTCATCAAAAAATGTCTTTTTAAATTATTATTATTTTTATTTCCCCTGCAGCCTACATTATTTCATACTGATTGTTAATAACATGCCCTTAACTTTCACACTTTCAGATATCCAGTGTTTTACAGTGCAGCCAGTCCTGGAGGAGCAGCCTAGATTCAAAAATAAGGCAGTACCTGATCAAATCATAAAGTAAGTTAATTTCTGTAAGAGATAGTATGATGAAAGTCAGTCTATATTTCCTAAACTGACAACCATTATTTTGTGAACTCAGTCATTTGCCAGTGAATCTTAGAGTTTTTATTTTGTTAATGTACTGGCTTACGTATTCATAGAATCAGAGAACAGTTTGTGTGGGAAGAAGCCTTTACAGGCCATCCTGTCCAACCCCCTGCAAGGAGCAGGGGCATCTTGAACCTCACCAGGTTGCTCAGAGCCCCATCCAGTCTGACCAATGAATTCCCCAGGAATTTCATGAAAGAGCCTCTACCCTTCTACCACACTAGAAATAGCTCGTGGTTCCAGGGCAGGGAGGTGGAATCAGTGCTTTGGGTGGAAGTTACTGAGTTTTCAGCACAGCTTCCAGGACAAGTGCTAGAGAGGGGAGCCTTGGAGGTGACTGGCAGCATGAGAGTGACTGAGTTAAAAGTTCTTGAACAATAGAATCTTGTTATGGCTTCTCTTGCCAAGTGCAGAACACATGGTGGCAGAATGGTTTCTGTTGGTACTATGGCCAAGATTTTGTAAAGGAATAAAGAAAATTATTTGTCCAAAGTATTTTGAGAACAGACTGGCTGGCAGCTTCTTCCAAAACATTTATCCCCTTGGTCTACAGCCTTCTCTCTAGAATCTTTACTGGCGTTTCAATTGACTCAGAGAGGAAAAGTATGAATCACCTCCCCACATACACCAAAGTAAGCAAAGATCCAAGCACAGGTCTTGTGTGACAGGATTTTAAAACAAATAGAAAACCACACATATACACACAAAAGAAAACCCCTAAAAAGCCACCAAAAATGAGATCCCAATTTCAAGTGGATTTATTTTAAAATCAGTAACTGAAAGGCAGGTTATAAATCTGGCCCTGTTTGACCAGATTTCAGTGTAGTGCCAGCCACACTTCAAGCTGCTGCAGTTTCTGCAGCCCCACATAAAGTACCATCTCAGCTCACACGAGAGACTTTGTAATGGCTTCTCTCAGCTGCAGAATTCAACCAAACTGCTGATTACATCTGGCCTTAGACATTTACTTTTATGAGCGTACTTTATTGGGCATTTAGTTGTTAGTTACATTAGGTGATGACAATGCATTTATTCTATCAAAGAGTTTCAAAATCTCTCTCCTTTCAAATGGAACTGTGTAAAGTGATCTGACTTAGTGTGGCAATATTTTCCAGTTATTCCTCTTTACTGATGAAGATAATCTTAGCAGTTTGGATCAGAAATCATAGTTCCCTGTGAACTAACATACCATGGCGTGCTTAACTCAGCTGTTTTGGGTTTCTCCATTTGTTTCTCTGGGTTTTCAAAGCATGATTCAGTTTTACTGTAAGGGATTCCTGAGATTTTTTTTTCTCTGCAAAATTAGCTTTTACATAACATGGTTTAACTTTAATTGTTCTTTAAAACAAATACTAAGAACCCAAGGGAGGTTTTTTCCTGGGGACAGCAAAATAGCCAAAACTGCAGTCCCAGTGCTAAAAGCCAAGTGGGTACAAGTCTAGTGGAAATATGTGCTCACAAAGATGGAGAATGAATCATAGTTGAACAGAACAGACCAACCGTAACAGGAATTTGCAATTGATTCTTTACATTGGTGTCCCCCTCTATAAGTACTTATATACATTTTATTATCTATTGCAAGAAATTTTTATTAATGGCTTTAGTTGTTTAATTTATTGAATATTGCTCAGCATTGTGAGATGAGGATTGTTAGACAAGATTAAACTGGTTTGTCATGTCCCACATTCCAGTCCAGGTGAACATATCTGCTCTGTTCAGTCAGTTATTTGGAATGAAATATACTCCTTTTGTAAACCATGGTAAAGCTGGCAAGCAGGGCACATGCCACAGCAGAAGGACAGGAGAGGAAAAATCTCTTCTAGTCCTTCTGTATGTTTGAACATTAATCTGGAAGTTCTGGAATTTTTATACCCGGGAAATGCACCAAGTCACAAGATGAAGCTTAATACTTGTAAAATACTCTGTGTGGACCCTGATTTATAGGTAAAGTAGTTGCCTCCTGAGTTTCCAGTAAAGTCCGTTTTTTCTGAGCTGTAAATTTGCTTTTAATTGAAAACTCAACTGACTCAAAATGAAATACATCTCTCTGATAACAAGATCCATTAATTTCTGGGTTCTGTATTTTAAAACAGTCGTTTAAAATCTTTCAGTTTTTATAAGTCCAACAACGTGCACCGGTTCCATTATTCAAGACCAGTCAGAAAAGGATCTGTTGACCCGGAAAATGAATTTGCTGTAAGTATATTAATGACAAGGTGATGGATGTAGTTCTGGTAACTGTGGCTGAATTTTGATCCTGGGTCCTTCCTTAGGATCAGATTACTTATTAAATTTAAGATCTGATTCAAAAAAAACCAAATGCAAGGTGTTTCTATTTCAGCACTGCTCCTGTGTACTTACTAATACATCACTGCTTCAGGTAAACATTATGTAGTTAAGCATGTTCAACATGTTTGTGTTAAGCAGTAACATCTTCTGGTACAGATTTTCATTACGAAACAAGATGACATGTAAATAAATATCAAATGCTGTGCCGCTTGTAGTTTACAACACTTCTATCAGCTGCCAGCCTGGCAATGAGGGGAGTGTTGTCTGCTTTCATCAGTCCTGTGAAACCTCGACAGAGCAGAGAACTGCCTGTGTCACTTTTACTCCCATGCCTAAATGTGTAGTGCTGAGGAACAGCCTCCATTGTTCAAATATTCTAAGAAATCTACGCCACCATAAATTACTTTTCAGTGCCTAAAAATGTGGTAAGTGTCTGTATTTTCATTTTACAGGTACCTGGTATTTTACAGTTTGTTTTGAAAAGCTTTCCATCCAGCCTTAATGGCTAAGGCTGTGTTCTTGCCATGCTGGGGTGGGGAGGAAAGCCATTTCTTTCCAAAGTGTGCAGTTTCAGTTATGTGTGTGCTCCTTGGCAGAGTCAACACCTTCATGTAAGGAGCTTCTTACCTGCTGTTAAACCAACACTTCATCCAGAAACTCTACCCTGACATCCCAGAATCTCACTGTATTATCAAGACTCAAGCTGCATCCTGGCTTCCTTTGCAGACTCTAGAGAGTTTTGAGCCCATTTATGAATACATCTTGAAATGGTTTTACAAAAATTAAATCACTGATGTTTTCATTGCTGATGACAATAGATAAGATGGATGCTTTCTTCAAAGATGTGGAAATTGGGATAGTTGGAGTGTCTTTATTGCCTCTGTTATTGTACTTCTCAGTACTGGCAGTTCTGATGAGCTGATACTGGTAAAATAAGGAGCAGCTGGGTAAATGAACCAGTGGCTATTCTAAACTATTTTAAAATATCAACAGCCAGTCTTGTTCAGAAAAGGAAAATGAAAGGAACAAAAAAAAAGTCAGAAGGCTGGCAAGTTGTTACAGGGCTATTACTGCTTTTAATTGCAGAAATACCTTTTGAATGTGGAGGGGGGAAATATAATCTGGTTCGAGGCTGTGACTCCCATTTAGTCACAGTCATTCCATCTGTAATGACAAAAATAAGAATACAGACTAAAAGATTCAAGAGTAATTTTCTTTTTCCTCTGCTTTGTGCAGGCTTTGTGCCTGAAGATGACCTAAACTGAAATCAGGAAAATTATTTGTGCAAGTTGCTGAGCTAGATTAATTTTGCAGTGTCTTTTTAATGCAAAAATATGCATATGTTTTCCATCCACATTCATTTCACTCTGACATCTCAGAAGGCAGAAAAGACTAAAGTTTAAACACTGAAGCATCACTTTCTCCTGCTGTTTTTTAATAGTCTATGTGGATTGAGAGAACATCGTTTGTTACAGCCTACAAACTTCCTGGAATTCTGCGGTGGTTTGAGGTTGTCTCCGTGTCACAGGTGTGTATGAACATGCTCTTATCTGTTCAATCCTCATGCACAAACTAATTTGCAAAATTATCACACCATGCTGCTATTTCTTCTTTTTATACATAATAAACTGTTATTACTTAGGTTTTATCTTTCTACTGCTCAATAGAGGATCAATAAATCTCATGTCCAATTTATAGTTTCAGCACCAAGTCCTAAGAGAATTGAACAAGTCTGTGTGGGTTTGCTGAATTGCAGAACTGTTGTTTGTATATATGGAGTTTTATAAAATCAAATGGACCTTTTTAACTCTATGAACCTTAGAAGTCTTTTGTTTCTTTAC
Source organism: Atrichornis clamosus (assembly GCA_013400975.1). Lineage (NCBI taxonomy): Eukaryota > Metazoa > Chordata > Aves > Passeriformes > Menuridae > Atrichornis > Atrichornis clamosus. The sequence goes on from WBMZ01013889.1 coordinate 228,477, forward strand.
AGACTACAATTAGTCCTTTAGAGAATGCAATTGAGACTATGTCCACGACAAATGAAAAAATTTTGATGATGATTAACCAATACCAGAGTGATGAGAACCTTCCTATTAATCCACTTTCCATGCTTCTGAATGGAATTGTTGATCCAGCAGTTATGGGTGGCTTTGCTAAATATGAGAAGGTAGGAGCTTTTGAGCCAATGCAAAGAACATACTCAGATGCATCATTTCATAATCCTCCTACACCCTTTGTTTACAGTGGCAGTGCAGTGTGGATGGGGAATGTGAGAGCCAGAATTCCATCAATTAAGGGATCCTCATATCCTCATTTCCTGGTCACCTCTGTCTTTGAAAGCAAACCAGAGTAACTGAAGCTCAGTAATAGTTGATGTAAATCATAATGCTCCAAATCTGTGCCTTTTTAGTTTCACTGTGAACTTAATAAAACAATGATTTGGTTTCATAGTAAGGGTCTCAAATTCAAAAGTGTTGGATAAAGACCAAATACATTTTAACAAAAAAGAGCACCTCAGTTCCCAACTGACAGAGTGAGGAATTATCACCAGCAGCATCTGACTAAGGACTGTGCCTTATTTGTTGATCAATATTATGATCACCAGCTGTGCTCAGCAGGTTAAAGACTGATTTCTTTACCTGTCAAAATGATGGACTGAATTTTTTTGTTTGGTGTTTTTTTTTTTTGTCTAAGGCTTTCTTTACAGAAGAATATATCAGAGACCATCCAGAGGATGAAGAAAAGCTGAACAGACTCAAAGATCTGATTGCTTGGCAGGTAACTTCTCCGTGACAGCAGCCACTGAGGCTTCATCAGCTGTTTCTTTGTTCTGTTCCTTTCTAGCAGGAGAACACAGCACTGAGATATTTGTGGCATTTCCATCTTTTTTTCCCTGTTTCCCAAAGCAAGGAGCAGTAGAAGAATGAGAACATTCTTGTTACAAACTTCCAGTCTAGTTCTGGGAATGCTTTAGGCCAGAAAGGTATTTTGTAGAACACACCATTGGGAATGATTTATCAAAAGCCACATATGGGAGGCTACATTTATGGTTAAAAGGGACAGGGTTCACACTTGGGTTGTTCCTGGAGACAAAACTGAGGGCAAAACAAAAGGCATAATGATTTCATGAATTTCTGGGAAAACAAGCATTGCCAAATGTCAGAAACTCTCTTGGGAATCAATTCTTTCCTAGAGCTGGGTATTTGTTTTTTGTGGTGTGGTTTAGGGTTTTTTTGCATTAGAAACCTTAATGGAGTGTTTGCTGCTCTCAGGAATTATTTTCATCATCAATGACCCTTCAAGATTGCTGCTACGTATCTTTGTGTGGCAAATAGCATGGAAAACTGTTAGTAAATACTTTTAAGCTCTATCTCCAGAGGAGAACAGAATATTCTTCCTAAATTAGCAATGCTGAGATATTTGGTTTTATTATTTTTTATATAATTACATGTAATAAGAAAATCAGCCTGCAGAACCCTTTTGTCCTCAAGAAGGAAAATGCACCTATGGAAGGTGGTAGCAGAAAAATCTCTATTTTTGCTGAGATTCGAGGGAAAATGGCTGTTTTCATAGACCTGATAATGATAATGGAGCAGAGAAAAACATGACCTCATAAATTATCCTTTCTATTTCCAATATCTAGTCCAGAACAGAAGTCATTGCTATCAATAGATAGATAGAGGGATGTTAAGAAATAGTGAGAGTTCATCTGGGATTTTACTATCAGAAATGAATGGCTCAAGGTATTTCTCATCATGTTCCACGTCTCATTCTTTGTACTAATTCTCTAAAAAATTCTTCCTCATTGATTGAATCTTGTGGCATGCTTTTGAGAGGGCTCCAGTGTCCTGGGTTGATCCCACAGGAACATCTTCCCAATGGACAGGCTGAGAGAGGAGGGGCTGTTCAACCTGGGGAAGAAAAGGCTCCGGGGAGACCTTAGAGCTCCTTCCAGTGCCTGCAGGGATTTTAAAAGAAAGGTGGAACAACATTTTTCGTCAGGCCTGTTGCAATAGGACAAGAGGTAATGGTGTTACTCTAAAAGAGGGAGATACACACCAGATATAAGGAATTTTTTCCTTTGGGAGTGGTTAAACACAGGCACAATTGTCCAGAGAAGTGGCAGATGCCCCATCTCTGGAAACACCCAAGGTCAGGTTAGACAGGGCTCTGAGCAACCTGATGGAATTGAAGATGTCCCTGCCCACACATGGCAGGGGGTTGCACTAGGTGACCTTTAAAAGCCTGTTCCAACCCAAAGTATTCAATGATTCCATGATTGTCTCTCTTTCATAGAAGAGAAGCAGCAAAAATTTCCTGTTTATTCCTCTCTCATCCTTGAAATGAATCTTCCAAATAGTTTTAATGGAATTATTTTGTACTATTTTCTTAATGTTTTTGAAGTTTCTTCCTGTTTCATTTTGACTCATCTCAGTTTGGTTATTAGCTTGAGTTGTACCTTTACAGCTTTCTCCGGTGTTGTTGCCCACCACAGGCTCTGTGTACTGTTGTTTTCTGGCCATCAGAAGTGGATTAGTGGTATTGATTGACCATAATACCATCTGGCAGTAGGAAATAAGTGGTAATTTCTAGCTATCCCTGCAAATCCCTCTAAGGAGGACAAACAGATCTGTCTGTAACAGATGGACTTTAATACCATGTTTTTAAAAGTTATATTGAAATTGAACTTCCATAAAATATTACCAAATCGACGGGTGAACCAATGTTCATAGTATTTACAGGGTCAGAACACAAAAAGGAAACATGGATTCTAAGTGGATTTTACAAAAAAGCCCAAATATTAATGCAAAAGAGTTAAAAGCTAGAGTAAAGTAGTTTGAAAAGCTTAGTGGCAGAAGGGTAGCTAGAACTATTTTGCACAAACCTTGTAACATTAAAGTAATAGAGGACAGAAAACAGCCTCCGTGAGGCAGCCAACTTTTTTCAGAAATTTTCTGGGCCAATCCATTTTCCATGAGCCTTTTCCATCTTGTAGCTGCTGCTCAAAGCAGAGTCCAAAGGACAAATCCATCTGCCAGTCACAGAACGAGTTCTGCAGTTGACTTAGCAGATATTTTAAGCAGAGCCAGAGAGGTTGTTGGACCCACTCAAAAGTTTCACCTTTTTTCTTCTTTTGTTCCTCTTAAGATACCTTTCCTTGGGGCTGGAATTAAAATTCATGAAAGAAGAGTTTCTGATAATCTTCGTCCTTTCCATGACCGGATGGAGGAATGTTTCATGCATTTAAAAGTGAAAGTGGAAAAACAATATGGAGCCAGAGAACTGGTATTACTCTCCTTTTACGCTGTACCTCAGTTTCTCTTTACTTAATACACATCTTGTTCTAAACAAAACATGCTAATTTTTTTTGCTTGTGGGTTTTCCGGTGATCTGAAGGGAGTAGGACCTGAGTTTTATAGTCCAAGGGTTGACTCAATTCTCTGACACATCAAATATTCCCCATTCTGAAAGATTTTGAGTATATTTTATTATGACTTAAAATTGCATGTCTTTTCAGCCTTATTAAGGAGGTAAAAGCAAGTTCTCATGTTTGTTCTCTTCGTAACTTTTTTTAGTTGTTTAGGGCTTTGATCTGCAATTGATGTCTCCCTGTGCCAGCCACTTCCAGCTGTGTTGTGAAGTAAAACCTGTCATGTGTACAATACCATAAATATTAGTTGAGACCAGACTGAAATATCTGGGAATTGAAGGATCACTTCTGAACACAAACTCCCCAGACAATCCTTGAATAAAATATTCTATCTGAGCTTTTGCAGGCTAGCAAGAATGGTGTTGCCTGGTTTGTGTGATTAAACACTAGTTGCTTTGGAAATTATTTTATATTGTTGCTTTCAGCATTGGCAATTTTATAATAGGATTTATTTCTTCTGTTATAGGGCAAAAAGTAGCAAGTTTCTAATCTAAATTTTGGATGTGTGCTGTGTTACACACCTGTATGATGAAAATTCTATATCTCTATCTTAGTGTGATTTTTTATTTTCAATAATAGAGGCTGTAATTGCAATAGTTTAATAATTTCCTTTCAATAATTTACTTGCAATTATGTAATTGCAGTAATAAGTGCAAAAATAGAGGCTGTAATCCACAATCAACAGTCTTGCCTCATGTTTGTGCTCTCCAGCACTCTTAAAGATCAGCACTTTAAAAGCCCAATCTATTTAAAATTTTGCCAAGAATGTACTTTGTGAATTGAGTTAGGGAGGTCTCAAAGGTAAGAATTCCCCCAGACAGAAGATAAATCACAGAAATTAATGGTAGCAGACAAGTTTTTTCATGCCAAGTGTTAAACATCTGTGCTGTCCTCAAGACCTGGTGTGAAAAGGATGAATTGAAGCTCCCATTGTTTGACAGAATGTGTTTCTCTCTTCCATCCTGTAGCCAGACTTTGACGACAAGAGGGTCGGACGGCCAAGGTCGATGCTGAGATCCTACCGGCAGTTATCCATTATCTCACTGTCTTCCATGAATTCAGACTGCAGTACTCCCAAAAAAATTGCTTCAGAAAGGTTGGTTATGAATACAGTACACTTTTCTTTTTTCAGTCCTGTTTTTTAATCAGCTTTATGAGATGAAACTAAGAGATTTCAAATAAAGAATAAAGACCACCAGCAGTCTTTCCAGACTGTGCCAAAATTATTTTTAACTGCAGCTATCATTTCCCCCAGACAGTGTCTCAACACTAATAGACTAAATATACTCAACTCTCATTGAAAAAACACCTGGCATTTCACTTTCAGAAAGCAAGTATTTTTAAAATGAAATTACTTTTCAAAAATTTACAAAAATCTGGGATTTTTGCAAGTTTCTCTTCATACTGTTTTTAACTTAGCATCTTTTTGTTCATAAAATGTGAAGAGAACAACCTTTATGAACTTGAAAATAGAAAGGTGAAATATTTTGGTAAAATTTGTAGTAATGTAAAATACTTTGCCTAATATGCTTTAACCACAGCACTGGAAAACACAAAGACTTTACGTTTGTGAGAACAATTATAGGTGTATTGATCAGCTTCTTCATCCACAAATTGTTGTCTTCACTTTATGAATTATCTTTTGGGCACATAGAACTTCTTCCCAAACAAGGTACAAATAAAACTGGTCTTGGTGAGCAGTGTTTGATTATGATTATTTTTTTAAACATCTGATTTTCCTTCTTGAGTAGCTCGCTTTTAGAAGTCCAGGTGTGTGTGACCCTAACGTGGAAGTGTTGGTTCTTAAGACACCCCTCCGTTCTTGCGTGTTTGGTGGCCAGTCCCTCATTTCACCCTCCCCAGGCTGCTCCTCCTGCCCTGTAGCTTCCACTCCAGAAGGGTGGAGCAGACAAACGTCATTTGTGTGCTGCAGTAAAACAGGACACCTCTGAAGAACCAGATGAGTCCCCTGAAGAAACTGCACCATGCACCTGGGTTTAATTCTTATGATTCTAATTTGTTTCTAGGAAGCACAGGTCAACAAATTCACCACACTCTTTGATTTATCAATTTTGTGTTGTAAAATAAGTTCAGCCCCACGTTCGAAAGGTGAATTGCATCAGCAGAGAAGGGAGAAAAGTCAGCATCAATTTCATGGGCTTTTTCTTTTTAAATGAGACATTGCCCAATTTTTAAACTGTAAAAATTAGAGGAAGAAAGAAGGTAGGGGGTGTGGTTAATCGCTGGGTATGTGCATTCTTGTCCAATATGGTGAAATAAATAGAAGGAAGCATTTAAAACATGATAACAAATAGAAATACTCTGTTCTACTTTGGTTCAAGAGCCAAAACAGCATGTCTTGCTTTCAGCATCATCACCACACATCCAGTTGCCATATGAGCTCTACTCTGTTTACTTTAGGAGTTCTTAAGCTAATGCACAAATCTTTAAAAAGGGATTTGATCTCGTTTTAATATTTTACATTCTTTGCAAGAGTTTAAGATGATGTCATACTGCCCGAAGGCATCTTATTTGTATCTACACTTGCCAGCTGCTGAAGCACATCACACACTTTTTGCCAGCAGTTTGCAAGGCTGCATAGAAAGTCAAAGGAAAGAATGACTTGCATTTATATTTCATGGGGAAATGACATCAGAATACCAGCGGCTTTTAAAATATCACTCAGCAACTTGTACTTTTCTTTTGCTCCTGCAGCTTTGATCTGGAAGCAGTGCTACCAAAGCAAATAAAAGCAGAATCAGAGGAGACTCCTCTACAAAATAATCCTCATCCTGAAGTCAAGATGAGAAAGTCCAAAAAAAGAACAAAAAGAAGCAGTGTGGTGTTTGCTGATGAGAAGACAGCACCTGATATTTCTGTCTCTGACATGAAATGTGTATGTTACTGATTTAAACTAGTATTCTATAATACATGAAAAAGAGGACATTACTCCTTTGCTTAGGAAAAGAAAAATGTCTCCCAGAGATCTCCAAATGTCATAAAGGGAAATATGCAGGATGCAGAGATCATCTGCCCTGCCATGAATGAAACATGCAAGATGCTGTGGAGGAAACAAATCAGTGAGAAAATCAGAACATCTCTACTGGCTTATGGTGACAGATAATAGAGCTCTGAGGCTGCAGATTCTGGAGCTTGGTTAGCTCAAAAAGGAGCACTGTGCTGGGAGGGTTAAGCTGCTTTCCTGTGGAGAGGCAATTGACTGTGCTGACATTTCATGGCAGCTCCTCGTAGTCAGGGCTATTTCAAAAGTGATGAGCCCTGTACGTTTTGTACCTTGTTACGGAACATGCAGCTGTTAGGAAATTGCAAGATTGCAAACAGTGTTCCTTAACTGGTGCCAGGCTGAAGTTTGGAAGCACTGGCATCTCTCACTCCATAGATCATCCCAGCACTTTTATTGCACTGCTGGATCATTAGAATGACTTATGTAACTTACACTGTGCCATTTTTATATCTATAGTTTAATTCTCAGGAGAAGTTCCTTTTTGTATAAAAATAAATAAAGAAATTCAAATAAGTCCTCATGATACACAAGCCCTATCTAAATTAAAAGTCAGCCAGTAACAGATTGTTGAATTACATGGAGGGAGCATAAATAGTTTGATCAAAAATTTTTGAAGAAATCATCAAATGTAAAATGAACTGAGCAGAAGCCAGGATTCTCTAGGGAAACAAGGAGAAACTCATGGATGACTACGACTGTCTTACACTGCAAGTCCTTATCCAAAGAGAGATGTAAAGTACAGTCTTCTTTGAGAAGAGTTGATGTACAACACCAAGTAACACCTTTGGCTTTTGATTAAATCAGAGAGCACATACACCAAACTGTGGGGATCCCACTGTGTATTGAGTTTAAGGATTTTCTTTTGCTTCAAAAAAGCAGTGACAAGGCTTTGCAGCAGCTGAGCTGGGTATGTTAATGAAGTAGGGCAAAAATGTTTTCAAAACTTCATTTTACTTTGGAGATCACACTCAGAGCTGTCTGATGGTATTATGCCAAAAATAAGGCAGGGATACCATCCTACAGTTGCAGATTACTCCTGTAACTTGTTTCTATGTAGAATGAGAAGTATTTATCTAACCATAAATAATCTGTGAAATCGTTACATGTTTTTAGCTAGTATATAATATTATATGTGTATCAAATTGTCAGTTCATCATTAATATCTTTTTATTATTATTATTTGTTTAACAGCTGTCAAGGAAATACGAGTTCATGAGTGACACCAACCTCTCAGAACATGTGGTGGCACCTCAGAAAACATCTGTCCTCAAGCAGATGAGCACTGTCAGTCGTTCTATGCCCACTATCCCAGGTGAGGTGCTTGCACTGACGTGAGAGCTCTGAACTTTTCTGTGGTGTTAAGAAAACAGCAATGAAGGGTTTGCTCTGAGCAGGGCTGGCAGCCCCCTGCACCCTTGTGAAATCCTCTGGGACAAGGATTACAACTGAACTGTGTACTGACTGCTGCAGCTGCTTGGTAACACTGAGGTGCCTTGTGCCAACATGCAACTGCTCAGTGTTACTTCTGGAGCTCCCAATTTCACTTCCCGGTGTGAGCATTCCTGCTGCCTAGCAAGAGGCAAGGTTTATTCAGCTTTGCAGGGTGTCACATGCAGAAACAAGGGCTCACAGCTGAGGGCCAAGTGTGAAACAGGAAGAAATGCTCTGTGCTTTGCTGTGGTAGGTGAATATCCCCAAAGGCTGCCCCATGGTAGGGTTTAACCTTCTGCTTTTGAAGCTGGAGAAGAATCCCATAGATTCCCTCACCACAGGAGGCAGGGAAAACAGACAGCACAGCTGCCCACCAGACGGATGGTTATGTGAAAGTGTGACTGAAGCTGGAGCTCATCTCTAGGCTGAGGGACATAGAGAAAATGGGCCCTGTTTCAGTGTTCTTTGCCCCCTTCTTCCATAGCACATCCCATTTCTTAGCCTGCACTTCATTTTCCCTCTCACTGTCCCTCTCTTTCCAGATGCTTGTAACAGATGTTTAGCACAACAGACTGCCATGGCCCACTTCTTTGTCATGTGTTTATCTATTTTTAATTCTGTGACCAGATTGGTTCTTTTTTCACTGTTCAGTTTCAATGTAATGAAGTTTAATGTTTCCCCATTACCTAATTTTGTATTTTAAGGATATACTTAGATTTAAAATGTCTCAATTTTTTCTAGTAATTACAGTAGTTCATTATTTTGAGTTCTGCTTTGTCTTACGCTCTGACTCTCCTTTTTTTTTGTTTTGTTTTGTGCAACCAATGTGTTTCCATTCTAAGGATTAACTCTGTCCGTCAGCACTGTGGCACCTGAGGAAACAAGTGCATCACATAGGCTGAGCCAGCCAGTGTTTCCTTCCACCTCAGACGGGGACAAGAAAACCTTCAAGAAAAAGAAAGTGAACCAGTTATTTAAAACAATGGTAGGTTCTCTGTGTTTGTGGGAGGGAAAGGGAAGGGTTACACCTTCAAAAATTTCATGCTTTAAGAATTAAGTATTTTCAAGTTAAATAGGATCGTCTCGTCGGAGAGAGCAGAGTGGACGCTGAATATGGAAGGAAAACTGCTTGTGCCAGCGCTCCCAGCGGGAGGGATGCGGGGATGCAGGGCTGAGGGGATGCGGGGATGAGGGGATGCGAGGATGAGGGGATGTACCTGCGTGTGCAGTTCCTCCCCCGCACCGCTGGAGGGCGCGGGCGCCCCGCGCAGCCCCGGTGCCGCAGGGAGGGAGCGGCGATTCCCGGCGGGATCGGCGGCGCCGGGAGCGGAGCGGAGCGGGCGCGGCCAAACGCGGGGCAAACGCGCTCCGTGCGAGGCGGCTCCGGAGGTCAGAAAGTAAAACTGGCTCCCACGGGAGTCGTCGCTGTCGCTTAAAGCCGGTTGCGTTTTTTTAAAGTGTGGAGTCTTCCGCTGATGGCTGCGGAAATTTCACAAAATTAAAACTATTTCATTTAAGGTACTGTTTGGCAGCAAAAAAAAGTATATTCGGGGTAGCTATTAATATTCAGAATTTGACAGTTTTCCTATTTTTTCAGGTAGTGGGAGGGTGACATTTAGTGCAGATGAGGGTAGCTACTGATGGCGCATTACTGCATAAGGATTCTGGGACACTTGTAATATTTTACATGGCAACTCTTCTGATCTTTCAAAGCCAAGGGTTTGTTTGCTTTTTTCCCCCCTAGGGAATAGACTTCATCTTTAGCCATTACTTTCTGCAGTCTTATTAAAAAACAAAAACAAAAACAAAAAAAAAACCAAAACAAAATCTTCAGAGACAATAGAGCAACGTTTAGGAAAACCTGCATTTAAATGTGTTCATAATCATATTTTTCTGGTAGAGACAAGAATAACCTATTAATGTGAAGTCTATAGTATTTCGCTTACATTCAATTAATCACATACTTGCTCTTTCCAGACCCAGGAGTTGCAGCTTTTTAGCACAATCTCATTTGCTCATATTTAAACCTAATCAGTATATAAAATACTGAGCACGGAATGTTCTTTCTTACATGGCGGAAAAAGGACTGACTAAAGCTTAAAATCCATTTGTGAAGTGCTTCATAGCATGTTTGGAATCATGTGGACGGATTTAAGGTTTTGCAGAACAGAGAAAGGAATTTAAAACATCCTGGATTTAGTGAATGTCTTTTTTCTCTAGCTACAGCTTAAAGCCAAAAGTAATTAATATACATATTACTGAATCCAATACAGAATCACTTCTAATGTATGACAATCTGTTTCTGTGCTTTTGCAGCGGATTTCCAAAGTTCTGGAGGATGGAAAGCCGTCTGTGGAGCACCATTTCAAAGCTTCATCTACAGATCTGTGATTAACTTTTACAAGACCACTTCTCAACCGAAAATAATTATATCTACATCCATATATTCTATTTTAGAGCACCATCTAGTCTAAAGAAAGTCACTGATGGAGAATATGAACAACAGCACTCGTGGGCTCTGAGAAGTTACTTGTGATTCAGCTACAGGAATAACATTTGAAGAAAATACTGCAGGGTGTGTCCCCTGGGATATGGAACAGAAGCCTCTGGTTATAGAGGTCAAAAGGAACTGTGTGTTTCCTGGGGAAAAAGCTTGTTCCTGGGAAGTCAGATGTATTGAAAGGCCGACTGCAATGCTCACTGTGTAATGTAAGTCAGGTTCTGTTCTTTCAAAGAGCAGAGTTATGGTTTTGTGGAGCTTGTACAGACACACTCCAGCTATCCTTAAACCCTCACTGGCAGGGTAGCCAAGGCAACAGATGGCTCAGCACAAAATAGCCACTGACAATTTACTCTGTGGCTGTAGCTGGATTTACAGCCCTCAGATCCCTCTGCTGCTCCCAGCACACTGCTCTGTACCCTCAAGCTTTTCTGGGTGATGCCCATGACTGTGACACCATATGCCTGAGTTATTTTCAGAACAGCAGCTATTGTGTGAAAAACAAGAAAAAGTTTATTTACATATGTACAAATTGACATTACATCCAGCAGTATGATGAACGAAAGCTACATTTTCTACTGTTCAATAAAATGTTACAAATCTGTTTTATTTCCCTTGAACCTTTATCCCTGAAATCTCCAGGTATCATCATATAAAAGGTAATAGTTTTTTACTGACAGCAAATGGAATTCTATGAGTCCAAGTTTTCTCCTTTTTTGATTGATTTTCTGTGTCTTCCCAACTCATGAGGTAGAGCTGGGAGACGATGCCTCGCTGATGTGGATCTCCACAGCACTGCAGGTCAGCACTTTGGGGTTTTTATAACCTGTCAGTTCTTTCTACTGGCAAGGGTGTTATGCAGATAGAGGGAGTTCTAAAAGGTGAATGATTGATTTCCCTGGCTCATCCCTTTATGTTTCAAAAATCTACACAAGTTTATACTAAGGAAATAAAATATGACCATGTATAGTGTTGTGGGTGGGTGAGATTGGCCTTATTGCCTTTTATATGGATATGGGAAAGACAAAGAGGTTAAAGTTATTCCTTGCTGAGTGGCTGAATCTATGGAAAGACATCAGCAGATTGTTCTAAGCCTAAGTTTTTCTATCAACACTTTTATGTTCAGTGTGAGTAATTAGTTTTATGAATTTAGACTGTCTTTGCCAGTTGTCAGAGCAAAGCTGTTTTCTACAGGAATAGTAGTGATTGTTTTCTGTCAGAGGTTTGGGATATTTGCCATTGGAACCAACCCTGCACCAAGAAATACTTTTCACCAGAATAACCATAGACAGCAAAACAAAATGGGTCCAGTTTTAACACTGACTGCAGGGTTTAGCATGAATTCTGATAAACTTTTTGTTTCATTTGCTTTTCACAGCAACTTGATGCTGCTGCTGAAGAGGCACAGAGGAGGAACAAAGCTTTCCTAGGAAAAAGTCTTCTCTTTAATAGAGAAGGTTATCTGTAGGTGAGAGAAAATGAAAGGTGAAAGGGTGCACGTTTAACATCTTGCTCACCTGGGGGAAGAGGAGAGAAGGGACCAAAGCTGTCCTTCAATATTATTTGCAGATGCCTTGAATACATCACAAAATAAACAGGTATTTAAAAAGAAAAGGTTTGGTTCTACTGGAAATGAGTAAGAAAAGGGTGATTTAGCAGTTGTTTTTTCTTTGTAGAAATACCTGTTAAAAGTTACCTTTTGTTTATTGTACATTGCAGATAAGTTTTCACGTGAATGGAATAATAGTTTTACCTCAAGATGTTATTATAGGTTGTAATTGAAATACTGTGACTCGAAGTATGGAGTATGAAAGTGAAGGAAGAGTCCAGAAACAAATTCCAGGAAGGCAGGAGCATAGTGTCCAAAGGAACTTTGATGGGTGTTAAGCCAGTGGTTCAAGATTCATGCTTGTGTTCTGCTCAAGTTTCAATACAGTTTTTAATGAAAGGTTTAGATTCATATTTAGTTTACTAAATATCAGCAAAAATTGTACTCATTGTCCCACTCCACAGATTGTCCTCTACTTGCCAGCCCAGGCTTCAAGCCTGAAATCATGTAAATCAACTCTGAGCAGAAAAGCAAAATAAACTAAGAAAAAATAGCTGCCAAGAACAGAGCATACACAGAATTGGAATTTTAAGGGTGTTTGGACAACAAACTCCAGCCATTCAAAGTTTCCAGAAACTGTGGATACTGACTTTTAGTCCAAATAAACAAAATAGCATGAAGGACAATTGATGCCCTGGGATAATAAAGTGCCAGTATAGTAACATCTGTTTAAAAATGTGAATCAGCACCGATTGCTGTCATTTCTGTCAGCAGCTCAATAGGCATTTAGTTCATGTATGCAGAGGGGTGGGACAGAACCTGTATTTGACATTCTTTGAAGCACAGAGGGCAGAAATTTACTCCAGGACAGGGTCAGGCTTTGGCTGCCATCCGAGGGAATTAATGAAGCAGGGGTGGCTTCGGCTGTAATCTGTGTAGCCCTCCCACCTCTCACCTGCAAGTCAGAAGCACACCAGTGTTCTCACGTGCTTTCTGTACCTGTTATTGCCCTTCTCTCTGATGTTTCAGAGAGTCTGGATGGTGCCAGTCTGGTTTCCTACCACGTGGCACTAAGATAATGCCTGGGTTGTGTGAGTCTGTAAGTAATGCTCTGTTTGCAGGAGAGCTGTGTGTGGATCTGCTGAGCCGGCCTGCACGGAGCTGTTACACTGCACTGGCTCCACGCATTTAGGCTGCACACTGTTTGGGCAGATGCCTCCATTTCGAACAGACACAGGTACCTGGGTGCCTCTCTAGAGCGTGGCACTGCCAGTGATGCTGGGCCAGCCCCAGGAGCTGCTGTGTCAGGTCATGCGCAGCGAGTGCTGGCACTCACCCACCACAGGGTACTCGGCAGTCTCCCTATCTGACCTGGGTCTCCAGCCTGCCCTTGCTTGTGCCATGTAGTGATGCTAAGTCCTCAGTATGGAACTCTGACTTAAATAGTCATTTTGGGGGGGGGGGGATTTAATGCTCTTGAAGTTTCAATAAAAATTAGCTGGTGTGAGCTATAGGAAGATGGTCAGAGTCTAAGTCAACAAGGATCAAGTTTCTGAGGAGGAAGGAGAGTTTTATTAAAGATTTTACAGACCTTAGGAACACACTGTTCTTGAACCGAGAATAAATGTGTGATAGACCTGCTCGACATTGAACTTTTATCTGTGTCACACACAGTCTGTAATCTTCTTTATTAGACAATAGAAATTGTGCGTGAATAGAATCATAGAATAGATTGGGTTGGAAAAACCTGAAAGATATCTATTCCCAGCTCCCAGTGGAGGTATTGGCACCACACTGGTTATTCTCTAAGGAGTCCCTTAACACATTAGGTATCATTGCATCTCTGTTTTCATTTTCCTTGTTGATATTTTTTGATCTGGCTTTGGCTTTTTCTCTTGATCTCAAATTTGTTTCATCAGGCCCCTGAGCTTTCTTTTAAAAATTATTAAGGTGGAATTCTTCCTCTCTGTCTTGGGACACCACAGTCTGTGGGAGAGAAGGAGGATTGGCTTTCTTCAGAATTTCAGAAGTGCAGAATTTTAAATTAAGAATTTCCTCCTCTTCTAGCCCATTTCTAGTTCAGAGAAGGTCCCAACAAACAAGTTAAACTAACTCAGAGCAATTTGTTAACCTAAAGGCAGTATGACACCGGGGAAGGAGATTTTCCTGGATGTGTTAGCAGTGTGTCACATGAACTGTAGCTTTAGTAGTGCAGCAGACTCTGAGAGTCTGGAATGAGTCTGATTCCATCACGTTTAAATTGAAGGAGCCTGCTGGCACCCTGGTCTCTGAAGAAGAGGACTCAGTCAGCAGGGAGGACCATTCTGCTTTCCAGATGAGATTTGATGTGCAGAGGCAGTTTGCTCCCACAATTACAGGGAAACCATAAGGGAATAACACTGGAAAATTTCGCTCAGTCTGGAGGAAATGAAGTAGCCAGAGAGTCAATGAGGAGGTTTTGGCACCAGTTATGATATTCCACCAGTGTTCTAAGGCAGCAGCACCTTTACTGTGAAAACTGGTTGAAGAATGTTCCTCACCTGAGCTGGCAAAAAGCAATGAACCCGTGCCAAGCACTTGTCCACAGCTCTAAGAAAAGCAGGGAATGTGTAGGCAGGTTAATGCTTTTGTGTCATTTTTTCTCTCTAAGCCCTTTGATGCCCGTGGCTTTTGTGCCCTGGCTGTTTTGCTGTTTGCTGCATTGCTGGTGGCACTGGTGGAGCGGCCTCCTGCACTCAGTGAGTTCAAGGCATGTGTGAGGAATCCTGTGAGAAAAAACTTGGAATGATGATGGCAAACTGCTGAGAAACTGAAGTGGACTTAGATGATTTGACTTCGTCAGTTTGAATATGAAGTTTCTTAGCAACTCTACAGCTGGTGGCTGATAAATCACACAGTGCAGTCCATACCCAGCGTCATAATGAGACCCTACACTGATTGCACTAATGAGCATAGATTTCTGCTTTGGGCTGGGATAAATCCATTAGTATTTTGTTGTCCTTACAACGATGCAGATTCTGAATGAAAGCTGCTGACTATGTCACTGAATTGCACTCGTTCTATCATGTCTGCCTGATTCTTAAGGGATTTTCATTTCAGCCCAAGAAAGAGCAATGGAAGCCTTTTTGAAATAAGGATATAGCCTAAATCATTAAAAGCTCATCAAACTCACAGGTAGGTCTGTTCCACCCTGATCATGGGATGAAGGCACTTTTAGAAAGAAGAACTGTTAAACATGTTTTTAAAATAGCAGTGTAAGAAAGAGAAAGTGGCTCTGTTTGTTATTTAATCTAGTTTCTGTTTAAATCAGCTAGAGGTCCAGGAGTTTTGTTTAAAGCCATCCAACCACATAATTCTCTATTCTCACTTTCTCTTCTGTTTTCAAGGATTTAATTTAACTGTCATAAAAATACAAAAAGAGTCTCTTTTTCTCTTTCTTTCTTTTTATTTTTTCCCCCAGGTTCAGTACAAATCTATTCCACTGATTGAACATTTTCCCAGAGATTGGTTTCATATAAGCGAACATCAATGGGAATCATCCAGACTTAGGACATTCTGTTTAAAACAAAAGCACAGGTCAATTCTCCAGAGTGAGGGAAAATAAATGGAATAACTTAACCAAACACAGCATCTTTCTCATGCAGGAATCAAGAGAAATCAGAGAATTTAAGGCCAACTTGTCTTTTGTATCACCCCTTTTTAAAAAATCATTTCTGAGGAGGGAGGAAAAATAAACGGTTTAAGGATCCTTTCCCTCATTATTTTTTGGATGTGGATATGTCCATCTCTTTACAAACATCTTTTTTTTTCTGAGGAATATCAAAGCCTCCATGAAAAAAGCTTGCAGCCGTCTCCTGTCCTGGGTGTCTTGGAGCAGTCACTGGTACAGTACTGTACCCTCCCAGAACTCAGTTCCTGCTTGCTCTTAGGCATTCAAGGTCTTCTTGAGGGGGAACATTGAGCAACATTGCAGGGGCTGCCCTCAGATGTAAGGACTTCAGCACTGGCAATATTTACTGCTCTGGGGTGAGGAGAGGAGTTGTTCCTTATTGACTGAGTCTGTCATTTTCTGTTCTGATTTGCTCTCCGGATGCAGCGTGTGCTAAAGATTAACACTGTAAACCAAGAATTGCTCTGCAAACAAACCTCGGGCAGGCCATGGATTTCATAAACTTTAAAATATTAGATAAATTTAATAAAAGCTTTGAAGGGAGGACAGTTCGATCTGATTGGGTTTTGATTAGAATTATCCCTTTCCAATGCAGTTTTTTGTCTTTCAGGATAGCTGAGAGCTTCTCTGTGCCATGAGGGATCTCTCCTATGGCTGTGACCCTGTGAGTGTCTGTGCTGCAACAGTGTCCGTGTTAATGATTTTTTAATGGGTATTAATGCATTCTGCAGCTCCAGAAGCCCCATTATGTGTGTGCGGGTATTCAACCTGCATTTAACACCAGGTTCATGTGAGAGGCATGAATGATCTTTCATTCATAATTAACCCTTGATAGGCCTTCC
The DNA here is from genome assembly GCA_013400975.1 of Atrichornis clamosus. Taxonomy (NCBI): domain Eukaryota; kingdom Metazoa; phylum Chordata; class Aves; order Passeriformes; family Menuridae; genus Atrichornis; species Atrichornis clamosus. The sequence goes on from WBMZ01013889.1 coordinate 244,937, forward strand.
CATTAGTGGCTTAGTTCAGCTCATGGTAGGTGGCTGTCGAGGGTGTCACCATGGGTTTAAATGGTGACTGATTCAAAAGGCACAGGAAAGGTGATGGGGATCGAAAAACAGTCATTTAAGGTATCTATGCCCTGACAGGTCAGCAGCCAAAAAAGACTTGCTTAGGTGAGATAGTAAGAATCTTGTACTGTTGTAACTAGAAAAAGTCTAAAAAACACTCCATGTTTGACAGATATTTTGAGGGAAGACTTTCTGCAAAATGTTAGTTTATGTGTTTTTAAACATAAGAATACAGCCCTGGACAGAGTAGTTTTAGATATAGCTCTTTTAGCTGAGAATATTTTATTTTATCATACAGTAAAGCATGTAATGGTTGGATACCTGGATTCTACAAATAATGAGGAAGTCTTCAGTTACTTTGACACACTGAGTAGTACTAGTGCACAGTGCTTGAATTTGCAGAATCCTTCTTGACAACTGCATTTAGACTTGTTTGCGAGACAGGCAAACAGGACTATTGGAGATCAGGACTGGGGGAAAAAAAAAGAAAAAGGAAAAAGGAAAGGAAACTGATCTAAAACAAATACATAAGTCTCTAAATCTACCGGAATTTCCACCCAGAATTCCAAAGCAAATTAAGGATTCGAATGCGAAAAAGTGGAAAACATCCACCTGTGGAATGGGCTCGCGTTCCAGATGCCGGCCCTGCAAGCCCAGGTGCAGGTGATGCCGGCAGGGAGCAGCGGGACCCCTCCGGACCGGAGCTCGCTGCTCCCGGGGGCAGGTCCGCAGCCGCCGCCGCATTCCCACAGAGCGCCGCCGGGGGGCGATGGGAGGGCGCCGTACTTCTCCCATCCCGCGGCACTCCCGAGGCCGCGCTCCCTGCCCGCATCCCGGGAAAACCCAGCGGAGCGAGTGGAAATGCAAGGATTAACAGCACTGTAAATCACCCTGTTCGCTAGTTAGGTTATCTTGGTTTACTGCAGTCAAGCCCTGGTTACAATAAAACAAGGTGAAGTTTATCTGTGGCTGGGTGTGTCCATGGAGTAGTTCCCTGCACTTACTTGCACCAATTCACTTCCCAGTTTTGGTTGCTAATTAATTTTCCCCCAAGTGTTTTGTGTTGTGCAAGTACTAAAGGGTGTAGACTACTGAACAAAACTTTTTTTTTTAAACTTAAAAATAAGGAAGTTATGTTTTTTGAAGAAAATCTGTGGTTCTAAATTGTCTTTTCAATGACATCTCCGTTTGAATAGTGGAGTGGGAGGAGCTGATTAATCCATACCAGCTAATATCTTGATGCTGAAAGGTGACTGAAAAAGCATTAGCAGATTACTACTTTTTCTTCCTATAAATCATTGAAATGCATTGAAATTAATAAATTCATTTCATTGAAGTGCACAAGAATTTAAAATTTGAAGGCTTTTGGAGGGGTGTACAGTTTAATTTCCTTGGTAAACGCCTTGATGTTCATGCAACACCTCATTGGATTTTAGCACCGTTGATTTCTGATACAAACAAACATTGAGTGGTGAGAGTAGAAGAACAAGCAGATAATCTGAGAGAGGGAAAGGTTTCGACTGTTAGGGAGCTGCAGCAGCAGTGATCCTGTCAAAGTAGGATTGATTGAAGTATCTGTATTGGTATTAATTTCTGTCATTGGGAGGGATCAGCTCAGACTGTACTATCAGAAGGATTTGGCACAGACTGATGCAGCCTTGGGGTACCCCTCTGTTGCAGACGTGAACTTGTCTGTGTCCCTCAGTGCAGCAGATCCCGTGGGAGCCATAGGCAGCCAAAGGGAGGCTATGGATTCCTTGCCTGCCCATGGCCTGTCACAACCAACACCTGAGTCAGGGGACAGACAATCCCCTCTGCCATATTTATTACAGGTGGTGAGATGGTGGAAGGTCTTTGTGGAAGTAGGAGGTAAGTTATGGTTACTTTTATTATCATCATTCTCATGGTCAGAGAGCAGCTACGAGCCCTTACAAGATTTTACAACTCTTCTGAAAACCCAGTTATAAAGTTGCTGCAAAAATCCACAGTGATGTTTTTCTGGAAGACTTAAATATTCTAAGGCCATTCTTGTACTGCAGAAGTTATGGCACAGATCTAAATCTTATTGCCTTTTCCATTAATTTAATCTTCAACCTGCATTTCTAGAAATAAAACTCCATTCCCTTGTTTTTCAATGCATATTTGACTTATGTTTTTTTAATGTCCTTGAGATGACATTGCTTTGTCTGCTACACTTTGCTCCTTCTGATGATGTGGTTTGTTTTGTGAATATGTTGGGCAGATGAGGAGTGGAATAAGACATGAAGACTTCTAAAAATAATCTAGACAACTGAGAACAAAGATAATTTTTCATTGTGTGAAAATGTCTTATTGATGGATACTGAGATGTTTCTGAATTCAGGGTATGAATTGTTTGAAACAAGGTGGGTTGCTTGCTATACTGACTTGTATATGAACACTTTTCTTGTAAAAACAATTTTCTCTCTTTTTTGTAACCACATGAATAGTTTGTACAAACTTTTCTTCAGCAAGGTGTTAAACTGTGCTAACACACCGTGATTGGGGTTATACATAGTGTTACCAGTGTAACCTCAACTTCATTACAAACAGATCTCTGCACCACGGGATTATCTGGCAATATGTTTCATGACCTGGATCAAGTATAAACAATCAATTTAATTTCTGGTTAACCAGCTGAAGCGTATGATGCAGAGTGCTTGATGTTGGCTCTGTGAGGGACGATTGATATGCAGTGTGTTGTAAGGTTTGCTGGGATAGAGCCTCAACCATAAAGTCTTGACCTTGCTTGAGCTGCTAGAGTGGGTTTGCTCTCTGTTGTAATTTGCATCATGCAGACACGGTCCTTTTGGTCTAAGTTCTCTAAAATTGTCACCTTGTGAAAAAGCTTGAGGACCTGGGACTGGCAGGTATTATGCTTTATTTTGCTTTATCATTTCAGAAGATCCAGTTAAGAAAGTAGTCTGGCATATGTCAGCCAAAACATTCCAAAAGCACACACAGAGTTCCCGATACTATTCTTTTTTTTTTTTCTGATCCCTGTGTGTTGCTTCCTGCTGTTTGCTGTTGTGTACACACCTCTCCCAAGTCACTGTGTTTCAGAAACACTGAATGTGTAGATTACTTTGGAGTATAAGTGGAAATGCTGGAGAATCTTGGTTTAAATTAAATTAATTTGAACCTTTCTCAACTCAAGATTTCAGATAATTATCTTTTCCTTTATAGAAAGGTAGCCAGTTAGGCAGATTACTGTTGGCTGGAGTAGAGGGGTACATAGAAGTTGACCTAAAAATCCTATGGAAAACAATGCTTCTGCAGGGGCTTGGCCTCAGCCTTGCAGATTTTGGAGCTTCACTTCAGAAATTGAAAGGAGCAAATATTTGTGTAACACAAGAGTTGTCAAGAGCCTTTGGTCTGACAATAATCTGTGGTTGATCAGACTTCCAGCTGGTAGAGACATGCACTCAGGGCTCTGCAGTACTGTAGTGAAAAGTTAAAAACGTGATGGATCCTGCCTAGTCAGACCTTACTGACCCAGCGCATTTGAAGTAATGGTCATTAGCTGTCTCCAGCATCAGCCCCCATTTTACTTGCAGAGTTTTTCAGCCCTAGCTATAATCTGTTAGCACAGCTTGGTCAGCATGCCACCTTTTTCCAGCCTCTACATATGGAAACATCACCAGTTTTACTTGTCCTTTCTCGACTTCTGGGATTGCTACCTTCTTTCAGCCCTGCCAAAAGGAAGACTCAGTGCTGAGGACCCCAGGGCAATATTGCTGTCCGGACTCAATTAGCTCCAGTTCTGGCCAGCCTTGCTCATCCATCCCAGCTTGAGCAGAGTTTATTGTCTCCTTGCTACCTTCTTGCCTGCAGGGGAGCATCTGCACCACAAGTGCTGCCCAGGAGCCTGTTCTGCAGTGACCCTGCAGCAGCAAGCTGTGCCCAGGGTACTGACAAAGTACGTCTTTACTGGCACTGCTTATGCTCTGCTGTGAGTGAATCGGGCACAGCCAGCCGAAGGGGAATGTTGCTGAGGGGAGCGTGTCCCTGCTGGAAGCCGTGCCAGCTCAGCCGTGCCGGGGAGGGATCAGACCTTTGCACTCCCTGTCACAGCCCTGCGGGCACAAGCCTACGGCTGTCTTTGCACTTCATTGCAGTAAAAGCAGCACTTGCCACCCCTGAGCCCGGTCCTTGCTTTGCTGGGTGCTGTGGGACGCTGCTCCGGTGTCCCACCCGGGCGGGGCTGGGAGTGCTGTGCGTCCCCGGGCAGCAGCACAGCGCAGCTCAAGTGCACTGCGCCTCAACCTCACCAGGAGTCACTTGCAGAGGAAATTTTACAGCCCTCATCAGTCTCTGGTTGCAGAAGTAATGCTTTTTCCCTTCGTAAAGCCTGGGTTATTTTCAAAGCCTGTATTCACTCAGCACCCACTTGAGTGTATTTTTATTGTAACAATGCATGCAAAGCACCTCAGGGAATAAGTATTTAGATGTCACTCATCAGAGTCCATGATGCAGTTAGCTGAATTTATACTTCTTGGAATAAATTTACAAGTTTTTCTTGTTTTCAAGGGGTTTTTTGGCAAAAATCTAACTTGCTGAGCAGGTCAAAAATGTATTATGTTTACTTTTCTCACTATATTCTTGGTCTTTAATTGTAAAAGTGATTTTATTCATGTGAGCATTTCTTGAATCTTTTATTCCATTGACTCTTCTGTAAATAAAGGGGGGTTATTAGCAATATTTGTACTGATATTTGCAGGACTACACAAAAAACTTTACAATATATCTATATGGTAGTAAGCTAACTAGGAAGATGTAGGCAATGTTGCTCAAACAGCATTTTGCGTGTTTGTAAATCAGATTCTCATGGTGAAAAAAATTATTTCAGATAAGTTTTTTGAGGAAGGAGGCACTCACATTATTATTAGGTTCTGAAAAAACTATATTATTTTTTTCATTCTTTTTTTCTTCAAGTTGCATTTTGCACAGCAGTTGTCACTTAAAAAATAAGCCGTCCACTTGTGTTCCACTTAACTGTTGCCTGTTTAATGTGTGTCTGTGCACAGGCTATTTAGCATTTACAAACTCTGAGCTCTCAATCATTCAAATTAAAGTAGCAGCTTGTTTGTTGTGGTACAAATTATTTTCTATGCAATGAAAGCATGTATTTTTAAAATAACAGCTGTAGAGCTGCATTTCTGAGCTGGCAAATTGGCTTGCTTTGTCATTCTGTATTCAATATTTCAGCAGTATTTCCAGTGGAATTTTTTTCATACCTTTCAAAGCAGCTACAATATGGACATGACATTGGTGAATCACTGATTCTTAGGGAGGGGGGAGTGTTGGGGGTTGTGCTGCAGCACAAAAAATTAAGATGAATGTTTGACAAAGCAAAAAAGTCTTTGGTACAGCCAGGAATTCAAATCCATGGGTCAAAACGGGTGTTCCTGCAGAAATTATAGGACAAGAGCTATCTGGAAAGCCCTGTCATACCAAGGCCTTCTTTAATTGCATGGAGTTTAAGGCTGAGGCAAGTTCTAAAGGTATGCATGTGCCTTAATCACAAAAAAATAGGCAAATATTGCTCTGAAGGAAACTGCAACTGTGCTTTAAATACAGTGCAGTGGTTCATGCAGTGAAGGGCTGCCATCCCGAGACAGGGGTGGTGAGATTGCAGCCCTCCTCCTTCAAACGTGCACGGTGCCATGCAAGTCACTAAGGATTTTTCCAAACCATAAAAAGGCTAGAGGTTTTCCTTGTTACTTAATTTTAAGGAATCAACTTTTGTCTGTATAGATACAAATGAAATTATTGGAACTTGGCTAAAAAGAGGTCTGCCAAACACTGTCAACGCTTTCCTGTTTGGAAATTGTGCTAAGAGGTTTTATGAGCCCTCTGCACCAATCCTGCAGCTAAGAGGAAGCAGCACATAATGATTTCCCATCTCAGTTCACCAACTCAAGCTCTAAAGAAAGGTTTGATTATTAAGCTTGACATTTTTTTCTCACAAGATTAATCCTTAGTTTAGGGAGTTAATTCCATTTATATCAGTAAGATTACTCACGTGAGTAACCAGCTACTGAATTTGCCTGTAGTACTGTGATTGCCTAGGGGGAAGTACAAGCAAGTCTGCAATTAAAGTTACAAAAGGAAAAGGTCTGACCTTTTCTTTTTTCTTTTCTTTTCCTTTTTTTTTTTATGTATCTCCCCTGTTTCATTGACTAGTAACAATGGCTTTTGCATTCTGAGGTGTTGCTAACAGCAGCACAAAATGGCTTTTCTTAATAAGAAAAAAATACTAAATGCTAAAGTTTCAGTCTGAAAGGTAGAAAGAGGAGGATGTCTGAGTCTTAACTTCAAGGCGCCTTAGGCTTTCTTTATGTGCATCACATTAGTGGAAAATTCCTTCATTCATTTAAGAAGATAAACAGTTGTAACTTTCACGTTTGGTTGATGTGACATGTATGAGTGACTGGGACTGCCAGCATTCCAAAAAGGATATCGTCCTCATCTGCAGCCACTCAGGGCTGTGGGGTGGAGCCTGCAGCACAGGCTGAAACATTTACAGGTGCATAAGTACCTAGGGAAGGGCACAGGTGATGCACCTGTCCCAGGAAAGGAGCACGAGCACAGGTGTGTCACAACTTAGCAGCCGCCTGGGTTGGAGCATGAGCTTCTTTGATCCACAGACGCACTCCCCTCCGCGCTGCAGCCCACAATTCCCAAACATCGGTCAAGAACCTCCAGAGATGAATATCTACTACGAGAACTTTTTCCATCCACAGAACATCCCGAGCCCGCAGCGACCGAGCTCCTTTGAGACAACGGATTACAACGCCACTCCCAATCCGTACCTCTGGCTGAATGGACCTTCCATTACCCCACCACCGTATCTGCCAGGATCCAATGCCAGTCCCTTCATTCCACAGTCCTACGGGATGCAAAGGCAGCTCTTGCCTAACATGCACAGCTTGGGAGGAACTGACCTTGGCTGGCTTCCTCTCCCATCCCAGGAGGAGCTGATGAAGTTGGTGAGGCCACCTTACTCCTACTCTGCCCTCATTGCCATGGCCATCCATGGGGCACCTGACAAGAGGCTGACGCTGAGCCAGATCTACCAGTACGTGGCTGACAACTTCCCGTTCTACAACAAGAGCAAAGCCGGCTGGCAGAATTCCATACGGCACAACCTGTCTCTCAATGACTGCTTCAAGAAGGTGCCTCGAGATGAAGATGATCCAGGTATGGCTCTCTCTTCCCCTTCCCCCCCACCTCTAATTAAACTTGATTAATTTTAAAATACCTACCTAATGTATTGTAAAGGGACGTAGCCCCGATACAGGACATAGACACAGTAGCACTTTGTTCACAAAGGTCTGAACCAGAAAGCAACTGTGTATTGTTGAGGTGTGAATCGGTGTTGCTGAGAGATCTCTGAAGGGAAGGGAATTCTGTCCTGCTCTGGGTCCTCCTGAGAACAGATCCATGAGCTGAGCATGAGGCTCAGCACACATGGGAGCATTTAACTGGGCAAGGCACACTCAAGACGCATTAGATGTAATGCATGTCTTATGTCAAACTTAACTGGGAATTAAAGGAAAGGGGACTTGTCAAAAAAATCCAAGAGCTCTAGGGAGCCAACATTAATTCTCAAGAGGAGAGCAGGCTGCTTTAATTTTGTTTGTTCCAAACAGTGTTTTGCTTGGAATCACACCTCTGCCATTACCAACCACTCGACTGATATGCTGTCAGATATTCCTTTATTTATGGTTTCCTGTCAATAGCTGTTAAGAACCATGGAGAACATTTAAAACTCATTCAAATTATTCTGCAACAGAGGGCCAAAAATCTGGTTCTATCTTGGTCGAAACTTATACTAGCCCACTGAAACTGGAGGAGCAGCCCAGTGTAGGATTTGATTACTCTCTGACAGGAATTCAGAAGATCAGCTATATACTGAAAACCTCCTTCTCTCAGCAAAAAAACAAAACAAAAATCCCTCCCAGTGGCTCCATTTGTAGTTTTGCCTGTGTGAACAGTCAGAGCTACAGGATAGAGCCCAAAACTTTACACTTTTTTTCCGAATTCAACAGACTTCTACTTCTGAGTGACTAAAAATACATGTGTTTTGCTCATGCAATTGTTCTGTCTCCGTGAAAGGAAAGAAACACTTTAAAACCCTAAATGACTGCTCTTTTCTGTTTGTGTGCATATTTTTAAATTTAAAATGTGGGTTTCTTCCCTTTGACAGGAAAAGGGAACTACTGGACTCTGGACCCGAACTGTGAAAAGATGTTTGACAATGGAAACTTTCGCAGGAAGAGGAAGAGGAAGTCTGACATTGAGGCCAGTGCTGCCACTCTGGCATCTGAGAAGTCAGAGGATAGCACCCTGACTGGCAGCCCCAAAGCTGTAGAGCATCAGGATATCTTGGAAAACTCATCACCTGGGACTGACAACTCACCTGAGAAAGAATCTCCACCTCCATCTTCTGGTAGCCCATGCCTCAGCAGCTTCCTCTCCAGCATGAGCGCCTATGTTCACGGCTCCAACTCAGGGAGCCGCTCCGGGCCCTTGGGACTCAGCTCGGAACCCATGGACAAAATGGGACAGAACATGGTAGGCTTCAATTCCTACTCCCCGCTCTCCACGATCCCCAGCCATGGTGTAGGAGAGTGGTCCAATTCTATGCCTTCTGGTCACCTTGGGCACAGCAACTCTGTGCTCAACCAGTTTAACACCCATTTTTACAGCAGTCTCAGCACAAATAACACGCTGTACTCCAGGGAAGGAACAGAGGTTTAAATGAAGGATTCTAAGACACTAAAGTGCAGTTATTTATGAGAGAAAATTATCTGTGGGCAGGTGATTAGCACTAGCCTGTTGTCTCTAGGAATACACTGCATCCTTCCTCTGACAGCCACAAACTTGTTACCCATTACACTGAAATCACAAACACTTCACATTTGGCAGCTCCACATGAAAAATCAGGGATTATAAGAGCAAGAATAGGGAGAAGTTCTCCTCAAACCCTGTTTGCATTGCTACCAATCAGGGTCCTCTACAGATGTCCTTGAGAAGTTACTGTGTGCCTGAGGCAGGAAGCTCTTTCTGGCATGGCACTCACATTGCTGTTCTTTCTGAAGTGCTAATAGAAATGGGGTTGGATCTTTAAATATTCTCTGTTTGGGTACAGGCTGCCTGTACTAGACATGCTTAGCAAGTTCTTATTTGGCCAAGGCTATTCTGAACACTGTAGGATCCATAATAAAAACTATTTTATAGTGAGCAACAACCAACGCTTGCATGGTGAGTGCTGTCTTTGGCTTTCTCTTACACTAATGCAGACCTTGTCTAAAGTCTGAACCCTTCCAATCCCAAGGGGAATGTGGCTGTGCAGCAAATTAACATCATCATGGACACAACAGGAATTTTGAAGCTGAAGGGAAGCATAACAAAATACAGTGGCATTGTCTTCTGCTGGTGCAGTTGGATCTTTGTGTTTTCAATTCTAATTACAGGGTCAATTTTTATTCCTTACACATGCAAATCTTTTCACATAAGGGAAAGAGGATCTGTGCTGAACTTATATATATATATTTAAGACATGTTTTCTAAGAAGAAAGCATATTTGTTATATCTTTACATTCTACATGAATCATTTCTACTGCGTAAAGAATTTGAATACTGGGGTGGGAGGTGAGGGAAGAAGAAAAGGGAGAAGTTGAACTGTCTCTGAATTTCAGTTTCAAAGGCTGGATCTTTCAAAATATCAATTGCAGATATTGTAAAAGGTCTCTGTACTGTAATTGTTTTCATTTTGTAAAACTTTTTGCTGTTTGTCCTTGTGTAAATATTAGAAATAATGCTTATTTTTCCTACACTCTACTGCAACAACAAGCAATTTAAAATACATATGAAGTTTTTTTAAACCAAGTCTTGACTCAAGCTCCACATTTATGTAGAGTAATATCTCACCTGGATCACCTGCAGCATAAATGGGCAGCAAGTTTAGCTGTTCACACCTGGCCACTGACCAGATTTTTGGAATGACAGAAAACATGAATGCATTGTAACAGACACTGGTTTGTCTTGATTTCTTTTTTTAAGCTCTACATGGGCATCATTTTGTTACAGGTCACCCCAGAAGCATTTTTAATAAAGCATTTGTATAGAAGAGTGTGTACCTGTGTGTGTGTACTGTACTACTCATGTCTTTAAAAGTCTCCTTTCTAGTTTGGCTTGAGCAGTTTGTGTGAGCCAGAGCAGGATAACAGCCACAGAAGGTCAGAGACTGAGATGATGACACATGTCCAGGCAATCAGCATTTGCATGCCTGACAAATATAATTGGTTGCTATTATGCAAAACACTATCACCAAATAAAAATCATCCTTAGAGTTGTTCCCTGCTGGAGCAAAGTGGTGCCAATCATTTAAAATTTCAGAAACCAGGCTATTTTCACATGTCAATTAGCCAATATGACTGCAATCTTTCCTACATTCTAATTATTTAATTTCTTTTACATCTAAAATTTTTCACTATCAAGGTTGCTCCAACTATTCCTAGTTTTGGGCACAGTATAATTAGTTCTCAGTTGGGAGTTGAAGCCTACCTACACCGCTGACATTTTAGTTTAAGAAAAAAAGAAAATGCCCTTCTGGTGGTGTCCTTCTGCCATCACTTAAGTTTGGCTGAGTCAGCACGTGCTGAGGCCTGAGCTGTAACTGCTGCCCTCGGAATTTTCCAACCCTTGCAGAATCTCAGCCTGGTGGGTGTGCTGTAACATGCCCTGCAACTCAGCAGTGGCAGCATTTGGCACAGAGAGACTTGCTTGTGCTAAAACTGAGAAATGTGTTCAGTCACTGCACGCATGCCTTGGATTCAGCAGACGTGCAACAAATCGCCTGTGGAATATACAGTTCCTGTGGAATATATGATTCACAAACTGAGAGGAGCTGTTTTCTTTAGTGCTGAAATGAAAAATGTTCCATTGTGGACTTCTAGAGTAAAAGTGTGGGGAAAAATAAGGTGGCAAGTAGAGTAAGAAGAATGACATAGCTAAATGACAGTGGAAAGTAAAAAGTAACTCCTTTGGCACTCAGCATTTTATTTAACTTTCCTAGTTCCCAGTCCCAAATAATAACAGGAAATCCATGTAGGTGTGCAAAAGGACAAGAGTTTGTGCCTCATTGCCTCCCAGATGCTGTCAACCAAATACCACTTTTGGCTTATGAGTGATGAGGAGGTGCTGCCGAAATGCCAGTTGTCCACAGACAAAGGTACGCTCCCCGCTGGGTTCCCTGAATTGCTTCCCCTGCAGCCATTGAGCTGGCTTGGCACATCAGCTCAGCAGGTGAAGCTGCTCCTCAGGTAGGAGTGAAAAGAGGATCACATGTGATGTTATCCTATATCTCCCCAAAACAGAACTACTTTGTAATGAAAAAAATGAGGGGTACACTTCTTTATCTGTATTTTTGTTTTTCAGCGAGAACTGGTTTGGATAATCAGACACATCAATGCTTTCCTGGAGCTCCTGCACGTCAGTGTAGCACCTGCAGGGAAACAGCGACTGTTCTTGAATGAGCAGCAGCACTGCTCTGTCAAAGGTAATGCTCCTACTCCTGTGTTTTACCAATATGATCAATATATGGGGTTTGCATGGAAAAGCATCTGGGTTCTAGGGATTTTTTTTGCCTTTTTGTTTGTTTGCTTGTTTGCTTTTAAGTATGCTATTAAAGAAGCCATTAAAGCAGCACCTATAAATCACATATAAAGCATTGCTGATATTTATAGACCTGTAATCTAATTAATAAACATATTTACACACTGATGCTATTCAAAAAGAGAATTTGGGCTCCAAGAACTCGAAATAGTTTTCTCAGTAAAGATTCTCGATTGATTATTTCATTCTTGGAGTGTGTTTTGTGTTGAGATGCAGCTGTGTTCACATACCACTGTGGACACCGTGCTTCATGACTCTGCAATTATTTGTTCCTGGTTTAAATGTTAACTCTTAAAGGTTGCTCCTATCTTGCCACAGACACATCCAGCCCTAAAGTGGCCAGAATAGGTTACTGCTTGTTTTCCTTCTATAGCATAGCAAAACTGTAAATATTAGAAGCTTTCACTGGCAGGCAGTGTGCCTTGACTAATGATTAATGACTAACAAGTTCCTACATATGTCTGATGTATATTGCTGAATCCCTGGGGTAGCTTCACTGTCATTCATCCCATTAGAAACACCTTCCCTCGGTTCTTATTCCACAGTTTCCCCATTCTGTGTCCTGGAGTCTGCAACTTCAGCCCTGGCTCTAGTGCCAGGGAGAGGAGTGATTTGGGGCTTCACAGCAGAGGTCTGGGCGGACAGGAATCCCTTGTGCCACTGCCTCAGGGTTATTCTACCTGGCTATGGGATCAGCTGCAAGCCTGGAGTCCTGCAAAAACAGGACCTGTTTAGCTGAGGTCCTTTGTGCCCCAGCAGTCTGGTTAGAGCCCCATCTACAACTCAAGAATTTTAAGCCATAAGGCTCAAAGATTTGGATTTAACTGCACGATTCTGAATGCCTGAGCTTCCAGATGATAAACTGATGAGAGCTTCAGTGTGGCACCTTGTTCAAAAATGACTCCAAGAGGTGTGGTACAGGTATTCCTTGTAAAGGAAAATCACATTTCAGGCCTCACAGTATTTACTTCTCCCATAAATAGCCATGGAGACTTTGCCAGATTCGTTCCGAATTACAATGCACTAAGCTTCCTCTCATAATGGAATACACTGTGAAATTCTTCACTGTTCAGTAGGGTCAATAGTTTCTTTGTTTCTTCATGTGAAAGCATTCCCAGGGGAGGAAATTAATGAACTACTTCTCTGTAGGTTTGCCAATTCATAACACTGCCAGTTTATGGTATCTTGCAGCAATCCTTACAACTCTTTCTTAAGGATCTTAAAAAGATCTGCCCTGGACCTGTGTGATTTTTTGGCTAAGTACCCACACCTTTGGATGTGTGAGGTATGAGCCAAAAGCCTGCTGTACACTTTTTGGAACCTCTAGCTTTTGCTGCTCTAAGTGCTGACAGCTGCAAGACTCTACTGCTGTAGTCATGGAGGTATTGCAGTTAAATACATCTCAGCTGGTGCTTGTCGTGGGCTAGAAACCTGCAGGGCTGTCACCACCTGGACACAAAGACACTTTAGTTTCTCTTATTTATGCTGCAAGTCTAGTTGTAAATTGGTAAGGACTGAGATCTACCCAAACAACCCTTCCTAAGTGTACTTGCCCTATATCCTGCCTGCTGATATTCTGTGCAAATTAATTTTCAGAATACCTCTCTAAAATGAATTTTTACATGTCTTGTATTAGCTAAATTGGAATGCAAATCGTGCTTTACCTCAGCTTTACCTACTCCTCTCATTCAATTCTTTGTAGCCAAAGATCTGTCCTGCCCCCTCCTGATAGCAGTGATGAGTTACACTAATTAGTTCCCCTTGCTTCTGTTCCTCTGGCAAAATCCAGAAGGTAAGTAAGGTAAGCAGGCAGTAACAGGTGTTAGCATCAAACTCTGCTTGAAGAGCTCTCAGAAGCTCTTAAGTAACTGACACACCAGGAGAGTTTTTCCCATTGTTTGAAATTGTGTGTAGGTGACCTATGACATCAGTTAGTCCAGCTGGATTAGTAGCACACTTTATTCCTGCACAGCCACCAACATGACACAGAGAAGCTAACTGTGCACTGCCCAGTACCTGAACTGGTGGATGCTTCCAGGCAGCACATGGAAAATTGACTTGTGTCATCCTGGAAACTCTTTTATACTTATGCATTCTGCATACAGGTTCATCTGGGCCTCAGGATTTCTCTGGAGTCAGAATGTCCCACAAAGCAGTGGAGGTTATTTGGACTGCAGCACAATGAGAAATACAAGGTGCTGGGTTTGTTCTTTGTTGCCCTTGCAGAGCTGGGGATTTGCGTGGCCAAGTCTCAGTATTGCAGCAGAGCAGGGTGATACAGCTCAGGAGCTGTTTGATGTTGTTGTTTGTACATTGTCTTCTGACATGAGCAGCTTACTGTTTGCTAGTTCATGACAAGAGTTTTGTGTATGCAAACTTACATGCAAATCAGGCATAATTTATTATGCTTCTCTCCAATGAGATTGGAGGGAAAAAACCCACTGTTTAACTTCAGCAGTACATTTTCCTATGAATAGGGCAGCTATTAAATGATTTATGGGAGGAATGTAAAGAATGCAAGAAGTTCAGAGAAGGTGGAGGGATATCTTTGTCCCTTGTCAACTGGGAATCTGGTTATTTCATGCTGATAATGTCATTATCTAATTTGACTTAAATTGTTGGGCCCATATGATGTACCTGTATTTTACTGTATCACAAGTGGGCAGATCTCTGATTAGAGGTCTTACTGTTATTGAAAGAAACCAAACCAGTTTAACACAATTCTTGCAAGGAAGAAGAAAGGATGAGGAGTTTGATATTTATTCATTCTTGCTGTCTCTTGCTTTGTAAGGGTCAGTGTGGCTCCAGCTGCAATGAGGGCATTCCAAGACTTTTCCCTACCCTAGGCCTGCCCCAGCTGTGAACAGCCCTCAGGTCTGAAGAATTCTCATGGACCTGCTCTTTAATTTTGCCAGACTGGAGATACATTTGGGATGCTCATACTTCTTTAAGCCCTGAACTTGCATGATGATTCCCCCTCTGCAGTGAAATGCGTAATATTTTCACACAGAGAAGGGGTTTAAATGTTTTTTTAATTATTTTACATATTTTAATAGGAAATATCTTCATGAAAAAGTTCTACCAGATGACTTAAAATTAATATTCATAAGCTGACCTTATCACACATCTTTCTTTAAATTGAGTAGATGTATTTTAATGAATGATAAAATGAGCATTATTTTTCATTTAACTTTATTGGCTTCATTCCCATGCAATCCATCAGGTTGACAATGCAAACATGCATGCCAAAGGAGACATATGTCTCTTCATGTGGACTGACCACTGAGAAAGGTGGTGAACAAACATACATCTGCATGCAAATGCAAGTATTGGAAACTACTGTTTCCTGGGATGCTACCTGATCCTTTCTAACTTCTATTGAACATGTAATCTCTCTCCCTCTCCCTAACAGGAAATCTTTGCAGCAAAATTTATCCTGATACGTTTCTTGTCACCTATAGAAAACTTGCTGGGTTGTTACAGGGTTAGCCTTGTGTGTTCTAAAACCAGAGGTTCTTACAACTAGCACATTTAGTTAATTGTTTTCCCCTTGGCACTGAAAGCCATCCCCATTCATGGTACCACAGCAGACAACACACAGAGCTACAGCTCCAAAAGAGCTGTTTTGTGCTGAGACTGTTTTAACGTATATGTCATTTTACATATGGCCTCACTTGTAGACAGGTGATGTTCATTTCTTGTTTGGTCTAAGCATTAGGTTTCATTGATCCCAGATTTGTTCTAAGGAAAATTGCAAAACTTACAGAACCTGAACATTTTTCCAGGACCACAAAGTCATCTCCTGTTCTTTTTGGAAGTGGTAAATATCAGCTAACTCTGGTTAGTTATGGAGCAAGATCATCTTCACATTTGGATTTATCTAATCTTGTCTCCTTGCACCTCTACCAAACAAACATGCAGAGCAGTCATTGTTTTCTTTTATGTGCATCCTTCCATATCTTTAAGCCATTTTACTATAAAATAGATGCAGCCAAAGAACATGTAATTTTCTCCCCTCAAACAAGGAAAAGACAATATAAGTCACTTGCATTTTGTAATATGCTATTTCTGGTTTTCATGTAGTGTGTTATTTAAAGAAAACATTATAAATTCAATCAATTTTTAATGTTAGCATTAAAGCAAATATTGTAACTTTACGCAATTTTTGAAGACAGTGTTTATGCAAATAGATATGCAAAGAGACCAGGTCTTTTATCCCCTGGCAAGTAGGTAGCCTTTAAAGGCTGAAAGTCCTCAGAGTACTGCAAATCAGGAGGGTTTTTTCCCCCCTCTATCGAAGCGTATTTAACATTCCTACCCCTGCACAGAAGGGGAAAAATAAGGTCATAGCTGTGGAAAAATCTGTTGATCATAACTGATAATATGAAAATGAAGCAGTCAAGCAGGCTGTGGATAGCATAGGTCAGGTCTACTTACACAAAAGAACAGTTAGAAATGCAGTGATAGAACATGAAAATTCTGGAACACAAGTGAAACAGAAGCCACCAGCTGTGGTCAGATTAATCCTTCAATACTGCTGTTATTTCCTTGTTGCCATGTGGGACAGGTGATGGCTGGAGCATCCTGTTGTGCCAAAGAGAGGGGGAGTAACACCAACAAACAAGACAGAGAAAGGGCTGACCTAAACCTTGGAGTGTGGAAAGCAAACAAAAAGTCTGCAACTTGAGCATTTTCCAGGTTTAGGGGGTTTTGACATGAGTGACAGTGGAAGTATTAACCACTTCCTGTAAATTGTGAATTTGAGTGTTGCAGTGTTTTCTACATGACTTTGGGAGATCCTGGGGTGGTCAGGGTGTCATTATTCTTATCTACACGATCCAACAGTGAAGCTGTCTGCTTTATTACTACATTTTTACAATATATTTACTGAGATTATTCATCTGCTAACCAGTTTGAGTTTGTAGATTATATTTGTAAAGGACATTTTCACCTGAAATTTATAAAAAACTTTGATATTAGATTTCAGTTGTATGGACAAAACACACAAGTCTGTGTACTATGTGCACATAATTCTGCAGATATGTACAGGCTAGATTTGAATCATATCAGATAAAGCAAGTGCTAACCTTTAAACACTCCTGAAGTGCTGTGAAAATTAGGTTTTAAGCACCACTATATTGCTTGCAAGTGGTTCTTGGGGAACTCAGTGTTTTCCTTGTAAGGGAAAAACCACAACCCAAAACAAAAAGCAAGGGTGGTCTGTATTTCAGCCGGTCTCCATTGACTGCTTCACACATTCCTATAACGAGCTGGAGGATTAAACGGCAGAAGCAGTGCTTTGTGGATCAAGGGCTAAACTGAACAGGCAGGGGCTTGGAACTACTTAAACTAAAATTGCCACTGAGATTTGTCACAAAATTTCTTCCACGGTCTCACATGATTCCAGATTAATTCTGTATTTGGATAACTGCTCTTACACTTTCATCATATCTTCCAAGGAAAAATATATATGAAAATTTCAAGCAGTTTCAAATCATCACAAGTTTTAAAAAGAAGTGTGTTAGGGGAAGGGAGATGGGCTTTGTAATATAAATTTCAACATGGTCCTTCTTGCTCTCTAATTTTCCCCAAAGCTGATGAATAGAAAAATATAACTTACACTTAATCAGGGTTCACACCTGAAATCAGAGCAGCCAATACTCAAGATTCACTCTGTCCCCCAGGGCTTTGCAAGCTTTAACCGTGTACTGTAGATGCACACTTGGGTTGAAAAGGAGACACAGGCACTTTGGACTTGACAGTTATTTTTACGAGAATGGGATAATTACATTGATAGAACAGAGAAAATGAGCTGTGCACAAATTAACAATCAAAATTAAATGCACGTGTAATTAAATACAAACAAGAGAACAGCCCAGTTTTAAAGGTTGCTTATGAAACTGCATTAGAGTTTGTGTAAAGTGCTAGAATTTACTGCTTTTGCCAACTGCTGGTTATTAACTCCTAGTGTAGCTAAAGCTGCATTACAAATTTGAGATAAAGTAAAGCAACTGTATCTGCTTGTACCCCACACAGTGAAACACACTGACATTCACTTGTGTTGGCTGGAGTTTGTGCAGAGTTCTAGAGAACCTGTAGTATTTCACTAATTCTATTTGTAGGTTAAATCTAGGTGGAGTATGTGTGCTTCGGATGCAATAATTCAAATGGCACTCAGATGTGCCTCCAGATGGAAGCCAATGAAGTAACTACAGCACCTGATTGAAATCACCCTCTTCAGTCAATAACATGATTTGTTTACTTCCACAGTTGAAAAGATTTTTAAAATTCTCCTTCTTTAAATTGGTCCTTAAAGGGAAAATGCATCTGAAAACCAGTTTTTTATCACAGAGTTCTTGGACTACTTTTTCCAAAGTTGCCCACACTTACAGCATAGGAACAATTTGCCTGATATTGCAGAGTGACCTACTGAAAAATCTGCCAGAAGTTCCAGATTTTTAGGAGCTTTTTCCAGTTATTTAATTTTGAAACACTAAAAAACCCACTATTCACTTTTGAAATCTATTGCCAGTCTGTCCTTTCCTGCCAGGAGAGAGTAGGCAGAAGGTATCATGAAAACATCACAGCCATTCCCAGTGCTCTCAAAATGCCCTGCACACAACAGGAGAAAGAGATGATTTATACATCCTACATGTCCAGCCCAAGTTTAAAAGCTTATGGAATCAGTCTGAAACAATGAGCAAAAAAATGCCAGTAACTCAGGGGAAGCCTGAATCCATTTTCCACATGCTGTGAAAAAACAAAGTCCATTTAATAAAGCCCAAAAGTCTGGTCTTTTGCCCAGATACACAAGTTTTCTTTAGTATCTTACAAAATTATTTGTATTTCTTTTTATAGAGGAACCTGCCTGGCTTGTACTGGAGGGGACTGAAGCAAGAGGTGGTCTGAACCTGGCAGCACAGCTCAATTAAGGTAAAGGAATCCACGAAAGTCCATTTGCCTTGTAAAGCTACAGTGAGAACAATTAATCTCTCACAGCAATTACAGTTACATGAGTTGGCTTTGCAAACTTGGTGCTCTTTCTGCTTTATACTTACTTTTGAACACTGCTAATATGTGACAGAGACTAATTCTGTATGTATTAACTGCAGTCTGATATTCTCCTTTGTGTCTGGTGGATGTTTTGCTTCCAAAGGAAGGGAAATGCATTATAAAACTGTGTTCATTAGGCTCCCCTGCAAAGTATCAGCTTCCTGCAACTTATGCATTTATTTGCATTTTGTTCTTTTGAAAACTGAGGTTTGGAACGAATGGACATATATGAGGTGAGGCAGTAAATTGGCACTGGCTGCATTAATGAAGTTCAAAATTTAAGGTAAGAATTAATAGGGGAGGTTTTATACTATGGGTATTTTTTTAAAGGGTTTCTCTTGTCTGTTCAATTGAGTTACTTGGGAAAGTACAGGGAAATCCATTAATTTTGTGCTGTTTACTGCCTAGAAAGATTCGAGGTCATCAACAGCAGAAGACTAAGGTTTTACAGATATCAGCCTGAGTTGTAGGACCATTGCACACCACAGTAATGTGCAATTGGACGTAGTAAAGAGCTTAGAGGAACAACATTTTGTTCTAAATTTATTTGAATATCAAACAGAATAGTTCTATGTCAGATTAACTTTTTATTGGCATAATAATGTGGTACATCAGCGTTTCTATGGCATCAACAGGAGTAGCAGGATCACAAGAGAATGCTTTGCTGATATGAAAGTACTGTTTCTGCTTCACTTGTGATTTGAGTCCACATGCGTATTGAAGAGAAATGAGACTGAAACGCACGTTTTTGGAAGTCTAATGTAATGCCAGCAGCCATTCTGAACAGTAAGGATTCCTTCTGGGAGATGCAAAGACATGCTGTGATTTCAACACTCTTCTGAAGGATTATCTCAATTTGAAAAGATATCACAAAAACCAAATCACTAATCTTATGGATTCTGCTTAATAGAGTATATTCTATTCCATTCTGGAATACCATTCTCCTGAAAAATTCAAAACTCATTCATTCATTTAAGCCTTTTGACCTTACTGTGAACCCAGTATATAAAAGCTTTGCAAGACCAACAGCCTAAAAGAACAATTCTCAATTACTTTGCCAGTTATAAAGGCTGTTCTAGAAACCTTGAAGAGATTTCCAAAATGCCATGCCCATTCTGACTGTGGGACCCCGTTATCCCGAAACACACCCCCCAAGACCTGTATGTTTATTTCTCCCATTTAAGAGACTTACAAATCCCTTCCCCTTTATTCTGTACAGCAGTGTTACCACGACAGCTGACAGTCACAGAGAGGACCAGGACACAGCACACCTGGGTTAGTATGTGCTTGTTAAAATTGCAACACAATGCAGTTCCCTGTGCTGCACTCAAAGGAACAGGTGGAAACATCATCATCCCTCTTTGCCCTACGCTCCATACTCTGTCTGTGTGATTATATCTTACAGCTTGTAATTATCTCCTTGGTGCAGCCCCCCAAGGAAACAATAAGCCCTCCTGACCTTTCTGCCGAAAGGAATTAACACACATTTCCACTGAACAGACCTATTTAAACTGAAATGTGATGGCTCCTTAAAGAATTACAGTAGCAGAATTTAATTACAAAAATATGTATATCTATTTTAACTTCATTATACAGATTTTTAGACTCAGCAGGAACTGTCTTTACTCCAGTTTTCTGTACCTGACATTATTTAGGCAGAAGACACTCTCAGGATGGACCAAAATTTTAAGAGCACTGATCATTCTGCAGTTTCTCCTGATTAGTGCTGGTAAACAGGTGCATCCTACACCTGCCATGGTATAAAAGGTGAGCTTTACAAGAAATACAGTTCTTAATTTAGCACGTGTCACATAGCAGTGGTAAGATAAAGCCAAAAGAGCTATATGGAACAGCTAAACCCTGTTAGGACATTCCTCACATGTTGATAACGTAGATTTATAGAGGCTTTCCAGTGGGTGAGTTGGTTTGTAACAGAACTTGTAACTTCTGTAACAGAAGATCATGTAAGGACTAGCAAGTGATGACACTGTAAATACAAATAAAATAACCTTTTATGCTACTTTAGACACAGCACATGAAACCTAAGAATCCAAGCACAAAAACATAGGATCATGCATATTAAAGGTCTTAGAATGTAGAATATTAGAGTGAAGCATGTAGAACTAAACAGTTATGTATTATTGACATCTTGAAAATCTCTTTATGAATCTGTAAAATTGTTCTCTGAAACAATTTATATCTGTTTAGATTATTTTCATCAGTTTAATATTGACAGAACCACCTAAAACCATTCTGAAGTTTGCATTTGTTGTGTTCAGTTTTACTTTTTCTTTCCTTTCTTCTTCAGAAAGTGTATTTAAATTGAAATGATTTGCGGTTTTAAAACCTCTGGCCTCTACTGAGAATAGTGTGCAAAGAAGCACATGACATCCCATTCCATGTGTACTGTAAATGGAAAGAGAACTTGTATGAAAAGGGGTTTCATGGTGTCCAAAGGTACCAACAGAAGAGCAAACCCTTCCACACCTCTGCAACTGCTGTGAGCTCCCAAAGACGTTAAAATTGAAGCTTTCCCTGGTATTTTTGGATAAATTAAATCAACAAATTTTATGTTAAAACAGGCATTTTTATCTATGAATAAGTAATTCAAAACTTTCCCCAACACTTTTGAGTACCCTTCCAAAAAAATAAAGCATCATGTATGCTTTTTTTATCATCCTCTCTCATGAAGTAAATAAATTATATGAAATGGCACAAAATGTTAATGGCATGAATAAGAAAATACAACCACATCTTTTAGATACTCTATTTCAAGTGTGATGTGAAATTACCTCAAAAAATCCTGAGCAGTTTGAGAAAATGTGGAGAAGAATCCATGCAGCAGTAGCTGCTCTCTGTGGTAGTAAATTCTGACTCTAGAAAAAAAAACAATGGGAAGAAATGTATTAATAGTCATTTAGCTAGAGATATTTTCTGGAAAAAGTCATGACCCAGTACTATACTGAATAGAGAAAAACAGAAGGAGTTGTTTCTTGTAAAAACATCAGAAAAAATGTCATGTCATTATACAGCATGGATATATCTAATAAGGAATTAAATAGAAAAGTATGGAAAGAAATGTATTATTTCAATAATTTGCATTTGCATCTTGCTGAAAAATAACGCCAAGTAATGTCAGTGCTATTGAAAAGCAACCCATAAAATTTTACTCTAATCTCATGCACCGGTAAATGATTGGTAAATCAGTTAAAAAATGGGTAAAAGTGAGATCAGAATCCAGCCCAAACCACAGTTCTTGGGGGGAAAAAATCATAGATCTATGTTTATAATACTTAGCAATAAAATTTACAGCCCTGTTATCTGCCAGCTATGCAAAAACAAACACTTGTGCAGGAGGAGTGTGCCATGTGTTTATACATAAACAAATGGCCAAATCCTGCCTTAGGGCACGGCAATGCTGCAGCACACAGAGCTCAGGGAGATAGCGTTGGTTTAGGGAAACCAGCCTGTGCAGGAGAGGAGTAATTTGTCTCAACCACCTAAAGGGAACACAAGGTGAACCTCCAGTCAAGCTCAAGTTCACATCTATGAGCAGAGGGTAGAGTGGGCACAGATCAGAGCTGAGTGAACCAGGAAAGCAGAACTCCGAGCTTGCCCAAACCACGTTCATGGGAGCTTTGTTTCTGGAGAGCTCCGTACAGCTGCATGTCCTGCAGCCAGCGTGGCAGTGCAGGACCACCTTCACCCTGTGCACCTTCCTCCAGGGTATTGCTGCTGTCACGGGCTACTTTGTGCCACATTCCAGCAGTGAGGGCAGCTCACTCTTCAGGCATGCTACTCTAATCTACGGGATAATCTCTTTGGGATCTCCCAAAAAATAGAAAGAGATGTAGGTCATAGAAGGTTCTGTGGTTTTCATACTCTGAAAAGCTGTTTCATGTCATTCATTAAATGTGCAACATAATTTATACTACGCATAATATCCTCAAACTGCATTTTTAAACATAATGATAATTCTTCCAGTTTCCTTTTTCAGCTGCATCTAGTGAGTTTCATAATGAAATATAAATTAACTATTTCCTTGCAGTCAAGCTGTTTTTAATTTCGTTCATCAGGTACAGAGGAAACTGAGTCAAATGAATATTACTGTTCTGGAAAGCCAATTTGTGAAAGCTTGACAGTCTCAGTAGTCTGAGTTTGCCTTCACTAGAGAGGAGGCTGTCTCTGAGATGAATTTCAAGACTTGGGATTGGTCAGGTGTCAGTTTTGTTACACAATAAGATGTAAGGGGACAGGGCAACAATAGAGCCCTGTTGCATCCTTTCTGCAGAGTGGATTTGCTTCCTGTGCTGATCAAAGAGGCTTATGGCCTTACCCTGCACACAGGAGGAGGCAGCCAGTAATCCTCATAAAGATTATATCAGAATATTTTTTCTGCAGGCCGCAGAAAACTTTGATTAAAAGCCCATCTTTATTGTGAAAATTAGCCCTTTGGTAGAAGTTATTAGACAGGCCAAGGCAATCTAGGCCTTAATCACAACAGTAGTTTGTTGCATTAAGGCACCTCAAGGATTATTTTCACTGCTATAAAAAATGACTCATTTGGGTCATTATGTATCTAAGATATGTTGTGCCCATGCAACAAGGTGCACTGGTTTCCTATAAAGCAAGACAATTTTATTCTTTGGCAAAACTTCATAGGTTTCTTTGGTTGGGTTTAAGGTGGGGGTTTGGGAGGGTATTTTGGTGGTGGTGGTTTTTTTACCTTGCATCGTTGACATCCTTGATTTGAAAACATAACGGACACACCATCTTTAACTCTGAAAGCTTTTTGCAGATTTTGCAGAAGGGCAAACATAAAGATAAAGCAAAGAAGAATTTTACTTAGAAAAATTCTAAGTAGAATAGCATTTTGAGTAGAACATAGAAATGACAGACGTTGACAATTGCTGAACAGTTGGGGTTTTTCTAATACATTGTTCAATTTAGGTAGGGCAGAAACAGATCTGTGTCTGTCTGCAATGTTTGAGTTTTGTGCGGGAATGCTGAAGGAAGACATTCATTTAAAATATAAATAAATCAGTATTTCAGCAAAACTACAGTCTGACTTCAAGATGTTTAGACCTAAATAACAGATGGGAAGGCTGCTGCAGATCAGGCATGACAAGAAAACTCACTGGTTGATGATTTCCTCCTGGTCCTTTTCACATGACATGCCTTAAGTCCAATGTCTTGCTGTTTTAAACTTTCATTTCTTTCAATTTTCCAGCGTTCAAAACTTAGGTTTTAACTCTGTTTTTAATTCTACTACTGATATCAGTCAAACAAAACACATTTTTCTCTGCAACAAAGGAGATTCCCCACTTGCTATTCTGAAGATTTAAAAGTAAATTGCTTCCCATTAATGCCAACCAGATACTTGGAAGACAATTCTGCATCACAAAACTGGAATTGTAAGCTAGAACTAAGGCACCACAGAATCTCTTCTTTCTGTCTTTTCTAAATATCACTTTGAGGGAAACATATCCAGAGAGTTATTACAGACAGATGTCACCTCTAATCTTCTTTTAACCAGATTACTACAATAGAAGACCCTCCTCTTCTGCCATGCATGGGAACAACTTATGGGAGCTCAAACACTGACTTTGCCTCAGTAATGAGTTTGGATCATTTACAGAGAGCAGTAGAGTAAGGACAATAAAGTATTAAAAGAGTAGTATTTCAACAAAAGGTTCTTATTCAAGATATCTGTAAGCTGGCAATAGGTTGGCATCAAGTCTTCAGTAGAGTAGATATGTTATGCTCCATAATTTTAAAACAAAACATAAATGTAAATAAACTAGGGATGATAGTGGAGCTATATAATTGTTGAAAAGCAAGTGGTGATGTGGTGGACTGGGACGACAAGCAAAGGATGAGGGATAAAGTGGATAGGGGAGATCTTGTAAGGCGGAAGGGGAACCACGTCCAGGATATGCATTTAAGTAAGACAGTGATAAAATCATAAATTGCGTTACTGATATAGTTGGGAAAAGAAACACTTGTTATTTATGAGGAAAACCAGACCCCCAAAATTCCAGTCAATCATAACTGGTTTGCAGACACTGGAATTCCAAGAGTGTAGCTATTTTTTCTAGATCTAATCTGGGGTTTTTTGTGCAGATAGTTATAAATATTTTCATCAGTACTGCTACTCTCTTATGCACTGAATTCACTTCAAATTCAAAAGTTTGTGGAAGATTTAAGCTGAGTTGCTTTGGCAAACACACAAATCATATTTTTTACATTTTTAGATATCACTTCAAGTGCTGCTTACTTAAGAACCGAAACAGGTAGTTAAACCTGTAAAACCTATTTAAGGATGTGTTCACTTGTACTGAGCATGTCATGTAATGAAAAGCAATCCTTTTATTAATGTTTCTTTATTATTATTTTTAATCTTTCATTCATACTGTACACTTAGTCATTGTCTGTTAGTTATTATAAAAAGCAAAACCCTACCTGGCTTTAAATTAAAATTACTTCCTAATTACTGTTTATTGCACAAGAACAAAATGTTATATTTTATTATATTCTCAACAGGATCTCTAAGGCTCACTTGGAGATAAGCAGTAAACACAGAAGCGTTCTCGTAAATCACATTTTTGCACAGAATTACTACATGCCTATAAAAGTAAAATTTCAACTATTCCCCTGGTACCAACCAGCTTTGGTCTAGGAATTGAATCAGGCTCCACTGCAGAGTCTCCACACACCATTTGTTTCAGCAGCTCAGATTTCCTTCATTTCAATACTGTGAACAGTTCACACCTTATTAAGTCTGCTTATATTTTCCTGCATTTGACATTATGTGATGAAGAAAGTCCAGTCCCTCCTTTCTAGCCTAGATCACACTTGCTGTCCTTCATAGTGTCCTCTCTGGAAAACCTCACTTTTCTATTAGGATGCCAGTATTCATTTTTAATCAGTTTGTTCTCCAGTTAGTATGTCTACTACAGCAAGCTGGATTACAGCTTTTGAGTTCGTTAATTTTGTTTGCATGACACCAAAATGCTGAGGTTGTGCTAAAGAACACGGATATAACAAAGCTAGTGGGGGTTTATTTATGAAATGGACAATTGTGTATTTATGAAATGGACAAGTGTGTATTTACAAAATGGACAAGTGGGGTAAAAAGACTTCATCTCCTTGAAGGAGGTTTTCTTGTTCAAAGCCTACTGATCTGGTCTGTGTTTTTGTGGTAAAAAGCTTAGGAATTTTTTTCTTGGAACAAATATGAAAAACTAGAAAGAGCAGCTAGGGTTGTACTAAGATGAATCATTAATTTAATAAAACCCGACACAGGTCGTTCTAGGTTATGACAAAAAATGGCTGAAGCAAAGGCTTCATACATACTTTTTTCCTTTTTTTTTTAATGAGAGAGGGATATGAGAAATCTTTAGAAGTCATCCAGCTAAACTGAATTCCAAGAAAAACCCTTCAACCATGCTAGCAAATATGTATCTTTCAAATGGCAAGGAACTTTAAGGTGAAAGTCACAGCTAACCTGAATTTGTCAGGAAAAAACGTCGTGCCAAACCAGTCTAACTACCTTCTCCTTGGCAGGGCACCATCACCATCGCCCAGGACAGCAGTGACAGACCCACAGTGGGGCCACTGCAGGACCTGTGGAGGGACATCAAACTTTGGAGTTTGGAGGTGGAAATGAGGGCAGACAGGTAAGGTCTCACCTGAAACACTGCATCAGTCTTCAGGCACTGCTCTGCAGAGAGAGGCTGAACTCTCAAATAACCTGTGTCTCCTCTCATATACAAATATATGTGTGTGTGTATATGTAAAATAACAAGAGTAGCTAACAGCTAGAAGAGATTTGCAAGAAGATTCTGGTGTCTCTGTCACTGTAGTTTTAGGGCAAAGTCAGACCAAAAGCTGACATATATATATATATATATATATGTATGTATATATCCACACACATATATATACATATACACATAAATATACAAATAACAAGAATAGCAAACACCTAGATTTGCAGCAAGGTTCAGAGCAAAGTCAGACCAGAAGACGGCCGTGACCGCCAGTCCCTGAGCTGTGGCCCTTTACTTGTGTGTGTCCGCAGTGTAGACACTGGTGGCCCCTGCAGCCTGAGGAGCTGTGAGACCACCGAGGAGGCCGAGCCGGGGCGGGCGGTGTCCCCGCAGCCGCCATTGCCCGGCCCTGCCCTCAGGCCGCTCGCGCCGAGCCCCTCAGGCCTCTCGCGCCCCGTTCCCGCCCCCGAGCCCAGGCGGTGTCCGGGACCCCCAGTGTCCCCTCAGTGGCCCCTCAGTGTCCCCTCAGTGTCCCCAGTGTCTCCCGTCCCCGGCACGGCTCTGGCAGCAGGACCGGAGCAGCCCCTGCGTGTGCCGAGGTACAGAACCGGCCCTGCCCTTCACCAGGACGAACCCTCCCCTTGTGCTCAGACAATGGCGCGGTGATGGAACGCGGCGGTTCCTGGCTGCAGGGGGAAAGGAAAGGATATGTGTGCCGCTGGGCAGGTGATGAATAGCACAACACAGGGCAGATTGTTCTGGATATCCCTAAACTGCTTCTGCCTTTCCCTGCTGCACCTCCAGTGCAGGCATTTCCCCACAGGTGGGGGAGCGCTGTCCCGGCTCCTCTCACCACCCCTCCGCTGGGGCCGGGAAGCTCCCACGCTGCCAAGGGGTGAATTCCAGCCTCAGCCGAGCCTTCAGTTCAGCGCCTGCATTGCGCACTTCGGGCTAGAGACTTGTACTACTTTAACATTATCCCGTTCCTACAAAATTAATGAAATCTTTGAATTATTCACTGTTCAGTTTTATAGAACAAGAGTGAGCCTAACCGGGGCTTTACTCTGAGGGAGTTTACGTGGAGTTGAGTTGTGCTTTTCAGGTGCAGAATTTAATGTTCTTTTTAAATAAAAGAGCAGCACATTTTTGCTTTTCAGAGCTCAACTGCGTATATCTGCTTTTTAGAGCTCCTGGTTTAAATTTATATTAAAAATCTTGTGACGGTACCAACCAGCTTCATAGGTCGCAGAGACAGCTCTCAAAGCTGAAAAACCAGAAATAATTGAAATTCATTGTCCAAACCCTTGTTATATAGGAATCTCAGTGCCAGACATGTATATGAATATGAACCATTGTTTTATAGGATTCTCAGTCCTCTCTCTCTGCACAAGCCACATAGTTTGAAAATCTTAACATAAAACAAACAAAACCCAAACCAACCAAACAAAAACAAAACCAAAAAAGCCCCCCACAAACAAACAACAACAAAAAATCCTCATATTTTACAGAAATGCCACCTACAGCACTGTGGTAAGGGCAAGATCAGTAGAGAGTTCTGTATTTTATGCTATGAGAAAAAGTATCTTAAGCTGTAATTCTTTCT
This sequence comes from Atrichornis clamosus, assembly GCA_013400975.1. Lineage (NCBI taxonomy): Eukaryota > Metazoa > Chordata > Aves > Passeriformes > Menuridae > Atrichornis > Atrichornis clamosus. The sequence goes on from WBMZ01013889.1 coordinate 273,128, forward strand.
CTTGTATCATGTGCTGTTTCAACATTAATTGCTAGCAAGCAAAGAAATCATTATCTCAGCTATATGATTAGATCTTAAAGACATAGCAATACACTAGACATTTCTCATTTTGATGCAAGAAACTGAATGGACATCTTTTGAAATGCCACAATCCCATAACATAAAGCAATTTGTTTTATAGGAAGGATCATGTCAGTGTCTGTATAAGGGCAATGCTGCAAATCATTTTCTACTCTGATGATGAGTAGCAAGTACCAGTGTGTTCCCCTGTCTTAAACTGCCCTGAGATATGGTATCTAACATAAATTAAGTACTTCAGCCTCCTTTTTCATTGCCAGGGCCAGTCTCTTAGAGGCTGGAAGGATGATTCTCTGGATTAAAAAAAAAACAAACAACAGCTTAAATTCCATTAAGCTTTTGTAAAACTTTGCCTTGCAAATTAGGAGAAGATGTTGCAGACCTGGAAGTCTGCTGTATTTCATTTCAGAAACTGTTAAATGAGAGCATTTCAAACATTTTTGAAATGCGATGCAGTTTCTGAGCTCCAGGCTTAGTTATCTCACAAACTCTTTCCCTTCTGTAAAGTCTTAAAGAAGAAGAAGCTTGGAGAAGCCTTGAGAATTGAAACTTCTGTGGCAATCCACAGAAGTGAAGAATTCAGATATGGCTGTATTTATCAATTTATTTTCCTCTAGAGTCAGCCTTTATATTCATATAGGCATAAAATTTGTGTATTGTGCCCATGAGCAGTGGTACGTGCTGCAATACAAGACTGAGGGTACAAATGTGGTATTTCATGTAATGATCAATAACTGTCAATGTGATTTAATCTCATTTTGGTAGGATATTGAGGGAAATGGGAGTTTATAGCATATTTAATAAATTTTTCCTCCTAACCTTAGCAATGAGGCACAGCTTAGATTTTTGAAGTGAGGAGGCAGGTTTCCTGAAATATTTTACTTAGATGTTGTGCCCATGTTTGTATCTCAGGGTGAATGCAGCAGCATTTTCACTGCTGGTAGCTAAAATACTTTATTGACCTCCTTCCTGTCCTGGGGTGCTAAACAGATTTCCAGGTCAGAGTCCTTATGTATGACAACTCCCAGAGAACAAATCTAAGCTACAGTTTTCATCTGTCTGTCCAGAAAAATATAAAATTATAGAAAACCTGTACATTTCAAGAAGGCGAGGTGCTTAGGGGCTAGTCTTGATGGTTTTTCCCTTTATTTCAGCCATTAACACATCTCATCTTGCCCCAAGTGAACATAAGTTTCAGCAAATTATTTAATTCACCACACCCTTTAATCCTTTCTACCCTTCTCCTTTTCTCTCCCCTGTGATAAAGACAGGTATAGCCACACTCTAAAAGCAACCCAGCAAGCAGAGAACAAACTCTTGAGACTAAAACTTGGAAACTGAAGTTTAGAAGTTATAAAAGAATAATAATACTGTCTCATGGTTGTGTTGTAATAATTATTGGGAAAGAGTGCAAAGTAAAAAAACAAGCACCAAGACATCACCTGGAAAGCACAAAGCTTTAATATTTTGTCTTTAAAAGGAGTTTCTGTGTGTAAGACTTGAGATTTCCTATGGAATTCTTTCAGAACAAGTATTTAGTTTTAATTAGCAGGGTGGTATCTTGGTTAATGGCATTCTTTGAATTCTTCAGTGGCTGTGAAATGCTGAGGCCTTATTAAGGAAGAACACAGAGGAAAAGGAGCCACAGGAGATGGACACGCTTTCCCATTTTCCCAAATTAAGTGTTCCAAGTGTACACATTCACGGTTTTCAACTTTAAAATACATTGTTAATGGAAAGAGCACAATGAGTGTTTATGGAAATGCAGTGGCGCATTCAGGGGTGCGGCCGATCCCCTCGGGTTGTGGCTGTGCTGCAACCACCAGGACCCTGAGCTTGGCTACAGCTCCTCGTGCACACTCTCCTGCTGCTCTGAGAGTGCTTGTTAGGGGATTGTCTTGGCCACAACTCTTTATGATTTTGTGAATTTATCAAAAGAATAAGTAGAAGATGCTACTAAGACTGCATTAAAGTGCTGTTCGTGGAGAGGCAACAGTGATACACCTCATATTTTCAACTAATTTAGCTATTTCTTGTCCAACAGTCTTGGTTTGAAGAATGGAGGATATTCAGTGTGAAGCAGAGTCCTGTTGATACAGAGTGTAAATACCTTTTAATTGCTCTTTATACATTAAATACATATGTAATGTATAATGAGCTAGATGGAATCAGTCTGGTGGCCCATCCAGCTCAGTATCCTGCCTCCAAACGTGGCCAGAAGAGGCCAAGCAAAGAGTAGAAAGTCAGCAATCTCCTTAGAGATCCTAAAGGAGCCTACATTCATTATGCAAAACTAAAACCCCTCTAATAGCCCTCCATAAAACTGAACCAACTTAGCTGACTCTAGTTACTGGTGATGCAAATATTGATAGAATTCAAAACTATAGTCTTCTGGAATTAACAGATTCATCTGATTAAATGAATAATAAATCATCTCATGTTACTCCTAACAGTAACACATTTAGTATTTGCATATGGTGTGAATGAAAATTGTCAAAGACATGCAAACTAGAGGTTGAGAAATAAAGTTTCTAAATAAATAGAGATCTTGAAGTAGAAAAGGTAATATAGACTTTGCTGACAGCTAAATTGCATTTACACATTTCTCTGTTTAGCTCCCCCCGCAAAAAACCTGGGGAAAACCTTTTCAGACAATTCATAGAGAACTTCCAATATCATGTTCCCTTAGTCCCCAGAACAATTTTGTATCACTCATGAGATCTACTCCTTATGCTATGTATACACTCAAAGTACACACTGTAAACTGAATAAATAACTCTATAAAAAAGCTGTAAGAGGTCACAAATGCCACTGTGGTCTTAAAAAGGGTCATGTCTAATCTTTTCTTTTATTTTCATAGATAAATACTGTATTCTATGGTTTATAATTTTGAGACAGTTCAAAAGAATTTCATCACAGTGAATTCCTGTGAGAGATAACAGCCTAAATGCTCAAAAATACCAGTTCTACACAACTATATTTTGTTGCCCTCCAGTGCTATTTGTAATTTGGAAGTCTCTGTAATGTGTTTATATTGGAACCTAGTACTAGGAGCAGAATTTTAAAATTAGTTTTGATACTTGAAAAATGCCTTGTGTTTTTCTCAGAGAGGAAGACAGAAAGACAGAAAGGTTTGTAAGTTTTGGTCAATTGATAGTAAAGCTATAAGAGAAGATAGAATCCTCTAAAGAGGTAAACAAATATGGATGGACTCTCCAAAGACACTGAGTGTGTTGTCAAAGCAGTCCTGAGACAGGAGCTGTGGTCTTGTGCTGCCAGGTGGAGGCATCTATACATTTTCCTTATATGAATATCAGGCTGAACTAGATCTTTATCAGTGAGACTGAACACAGCACTGCAAGAAAACAGGCTGTGTGGATTCTTCAGCTTTCACCTGTGTGTAAAATTGTAACAGCGTTCTGATATTTTGCTAAGCAGCAGCTCATCTAAAAACTGTGTCTAGAAGGAGCCATGTGTGTTTGCAGTCTCAGCTTTGAGTGGGATTGGCTGCTGATTATATCACTCCTGGCAAATTCCAGGAGGTATAGTATGGCTCTGGAGTCGTGGAGCAGGAGCACAGAAATAGGCATGAGCAAGCTGAGATGATGGTCTCTTTTCTTGGTTAATTCATAAAGTACTTGCTAAGATCCCTGTAGGAAAGGGAGAGATACAGGGAAAGAAATGTGTCTTTACTCAGAGCTCAGTAATTAAGACAAAATTTTCAAATTTGATTGTCTAACGTTTAAGGGTACAGTAGGAAGAATTTGCAGGAGACCATGACACATTTGGGAACCCAGAAGGGTCCATTGGCTTAAACATTAGCAGAGAAGTCAGAAAATTTGAATTTTGTTCCCTGACTTCGTAGATGATTTTCTTTCAGCAAGTCATTCCATGCCTCTGTTTTCTCACATTAATGCATTAGTGCTGGGCACTCTTCTCACTGTTTCCTTCTATCACAACAGTCTGCTTGTACTTGTAGTGCATGGTGGATTCTCCTACAATACATACAAAATTAATTAATAGATGCAGAATCGGGCCCAGCCTTTGGGCACCAAAGTGTAAAGTCAGATTGTTTGAACTTCTGTGCGCACATTCTTAGGAATTAGGTTTCAGGATGAATGAATCTATTCATCTTTCACAGCCTTTAAGACACTACTTACCTATGGAACTTTCCAGTATCCTCTGAGACTTGCAGGTTGCTGTTGATTAAGATGAAATATTTTTTTGTCAATACAGTATATGTTTTTTTAGTGCATGCTAAATATTGCTATGGTTAAGTTGAAATGAGGAACAGGCATGCTGCACCATATTGTTATTTGCCGTGAAGTGATTTAACAAATGTTTGAACAGCTGTACTGAGTAGGCCCTGTTGATATAAGTAGTGGAATCATGAGAGCTGGTGTTTTGGTTGTTTGCAGTGGAAAAGGATCAATCCAAAAATTGTGTGCTGGGGTAAAGGACTCTAGATGAATGTAATAGAAAGTTATATTATTATAAAATCTGTCAAATCCAACCTTGCAGGTAGTGAGTTTTATTAAAGATACACATTTCTGATCTTCCAGAAAAGCTGATAGAGTTTTGGCTACTTCAACAATCAAGACAGGTAAATTGTGTTGGAGAACAGTCAGGACAGTTACTGATCTTTACATTGGTTAACTTATTGTTTTCAGTTCTAGAAATGAACAATCTCTGAACCACAATTCTAGGTGGGCCAACAAAGTGACTGCCACAAAGATTGATCATTTGTAGCAGAAAAACAGCACTTGTGTGGATAGCACCCTTTTCCATGGAAACTTCTGTTCTGCACTACTCTTAGCTTGCCACTTTTTCAGTAATGAGGTAGGTGAAAGAAATATAATCTGTATACAGTAGTGAATGGTATTAAATGAACAGCTGGCATTCCTGGCATACCGCAAACTCACCAAACAGGAAAAGAAAATAAGAGTAGAATATTTTAATGGGTTTTACTCCTAAAAATGGAAACCAGCTATCCAGATCACGAAGACCCCACTTGAACTTTCTGCTTGTGGTATGCTTTCTGATAAGAATTAATTTATAAGTACAGATTTGACAGTGTTCAGTCACTGTGACTGTGGGCAGCCAGTCATAGAGGAGTTTGGATTTTCAGCTTGCTGCAAAATGCACCAAATGAAGACCCTGAATTTTAGGATAGTGGTGAAATTTTTTAAAGTCTGAACACTAATTTTGTTGCCAGAATTTATCCTCTCTGAGTGTCTCATTGCCAGGGCTCAGGTTTGCTGGAGAAGACCCAAAAGGTTTAGTGGTGGCAAGCATAGTAAATTGTTCAGAGAATAAATTTATGATTGGGGAACCACAGAGTCTTGGAGGTGTGTAGGGACAGTGGCAGTGCAGTGAATCCACCCTTGACCCTCTAGTATGTCCTGCCCTCCCACCTTCCTTTTTTCACTGCTGTGTATTGCATTGGCCAGGCCTCTGAGTGCTTTTTCAGGCTTTTTATAAAGAAGAAAACATGGAGTGGAACATAAAAAAGACTCTCTTATACCAAGGAGAATGGCATAGTGAGGAGTGCTTATTGCCAGACTGATCTTACAAGAAAGCAATCCTTTCCAAGAGCATTAAGAATGACTGAGATGCCTTTATTGCAAGGAATGCTATGTAACAGTAAAACATCCCGTAAAGTTTGTGTTGCTGCTACCATAGCTGACACATTACATTTAAATAAAATAGCACTCCTTTGATGATGCACACTGTACTATGAGTTATCAACCAAAATGGAGAGTTGAACTGAAATTTTTTTTTTCTGAAGGGTACAAGCTGTCAGATTGTGTCCTGGTAGCTGCAGGGATGCTCCAGGTAGCTGATTACAGGAGAATAAACTCAATCTGTGGCTATGGGCGCAGAGGCATTGTGCTGCAGCTCCATTAGTGATGTGCAATGTGTCTTCATATTTACTCTGCTTTGGAGGGCAGCCCACCAGAACTTCATGCTTCATATTAATTGTGTTTATCACAGAAGCTGAGAGAGAGACATAATCAAGGCATCCCCATGCTTGTTGCCGTCAAGGCAACGTCTCAGTGCATCTCAAGGTGGGTTTGAATAAAGTCAGTGAGAAGGCTTGTGCTGCAAATTTCCTAACAGTATCCCACTTAGCTAGTTAAAAAATGTCTATGTGTGCTCTTTTGTTCCTCTTTTTTGTAGTATAAATAAATTCCAAACTGGAAACACAGCGAGATTTGGCTTCATGGCTTTGACCACTGATTTAACACATTTTCAATCTGTGTTAAAGATTTTTGTACTTTTCTTCCAATTTTGCTAGTACAGCCTTCTCTACATCAGCGTTTTTATTTTTTTGATTAATACTTAGTATTTCTAATGAGCCACAAAATTGTTCACCTAGACAATCAGGGTAGAATCAGTAATATCAAGGTAAATGGTGATGCACATGTCTTGATGAACTTTAATGGTACCAATTTCAATAATGCTTTCACTGTTAGATAAAAGCTGGCCTGCAGATAATGAATCTGCCTTCAGGAAAAGCTAAGACATAATAGACTGAAAAAAGCATTTGTCTTAATTATGGTAATTATGTTAATTTAGGCTTTAAATAATAAGAAGCTGGCACGTTATATATTTAATATTTCAGTTAATTGTGAGCATTAAGGAAAAGGAGACATCTCAGAGATACAGATTCACTCCAGCATTTCATATAGGAAATGGTAAGAAGCTTTCTGGGAAAAACATCAGTATGAAGAAATGAAATGTTGATGGGCTGTTCCACCTACCTCTCTCACAAACAGAGAGTGTCTAACCAGGCCATCAGATTTGCAGGTAGAGCACTGCAGCCTATTTAGAGCAGCTGAGGACCTGAGCTGTAAATCCACTGGAAACTGTTTCTTCCACTACTTCCATCTTTGTGCCAGTTGGCCTAGCTGCTATGCTATCCAGTGCTGTGAATCTGAGACTTATTGTCCTGAATCTCCCTGACAGGATTAGAGCAACCTCAAGGCTATTTCCTTTCAAATCAATCTATGAACAGAGCTTTCTTTGCAGTGAAATGTCATCTTTATGAATTCAGAAAGAAGAAAGTTATAATCCCTTGTGACTCTATACCCACATGGACATAAGTATCCTGGAAATTGTTGTTTTTTCTTCTCCATACGTAGTAAGTATATTTGCTCAGTTAGTTCTCTGTGTTTTCCAAAACTTTCTTGTCAAACCAAGCCAAAGAATCTTCATATTCATGTTTCTTTCCTGCACAAAACATAATGAATGCTTAACTGTAATGTATAAACTTACTGGTTACCTGATTGATTAAGCATAGCAGATTGCATCCAGAAAGCTTTATTTCCTTAGTGAAAACACAGCCTTATTCTGTAGTTATAAAACAGACTTAAAAGCTGTGTAGATGTGGAGCTTTAGGGACATGATTTAGTGGTGAACTTGGTAACGTCAAGTTAATGGCTGGACTCGATGATCTTAGGGGTCTTTTTCAATCCAGAGGATTCTGTGATAGGCAATGCCTTAGGAAAGTGTAGCCATAACCCCCAAAATCTAGAGCAGTATTTGTGTATGCAGGGACTACTCCCAGTTAAGAGATTCCTAAGTGGAGTTTAGTTTTTGGATACCTTTACTGACCAGTGTGTTGTATCTGACACTGCATATGAGATTAATTTCTTGTTATGGAAATGCCAAAAACAAAAGAAAATCAAATTGCCTTTGTGACTCCTACACTAAGATCCAGACCATGTTTGAGGTTCATGCTGTAGAGGGATTTAAACTCAGACTGATTCTATTGCTTTCAAAAACTTTATTCCTGGAGGTAGCAAGTCTGCGTGAGGGTGTGATACAAACTGACCCTAGAGAAAAAGATACATGGTGTTTGCAGTGCAGTGTGAAATGAAAGGAAAGCCAATTGAAGATTAGTTTGCTTTTGCAGCCTTGCTAGATGCACCAATGCAGGGAAAATGTGAGTGCTGTGCTGTTTTAAAAACACTGGTCCAGAGGTTTAAAAAAAAAAGTGACAAAACTGTATGCCAGTATTCTCTGAAATTATTTCAATAACCATCTTGAGAAGGACAATGAAAACATTGAATCTGTGCCTGAATTAAGCAGATACTTCATTCTAGATATGTTGATATTTGATGGTACTTTAGTCAAAAATCAGGTAAGGAAAGTAAAGAGAAAATGTGTGAATCATAGCATTTGTTACTTTCCCGTTTGAAAGATGTAGCTTTTATAGGGTTAAAGTAACTAAATAAAGTAAGTAAAAGATATGTATTGGAAATTCCTGAAAAAGACTGAAATTCGTATGTCTTTAATCACTGTCTAACTAGATGACCAACTGCACTGCTCCAGTTGAATATCTCAGAATCATTAATTGGTTTTATCATCTCAACATTCCCATACAATAGAATCTAATTTGATGAACTAAGAAAGTTATCTCAGTGGCCAAAGTCACAAAATAAACTTAGATTTAAAGCCCCAGTTGATCAGGTACTGAGATCCCATTCCTCCAAGAGGACCTGCCATGCAGGACATGTCCTGTCCTTGTGCCAGTGGTGCCTGTGTTTCCAGTTAGGCTGGGTCATCTCTTTAATAGACACAACTTGCATTGCCCTTTCAGTGTCTTGCAAATGTATTTCATATTGCTCTTCTCTGGAGAAAATCAGTTTGGCTCTATGAAGATAGTGGAGACAGGAGGAATTACTGGCTGCAATACGTGCAGGCTTTCTCAGCTGGCTTTGAACTCCGTAGTTCCAACACTCTTAGCAATGTAGCAGCAGAGCAAACAGCTGGGGCCTGCTTTCAATTCCACCACTAAGAGTGCCTGTGGTGATTTGGACTCTCCCAGACAAGCTGCAGTTACTATAACAAGTATGTCCTCACAAAAAATTTTAGAGGGGGAGCTGAAGCTACAGCAAATGAGGCCCAGATGCAGGATCAGCTGTGGGAAAGCAGTAAAGAAGGTTTGTGCAGTGACTGAGCAGCTGCACAGCTTTGATGGTAGCGGAGGATGGCATTAATTTAATTCACCACTCATACTACAACCTTCAGCTACCACAAGACCAATGTGGCTTTACGTCTCTCTGCACCAACTGCTGCCTGATTCCCTGGCACATTCTTCCCCAGGTGAACCCTGCAGTTCCCCTCAGAGGGCTTCTCCATCACAGCCAGCTGCTATCTATCTATCTTAGTCTCTAATCTGGGCTATAAAGCAGGCCCATTTTCCAGGCAGTGTTTACTGAAAACACAGGAGCGTGCCTGGCTCCCTTGGTCATACCTCCTCCTTCCCTCCCACTCCCTGGCAGGCTGTGGAGGTCAGGCTGCAGGACTCTCCTGCTGCCTTTGGGGAGAGTGTGGAGTGAAATCACCAGCCCATAAGACCATTAACCCTGACAGGTTTGCAGTTGCTTCCTCTGAGGTTAAGGGAGTTCATTATGCTTAGAGGCAGTCAAAGTGGTTGACAGTAAAGCAAACAGTGATTGAAATCTTCATTAGAGAGAAAACTGGAGTGCTAAAGTAAAGATTTGGGATAGGAGAACACAGTGCAACATCAAGGCTTTCAGTGAGATCAGTAATTTTAAAATAGAATTTCTAAAGAAGCAGAGAAGAGATAATGAAAAGGGTCAAAAGCAAATAATAAGGGATAATTATGAGGTTGGTGTTATTCACAAATGGCACTGGAGAGCTGGGAAGAAGAAATTAGATCTTGCTATAGTGCTTAATATTAGGAAATACTCAAGTCTAATGGAAAACATATTTGAAATGGGAACTGCCTTGAATTTTGTGCTGTAGATTAATTCTAAGACCCATGTATTCCGTAGTTATGCTCCTATTTCTGTAGATATACACTAACTTTTGGGAAGCAAAAACCTTCTCATGCTGGTGCTGCATCTTTGTCCCTATTTCCTGACAACTGGGATTGTGGCAAGATAATTAATGCCTTTACTTGAATAAAGTATTTCTAGATTTCTTTTCAGTTTCTTCTGAACTAATCTACCCATTCATATCCATCCTGAAAAGATGACTTGCCTTATTTTAGGAATGAGAAGAGCTGAATTCTTTGTCTTCCCCTTATTGCTTTTTTTTTTTTTTTTAACCTGGGGCTCAAAGGCAGTAGAAAGAAGTGATTATTTTTTCCCTAGTAACAACTTCTTTTCTTGCTGGTGTTGTCACTAAAGCTCCAAGGGATGTTGAAACAGTGTTGGAATGGCGCAATATTCAGCCTCTGAGATGTAGGCTGAGTGTTCATGTTTAAAAAGAGAGACTTTTAGGAGCCTTCCCTACTCTTGTTAAAGCCAGTAGACATCCCTGCATGTCAGTGGAAGTGAGATAAGATTTCAAGTCACATCTTGTGTACTTGTTTTCCGGTGTGTCCGGAAATTTCAGTTATCTCCACTCATGTCTGCAGATGATGATAGCAGTTTGAATTTTTAGTCAAATAAGACAAATGCCCCTCTATTTTCTCTAGTTCTATATTTATTCAGTAATTAACACAACTTTAAAGTTCACAAACTAGATCTTTGTTTCTTTAAATATTTGCTGTAGGGGTTAGGAGCTGTGATCTGCAGTGAAGATGAAGAGTCACAGGAGGGGTTGGCCCCTCAGCCAGACTGGCCAGGAGCCACTCCATGGTCCCACACGAATGCCGAGGCTCTGTTGCACTGCAGACATATCTGATGTCTGGCGTTTTAACATCCTTGGGCACTAGCAGGGTATTTTTGCATATGGCAGTGTGTTTATGTTTTCTATCCATTTTACTTTCTGGGTAAACAAGGAGAGAACATATTCTCCTCTTAGCATTTTACTTTTTTTTCCTTTTTTCAGCAGTTTAGGATAAGTAAGAATTCTTGTTCCAAACTAAAACCTTAAAAGGAAAAATCTGATAATCTGTTTTGATTTGCTGTAGATGTTAATAAAGGGCTTAGAGGAATCACAGCCACAGTGAAAGTTTATATGAAACTCCAGAATATGGACCCTTTTAGTTGAGAGTAACTAGAATAATTAAATATTGATGAAAATTTATAGCAGGAGAACAGAGAAGCCTGCTTTTATGTGCTGATCTTTTAAAAAAGAGACATTTCAAAGTAATATTGAGAAAAAGTATAATTTTAAAATATAATTGCCTACAAAACAAGATCACTGATCTGGAAATAAACCAGTTTTGCTTAACTAGAAAGCAGTTGCCAAGAGGTTTATTCCAAGAATTAAATTTTATGGATTCTGTATTAAAAACTTATGCAATATATCTGAACGATTTGTTCCTTTCTTGACAGGAGTTATGATAATAAATGCCAAGAGCTTGGATGTGTAGGTTTTTTATCCTCACTAGGGGTCTTTGTTAATTGAGAACTTCTGGCAATTATTCTTTCCTTGCTGTTTGAATTGGTTTTAGTAAAATCAAAGGGTAACATTTCACTTATAGAACAAAATGTCTAGAATTTATTTCACTCTTGCTACTGAAATAATCTTAAGCAGGATGTTGAGAGAAAATTTATTTAACATTCCTGTATACTGAGAGAATGGTTGCTTCTCCTGCTGGTCTTTTCTATTTCTTTTCTCTGATTTACAGCATAATGAGCTAATAGAGTCAGAATACATCTTACTTTAGACAGAAGAAACAATTGGGCAAAGGAAGCTACAAACTGCCCCATACCTCTGAAAATCAATTAATTGGTTAAATGTCCAAAGTTTGGTATTTTGATTTGGTGCAGTTGAACATTTTCATGTAATGTCTGTGGAAGCCTTGGAAATGAAAACATATATATCATAAATTATATTATTGGTATCCAATCAAATATTTCTGAAATACGGAAAAAGACATTTTGTAGTTTGGCTTTTTGTTGCATTCAAGCCCAGGGGTACTTATGGATTTACTCTGCTCTTTAAAAAAGTTCTCTTCCACTTCACACTCTGTGTTTCTCATTCAAGTGGAGCAGGAATCATAGTGTTTGCCCTTGCTGTAGGATGGTCAAAGTACTGCAAAATGATGACAGAAATTGAATGCAAGTTGTGAAATGGTTTGAAGTTCTGTGAGGCATCGGAAACATGAAGTATTTTGTTGGTGTTTTCTCCTTAGAGATCACGACGTGTTCTGACACACGAAGGCCTGTGGAAGCTGCGAGGTGCCCTGAGTGGGGCTGGCACTCGGGGCTGCTGGCTCAGAGCAGGGCAGGCCATGGGCAGCGCATGGAGCCTGCTCTGAAGTCCCCTCTTGGCATAGAAAGAGAAACATTTGTTCATCTGATGGGGTACCTGAAACAAAGTTGCATGATTTGTTGATATCCGTGCTGGTGTAGCATTTATTACTGCAGGTAAGTGAGGAAAATTTAAAAGATTTTTCATTTCAATTCCTTTGGAGAATACATTAGAGTGAGGATGCTCAGAGTGTTGTGTATATTTTATTGTACAGTTTGTGTTTTCTCCTGAGATATGCATAGTTCAATTTCAAGCTTTCAGATAAGCTCCAAGGAGAGACTGTGCTTATTTTAGAGGAATGAAAAAGACAGAATTTGCTTTATATCCCTGCTGCTCAGAATTGTACTTTCAAGATCAAACTGTAAAAAATGCATGTCATAGACTCTCTGCTGTGTTATTCAGAAGTAAAAGATAAAAGATAAGCCTGTTGGCAACCAGAACCCTAGTTCAGCTGCTTCTGAAGTGTGTCACAGGCAAGTCTGCAAAGACATTTCATCATATGACTGATAAAGACTGTGTGGTATTGAATTGATCTGCAAACATGCAGACACAGGCTAAACCTGTGTGTGCATTGTGCATACGTGTGCAGCTGGATTTGTGAGCAAGTGGAAGGACAGCTTTTCAAGAACTTTGTAGTAAAGTAAGAGAAGTTTATTGCTCATTAACTGCTTTCCAATTGTCCTTTTACTTTGGCTCTGTTTAGCGTTTTTAGTCCATGAAAATTCTAACTCACCAAAACAACCATTTCATGGCAGAGTAGTAAATAGCATTTCCAGCTTTAAGGGCTAAGGCTTTGTAAAGCTAAGGGTACAAGAGGTGGTGCAGCAATTGAGCTTGACTTCCTTCTCACTGTCACTGCCTTCTAGGAGCTGCTTAGTTCTGGCTGCTGATTAACTTATTCAGTGGTTATTTGAAAGTCAGCAAAAAAGGATTGCTTCTGAATCTGAAAACACTTATCAATAATACAGTGAAACATTCAAACAGTAACTCCAATCTCCCAGGGTGCAAATTTAATCCTTCTTAATGTTTTTAATGTTAGAAACATGGTAACTTTCAACAGTTTTGTTAGTATTACCTTGGATGTAAATCTACTTCCTAATCTGTGTGGATGTACATGTTCTTGACAATTCCTCCTCTTTGGTAGAACAGACTAGAGTTTCACAGTAGAGAAAAATAAGGTTGTAAGGAAACAGGATACAGCAGGGCAGTGAATGAGTGGTTTGCTAAGAAAATATACCTAGAGTTTTAAAGCCTGAAAATAGCACATCCTACTTCTTCCCTCCTTGGTATCCTTGTGAAGGATCTTAATAATGCCATTTGTCCCGTGACTGGTGGTGAAGCCTGTGCCATTATCACCAAGGATAACCAAGATTTTGGGCTAGTTTTAATCACATATGTAATGTAATAAAGTACAGGATAATTGGGATGCTGTTTATTAGGCAGAATTGGGTACCTCTGACAAAACCCAATTAAGCTTTGTACAGGAAGTAAGTGTCATTGCCTGCATGGGATGGTGCTGTGATGTGTGCAAAGAGAAACCCTTCTACGGAAAAAGCATCTGGGTGTTGCCTTTGTTGTGAGCTCAGGAGGGATGAGGGGACAGTTTGTAGGGATCTGCAGCTAAAGGAAAGGAAATCTTTTCTGTGTTTTTCCAGCATCTTGCATAGGTCCTGTCTCTGTCTTCAGTCCTGGCACCAAATTCAACTATTAGGTCTTTATTCAAAAATATTAGTGGAACAGATAATAGCTAAGTGGCCCTGTAAAAGTCGGATCTGAGATGCTAAATATGTCTGTCAGAGCTTTCCTGGAAGAATGGAAATTTACAGTAAAAGCAGCACTGAAAGCAGAAGTATTATTTCTATTATATTTCTGCACAGCTCAGCAGATAAAGCAGATACATTGTGCAAGCCTGGCAGCAAAGATAGACTGTCTCAGAGGCATTTTATTAATTTTTCAAGACTATAAATCAAGACAATTTCATGTTGAATAAGAATTAAATACTTTTTGCTCTTATTTTGGGATTCTCAGTAATCATTAAGGAGACAGTAAAAGGACTACAAGGGAATAAGCTTTTTGACCCCGTATCCACCAACAGTAGGTTCTGCTAACAGTGGGAATAGCCTTAATGAGCAGTTTGCAAGTGAAAGATTTATATACTTTCATTATAGGCAGATTTTGTGAGATTTTTAACTTTGTGGCTTCAATGGCAGTTTTGAGGCAGTTGCTAAGAAAATGGTAAGACTGACTATGGTAGAAGAGGAGATATAATGCCCTAGAGAAAAGGAGATGTGGTTAACTTCCAGGTCTGGGTGCTGAGTTTCTGCTGAATGGCACATCATCTTGCATTTCCATGCATTTCACGGGATCCCTTCTCCTCCTGTGAGTAGAGAGATGAGCAGCAGCCTTTCAGAGTTGAGACAGGAGGCAGATATAAATGTAGATGATCATATATATTCAACACATTCTAACTCCTCTGCATAGTTCCACTGTTCCAGACTACTGAGTCTTCAAAGCACTCATTCGCTGTACAATAATTACATTTGTTACCTTGCTGTGAGTGCCAGCTGGAAATAATATGTTTGGCTTGATCCCTGATATTTGTGTATGAAAAGGAGGAAGGGAAAGGTTAAAAGGGGATAATACAGTGCTGCTGTTCTGGAGTGTAGCTCTGGCAGGGTCCTAATCCCAAGGGACAAAATTTGAGAACATCAAGCAATTTTAAGCTAAAAAGAGAAATGCTTGGCAGCCCTCCATCAGGAGTCAGATGCCTCAAGATTTACCACATGAATATGTCTCCTCTGCATAACCTTATCACATGGCTCATCCATAACTGAGTGAAAATGTCCCATTCTGAAAAAGAATTACCTTTTCTGTTCTGCCTCAGCAGGGGCTACTCATTGTCCTGGCTCGTGGGAGGGATATCAGGGCTCATTTCCTTGAACTCCTCTAAGAAGAATGCTATGCAACACCTGCAGAGACAGCAGGACAGGAGCCGGGATCACATTAGATTCTTCAAGGACTGCTTCCAGAATTCTTCAAGGAAGCTTCAAGATGCTTCCAAAATGAGGCACCTGTGCTTCAAATCACTCAAAGGCACAGTACTGTATTTAAGAAACAATGACTTCTTAGTCCTCCAAAACTCTAGCTAAGGATCGGTTGAAGTCAGAAAGGATGGCCTTATAAATAATTATTAGTTCTCATGTCTTTGTTGTCAGAGAGTGCAATTTTCCTTGGATACCCTTAGGTCTGTTCTTCAGGTTTGTGACCATTTTCTGTAGCTTCAGACCAAAGACTTTTAATGTCTGGTTTGGTTGTCATTCTTTTTCTTCATAATCTTTAAAAGTCTGTGATTATTTATTATATAAAATCTCTTATCAAGAAAGGGTTCCTTTTACAATAAGTATCTCCCCACGAAGCTCTTCCCTAGAAAAAAATTAAAGTTTAGAGGAGGGGGTTTTCTGTACTGGGGGTGGGCAAGGTAAGAAGGCAGAAAGTAATTTAAAAAGCTCTAACCTTCCATTGTATTTTATAGGTGCTCAGAATTAAATATTTACTTTCATTCAAGGTGTTTTAGTATGAAACCTGCTTTTTTACAGCAATAGTATAGTGGCATCCTGTTGCATAAGTGTTACTCCTGGATTCTATACCATGGAAATTTAGGTTATTAACAACAACAGCAACAATAATAGAGTTTTTGGGAGCAGGGTGCCCATGGAGCCATCCCATGACAATGATTTGTCGCTGAGTCTGACAGAAACACACACACTGCTGAAAGGCAAGTACAGCTATTGAGAGCACCCGAGGTCAAATTTATGTGTTTGTGTCTGAAAACTTAAGCTAGCATAGAAAACTAGCATTTTTTTATAAAACAGTAGTTTTTAAATAAAACAGTATAATGCTATGGATATGGAGGTGGCAAGGCAGGCTCATTGAACAGCTTGAATATTGCCTTGTGTGCTCATAGTGTTACCTAAATGCTGAGTCATGTTTATTATATGAGTATTCCTGTAAGAATTATAGCAAGGCCAGACACGTGCCTCTTAAAAAGAATAAATTGATCTTTAATAAGAGAATTTTTTAATAATCTACTACAATAAAACTGGTCTCCTAAAGTAAAATATATTCTATTGAAGAATCTTCAGTGCCACTTCCCTGGAATTCCAGGCTGTGGCCATTTTTCAAGACCTGCCTTATTCCCATGCTTTCTTTAACAGGATACTCTGTTAACATCACCAGCATAGGCTCAATAAGGAAATTTATTTCATTTAAAAAAAAAAAGCTGTGAAATCTAAAGATGAACTTTATAAAGAGTTTATGGCCTCTCCGTCCTGGGAATTTGGCTGCATCTTCTTGACTTGATGGGAAATTGGAAATGTAGGACTTTCTCCTGAGACTTAGCACAGTCCATTTGGCTTCCTGAATTCAAATTATACTGCAAGAGAAAATACAGGGAATGACAGAAACAGAATCAATGACTTGACTAAATCACTTAAATCAACATTCCTCTTTCATGTTAGAGCAAAACAATGTTACAGCCTGAGCTATAATAAATTGCTGCTTAATAAGGCCAGAAGTAAGTCATCTCTTTTCAGCTAATTCCTGTTCAACTTCCCCAGCTATAAAACCCTTATTAAAGAAAGTTTAGCAGCTGTACTGTTCTCTGAGGCATGAAAAATCTTGATTAAGGCCACTATACTCGAGTCAATGAAGCTTAAACCTTGATATACTGGGACATGGGGAGGGCCCAAACCAGCTTTATACTCCACAGTGTTCTGCTGGCCAATCCACAGAGGACTGTTTGTTTTTGACTCTGAAAAGCAGCTTGCCAGACCTCCTGCCTGTAAGATAAGCATCACGTTATCTGTGCCTATCTGCAAGGTTAAGAGCAGCAGCAGAAAGCTGTGGTCACAGAAGAAAAGATATTTAGTCAGCCTTTGAGGTTGAGCTTCTGGCATGCCATCTTTTGACAAAGAGGAGTGTTTGGGGAAAAAGATCATGGTTTTTAGACTTCAGGTGTTGGATTTGAGGAATATATTTGAGCTGCCTATTGAGGTTGCCTTAACAGCTCTAAGGAAATCTGTGCCTCATAGAGTTACTTATGTCACCACCTGACTGTAACTTCAGTAAAAGTGTTCATGCAAGGTGATTAGTGATTGATACAAGTCAATTATGTTGATGAGTCAAGTTCTACTCTGACAGGATCATGAAACTGCAAGGAATAAAACCTAGCACAGAGCTGGAATGCTGGCTGCTACAGATACAATAGTACTGCAGTCACAGGATTGACTGAATTTGGATTCCTACATTTTTAATATTGATAGTTTTTCCATTTATTCTGGGTATGATGTACAGGACTTTG
This sequence comes from Atrichornis clamosus, assembly GCA_013400975.1. Classification (NCBI taxonomy): domain Eukaryota; kingdom Metazoa; phylum Chordata; class Aves; order Passeriformes; family Menuridae; genus Atrichornis; species Atrichornis clamosus. Next base: position 290,745 of record WBMZ01013889.1, read on the forward strand.
AATTATGTCTGAAAAGTGGGGAAACAGCTTTTTGTAGAATTTGTGTTTTGGTTTGCTTCGTTTTATTTGTCAGTCCTTGCAACAAATGAAATGTATTTAGTTGGTTTTACATTTGTTTTCATTTTGTACTTATCCCAGAGAGCATTTTAAAATATATTCCCACAGGTAATGAACTGCTGAAATATTCTGATGAAAAGAACATAAAAGATCTTTTGATTTCTTAGTTGGTAAGTGAAAAATTTTCTCGTATCTGATTATAAAATTTAAGATTAGAAAACTCTTGAAACATCAAGATTAATCTACAAGAGATTTCATCTGTAGCATAAGCCTGGAACCTCCAACTCATCAGTTGCTATTGCAAAATACTTTTGCAAGGAAAGGGATAGTAGCTGGACTAAGGCCACCTGAGCAAAGCACTGATTGGGAGATTGCAGTTATAGAATCAAGAATCATGTAAAAACATTTTTATGATTAATGAAGATTAGTTAATGAGTAACCCACAAAGAACAGATCACACCTCTCTATGTGGTTATTTGGTTGTAATTGGCTTTAGTGATATCACACAGCTATTGTAGTTTATTTGGATAACCTTGTCTGATACACTAAAAATCACTCCACTGTTTTTACAAGTTTGTTTCTTTTTTTATTAAAGCAGAAAGGCTGACTCATTGTTCTTGATCCATCTGTACACAGGCAGCCTCTGAAATCCATGCCGGCATCCATGTTTAGGGGAGGGTTCAGGAAGAGTGAGACTGTAAGATTCTGTGAGTGCAAATGGCAGCAAATTCAGGTGTTTGGTGTCGTGCTATATATGTAAAAAATAATTCTGATCTATGTGCTAATTGCAACTTGACCAGTATTTCAATTTGTTTTCCTGGGGTTATGGTATAAAAGGTTCAAGACACTGTTGCTTTTCAATGTCTTTCAGAAGTTGGGTATTACTGCTGAAGCAATGTCAAAGCAGTGTATTACAGAAGTAAAGATGTCTCTGCACTGTCAGGTGTGTGCTTGTGCATTTTGATTCAACCACACATTCTGAAATGCTGTATGACAGCGTGCTCCTTGACAGCTTTTGGGGATGTGGGCTGCAGCACAATGCCAACGAGGGTTAGCCAGGTAACTTCTGTCCTGGCCATTGCTCTACTGTGGTTTTATTTATTGTTTTGTTGCTGACATCTAGGATAAATCGTATTGGCTAAAATGAATTTATTTGTGCCCTGTGTGTAAAATGTATCTTCTGTGCCCACAGGCTTATGAACAGGCATCATGGTAGATCATTAAATATGCCACAGATCCTCTTATTTTCCTTTCCATCTTCTTTCTTTGTAGTTTGCTGTCTTTTCTTGCTATGCCATTTGCTTAATGTCTTGTGCTGTGATCAGACTTGAACCACTTACACTGCAAAGTACTCACACACTATTGCTCCTTTATAGGCAGACAGTGATATTAAATATGACTGATAATGGACAAGTAGAATGGGAACTGTGAGCCACTGTGTTCAAGTGTTATGTGGTATGAAGTATTGTTATTTTATGACAGAATGGAAAGATTCTGAAGAGCCTCATGTCACCTTCTATAGTCACAGGTACATGAGTGTGTGTTTCTCCAGTTAGGGATATACCCAGAAAATGTAGCTAGAAACCCAGAAGCTAATGCATAGGTTTCTCAAGAAAACCTAGTTGTAAAAGGCAACACTTCCTTATTTGATACTTCTGTTTCTTCTCTGTCAATAGTTTGTATCTATTTAGGGGAGAAATGTAAGTTATTGCTTCAAAAAATATTATTCTTAACCCTTTTCCATTACTGTAGTTGAGCTTTTTAACTCCTAATTCAGGCAATTAATAACAGATTTTTTGGTGATCTGATTTGGAGGAATTTCTTTACTACAGACATCAGTAAACCAGGAACAGCTTGGTTTCTGTGGGAAATGTGGGAAAATTAGTTTAAAAATTGTTAAGGAATGGCTTTCTAGTCACTTCTGCTTTCTTTTGCTAGAGATCATAGGAACTAAAAAGTAAGAGAAGTGGTATTCTGTCAATATTCATCTGGGGTATTTTCTTTGCAGTAATACAAATCCTAAAACATTCACATCAAAAGAAAAAATAAAATTAAAAAATTAATTATTATTCTAAGACCTGCTGTTGTCACTACCTTTCATATTATAAATAGTGTTCATAACAAACTTACACCTTTAGGGTGAACCTGCAGAACAGAGGAAAACTAAAGGATAACTTGAAGAATAATGAACTTAGAGATTGTACACAAATTCAGGGAAACACCAAGCTGGATTCGTCTAGTTCTTACCAGAAAACACCAGTTTCAGGCGGTAGAATGCAGTATCTGCTGGAGAGATATGAACCGAGCAGGCATAATTAACAAGTACTGCATTTTCCATCTATCAGGAAATCGACTGCCAAGGTGTCTAAATTGAGAAACTGAAATTTGTGCTTACTGCAAATGCTGTAGGAACTGCAGTGCACCTGCTGGCACTGCTCTCTTCTATTCTGGGATGTCACACTGTAGTTTTTCAGCCCAGCCTGTTCTCTGCCCCTGTACTCATGGGCAAAGACTGAAGTGTGAATAAAACTGGATATAGCTAAAAGGTATATCCTGCTCCCAAGAAGATCAGAGTTATACTAATTTACCTGTTATAATTGTAATTTGCATTGAATTCATTACAGAGAATAATGAAGATATGTACAATCAAGTGATTTCTCCTAGGGCTGATTTAAGAAAGCAATTTGAAAACTAGGCTTAGAGGGGTAAAAAAAAGAAGTTATGCCTAATTCAATACATTAAAATATTCTGTATTGTAGAGATTTTGGTGGAATTTGTTGTTTGTAGACTAGTATGAGCAAACCCCCATGAAGGACTGTTTTTCCCCTCTTTTGTTACACTCAATTCTTAGCAATAATTTTCCATAATTCTGCAACACAATTGATTTGGTCACCAGGCAGGTATATCTTTCTGTGTAACCTGGAGTGTAAATAATAGTAAAAAGAGGATTGCATTCATCCTTGATGTCTTCACTATGTTTAGTAGACCTCAGGGATTTTTTCCATTGCAGAAGATAAAGTAACTATATATAAATAACGAGTTATTTGACCAGTGAAAGGTTTTTAAAACAGCCTGAACTTGATCACTGCCTCAGCCTTGGATTGATACCTCCACAGGTGAATGGACTGCATTTCTCTGATTTACTCTTCACCCTTGGAAACACAGTCAAAGCCTTAAATGTGGGGATATGATAATGTAAATGTTGTGACTGTCATCTGCAATAATGCAGCTTTGCTGAAGAGAGTAGAGGATTTGTTAACACTCGTTGAAGACCCCTCACCCCACTAAGAGGGTGCCATCCTCCCTTGTGGAGAGGTGCCCACAGTAGTGTGCCACGTGCTGCATGGAACAAGTCAGTAGTGCAATGAACCTACATTTTCAGAGCTCTCAGGTGCAGTATTGAGCTGTAAGCAGTTTCTGTCAGAGCAGTGTGTGCAGAGTAGCTTGTTCTCAAGAGAGAAGGTTGCCTCAAAAGAACCAATAGTAACAAAACCTGTAAAGTAGGAGTGAGAAGAAGAAAAGGCCTGTTTAAGGGCTAATTAGATCTCTGGTAGGCTCTGCACTTGGACCCCTCTCATGTTACCCTGTAACCAGAGGAGCAAGTGAGTGTGCCGGAGCCTATGGATGTTTGAAGGGCATATGTGGCACAAGGAATTCCCTGGTGCTTTACAGGCACTCAGCACACACTGCTGTGAGTGCTGGAGTGTAGCTATGAGTGACAGAAATCAGTTGTGTTAAGCTGTTGTTGTTCCTACTACTGTTCTGTGAAAACCAGCAACTGCACCAAGATTGCATTCTTATCTCTCAAAAGTATCCAAACACCCGTCATATAGTGTTTGTGCCTGCTGCCACAAGATGAATTCTGAATCGGAAGCCAGACTGATGTTTTCAGATCTTAATTGGATCCACACTAGACACCCAGTCTTAGAGCAGAAATATACCATTGCAAAGAAACCAAAAGCTTTAGGGGATCCTCCATCGTGTACAGGGTTAACAGGAAAGCAGGAGGCCTTATTTATGTGTAGTACAGGAATTGCCAAAGCTGAAGAAATACTGTTTTCTTTCAATGATTAATGTGCTCAATAGAAGTGTAGCATTTGCTGCCAGCTTTCATTAACAAATCAATGGAAAACAAACCCGCGTGGTAGGGAGTGTGTCTGGGGACAGCTTAAACAGGACTGAGCCGCTCTAGATTTCAGCTGTTTTCTTTAGCACAACAGTGTAGAGCACTTTCTTGTTTATAGGATAAACACAGGGGGTTGAAGTGATCTGTGTAGCACACAGGAGCAGTTGCCAACCCATAACATTCTGCCGAATGCAAAAATTCCATAGCTGCTCCCTTGGGAGTCATAGGCTACAATCTTCTTGTGTGTTGGTTTCAGTGTAAATAGCAGTTAAATCATCAGAACAGACAAACTGCCAGTAAAACTTTGAATAAAGTATTAGTTCATTTTCCTTCATAGTACAGGTTCAGCAGACTCAGAGCTCAGTCCTTATATTGATTCAGAAGCGATATTTCACACCACATTAATACAAGTAATGCATAAATAAATGTAAGGCTGTACATGTGTGCTTTTTTATCTTCCTCACAACAAAGAAGACAGAAATACGATAGACAACTTTATTTTTAGACTTATTTTGTGTGGAAACAGGGTTTACTTGACCATGGTGCCTTTCTCTTCTACCTTTTTTCTTATAACTTCTGAACCATCTTGGCCAGTTCCGTCCTCTTTGCCAAGGAGAGGATGGGAAGGAGGGTTTCTATACAAGGTCTCAGCACAGGGGAAGGTCTCAGTGCTTACTTACAGTGATCCCAGGATCCACACAGCAGAGAACCACTGTGAGTATGCCACCCTCATAGAAGTCTTGGTTAAAAATTGCTGACTGAAATGAATCCCTGAAACTGTAAGAAGCTGGTCTTTCTCAGCCTTGGTACTCCTAAAATATTTTACCTTCATGGAAATTTGAGAGTGATCCCACAAAGAGACCTCAGGCTGGACATGACTTTGATCTGTGACAAGAACTTAACTGAATCAGCCTCAGGATATATAATGAGTAGAGTATTGCTTTCAGCATTTCCAGTTGTTCAAGGCTTTTTAAAAATTGTATGTAGAAATTAGATTCCTTTATACAAATGAGCAGAGACTATTTCAAGCAATAATGTGACTGTCCTTCAGACTTATTGAAGCCTAGCAATGTTCACAGCCATCTGTTTGCATATTTGAAAAATACAACTTATTCATTCATAGTGGAATACCTCATAGAGTGGCAAAAACATTTCAGTAGTAAAACAAATAGATACAAACCCATCATGATCTGAGGGAGGTAAGAGAGCCATCCCTGCAGGTTATAAGATTAGGGACAAGGATGGCTTTGGGAATTTAAGATATTTGTTCTAAAACCCAAGCACTCTAAGCTTAATGGCAGTACAGAGAAATTAGCTGAACCTTCAAGTGCACCTGTGAGCTGTGCAGAAACCAAGGAAGCATTCCCTATAAACGTTAGATAGGAGACCAATTCATGTGCCCTGCTGTTCCCATAAAATTAGCCTCTCCCAATTGTCTTCTCTGCAAAGAACAAAATCCTTCCAGATAGAAGAGAATAAGCTAAATTTCAACAGCCACAAAGGCTAAGCTAACATGCCTCGAAAGATGTTCCTATAAACCAAAGGGATGGAATTAGGTTTACAGTTTTCCTGTACAGGATTTTGGTGTTTAGTACAGACTTGGTGCCCGTGTAGCTGACATGGTCACTCACTGAAGACAATTTTGTGTTTCTGAGAACAGAACCTGGTTTTCAGTCACAACATACTGTAACTCTCTTCGCCACGCAAAGGTGGTTAATTGCTATGAACAGACATCCCTCAGTATTTGATTGCATCCCACTTCTCAGTCTTATGTTCTTTCTATGGTGATTACGTTCCCTGTCTAGTGTGAGTCATCAGACACCTCAGGTATATCCTGTGTGTGCTGTGCAGATTGATGCACTGAGCAGGTGTGGCAAAGGACAGGGCAGTTCAAGTAAAAGGAAATTGAAATGTATTTTCAAAGAGAATGTACAAATACCTTAGTGTTTGATTTCCAGGGTGGCGATTAATTGCAAACTGTAAGATAAGGACATGCAGGACAAATAAGTGATATCCGTTTGTTGTATCGTGAAGTAGATTCACCTCTGGTTTGAGCTGGCTTCTGGTGGTATGAACTAGAAAGCAGGGACTCTGACAGTGTAAAGATTAGCAAAGGCCTGATTTCCCTCTCTGTGATGAATTCTGGGGGCTCTGCACAGAGGACATTGTTCTCATGGGCTGTGATTTTCTGGCACTCTATGAGGTCATTAAAAATCCCTGTCAGATATGATGATGAAAATTAAAATGTGGCCTGTCCACATGAACACGCAGCTCACACCCATGCTTGAGTTGATCCTACTCATTTATTTGTACTTTCTTGTGCTAGGAAGCTAACCTTGGCTTCCATGTACAGTCTGAGTTCAGGGAATGTGACTGTATTTGAACCCTGAACTCAAATACTAGCAGTGTGATCTGCAGAATCTGGAGGTGCAGTGTGTCATCAGAATATGTCCAGCTTATACTTGAGATAGGTGAAAGAGCAAAAGAAATTTGGAGCTTTTACCTCTTAACCTTGTATTTATAAAATCACTGTATGCTTTGGTACAACTTGCAGTTCCAGCTAAAAGCTGTAAACGTTGCTGTGTTCCAGATCATAAATTGGGGTGAGATGGCAGTGCTGTGTGATGAGGCTTGCACAATACCCATGCAGCTTATATCTGACTTCAGGCTTTGCTATTAATTCCTCACTTTCATGAACACAAAATTAACTTCCTGCTCTTTCTGTCTCTCTGAAGAACAGATCCTGCTGCATAACACAAGCAGAAATCTGTTTCTAGACAGAGTAAGATTCCTCGAGATGTAACGCAGTGAAGCAAAATCATCTCTGAAATAGTTGTGCATTTCCCCATTACCCAGTGCCTTACACTACTGGAAAATGAAATGAGTTCTGGCCTGAACGTTCCTGCTGTTATCTAACTCCCACTGTACTTCATGTCAATTATTAACATCAGTGATGATAGAAATCTTAACACATGTTAAGAAATACGACTCCACCATAATTTTTGTTAATCTGTATTATTTTGCCCTATGATCTTTCTCTCAGAGCCTACCTTTCTTCATCTCCTTTTCCCTCACAAGTTGAGTGTTTTGGGATGATATGTTGCTTTCAGTCTCTGGAGGGCAGAGTGCAAAATCTCTTTATTATCTCTTTCACCCTCAAGCCAAAGATCTTGTTCATTGTTGGTAAGCCTTCCATTTCTGTTAATTTTATCCAATAATAATACCGAAAAGACTTTAACAGAAGTCAGTAGACACCACTAAATTACTTAGCTGAGCCCTCAGATCAGAACATGTTTATATATATTAAGGAAGTCACTGAATATCTGCCTTAAGTGTGGAAAACTTTTTTTTTGTTGGTTTTGCTGGCTTACTTAGTGTTTTTCCATGAAGATCCTTTAGTTTTTCTCAAGGTAATAAATCATGCAGTGTAAAGCCTGCTAACTGCCAGCAACGGGAACAGTCCAGTCATGCAGAATTTGGGCTTGGAAGTAGAAGGGTGCAGATGGATGTACAGTCCAGGCACTTGGAATGAAGCATAAAAACAAGGGGTTGATTTGGCTTTGCTCTACTTCCAATGCAGGTTTGAAACGGTACATACTGAGGAGAAGGTACTTTGTATTCTACAGCTGGGGAGTCTGAATGTGTCTCCAGTCCTCAGGAAACAGTAATCTCAGCACAACACCTGTGTCGGGGATGGAGGGAAATATAAATAGAGACATATTTTTCTGCTGTTTCTTTCCAGAGCATATCGTTTTAAGCTTTGCCATCTAGCAAGTACCAAAGCAGATTTCCATCTCCTTTAACCTTCTCCAGGTCTGGGTCTTGGGGAAGAAGATCAGGGAGTATGGCTTGCCTCTTGACCTTGAGGAAGGGATTCGGGGAGCCGTAGCTTGCCTCTTGACAGCCTTGCTGTCCCTGGCTTTCCCGAACAGAAAATGGTTATACCCTGGATCTGACTCAAGAGGAGCTTGGGGAGTGGAAGAAGAGCAGGATTAAGCTCATGGTGTTCAGGCTTCTCAAGATCAATGATGACAGTACCCAGTACTGGGCAATCCCACCCCCATGTTTTTGTGCTACCATAAGGTAGCTACCATTTGCATGTGTGCAAATAGCATAATATGTCCCTCCTTTGTGTAAGTGAATATTGCTGCATACCTGGGACAATGAAATACAGAGATCAGCTAGAAAAAAGAACCCAGCTGAAGTTTCCCCAGCTTCCTGGAGCCATATCAGAAGAGCTGTTCTAGTCTTGCAGGTCTGAGCTAGGGATTTCTTCTGAAGAGTCACAGTCTGTTACTTTTCCTCTTTTCCTTTCTCAACTAGAAAAAAAGCTGCCAGGACTAATCCATAGATGAGTGTGTGCTCATCCTTCTCTGCAAGGAAACTGATCTCTGAATCAGAATCTGAGAGGATTGAGCTAAATGTCAACAAGGCTGTAAGTTGCATCTGCACAGTCCATACGATATGAGAAACATAAAACAGTACCAGAATGAATCAGTGACCCACGCATGTAGAAGTGCACTTAGAATTGTGTAATTGCAGAGCCCACTTGTATAGGTCAGTCATGAAAATATTGCGCATTTTTTAAGTCAGGTGTGTTTTATTTTTTTCAGCTGTAAGGTAACTCATTCTGAAAGCTTTTTTGTGTTTGCTTTATTTCACGTCAAATCACTTATTAAATGTGTAGAAACCTTGTAAAATTAAGAGTGTCTAATTAGTTTGTTATTTTAAATACAGAAGTATTAAAACAACTTCCCCCAATAAACTTTAGGAGAGCAGGACAAATTCCTACTTAGAGAAGAGGCGGTGGTAGGTTCTGAGAGATGAAATGAGCCTGCAAACAGTCTGGTGAACAAGGAACCTAGAAAGTATCTTGCAATTGCAAGTTTTCTTTTGTGTCAGCTGTGACTAGCTCCTCGCATGCAGGAGACAGAATATCTGTCACCTTGAATCCTTTTTCAAATTCTGTGTTTTCTGGAGCTGTCTGTATCAAGAGAGCTGGAGTTGGTATCTAGCTTCACTGAGCTTTAGGCAAGGACTGAAAGAAATGTTCTCTGTTTAGGATGCTGTGCAATGCCAGATCCTGTGGATGTTGTGTTGTTTCACAATGTGTTGTTTCATGTTCTTAGGAAGAGGGAAAATTGATTGCTAGGTGTGAGCATAAGGCCAATGACTGTGGTAGCTCCCCTTCCCCTGTAGCACTGCTTATCTCCCCCCGATCACAAACACATTGTCTGTAGCAGGATTGTGGCTGACAGGGCACTAAATCCAGTGTCCCCAGGGATGCACACAGGAGCAGGGCACTGCTCTCTGGGATGGGTTTGGCACTCACCAAACTCCTACTGACCCAGCTCTGCAGGTTTTGATGCCATCTCAGCGTCCCCCATCAGGATTGGCTTAGTTCAGCCATGGATAATTTGCTACAGGATCAAAACACACCTTGCTGAGCACAAAAAATTTGATAGAATTTGGCAGATTTGGTAGAATTGGGATGGATATCACATATGAGATCCTGACTATATGAGAAATGTTGCAGATTATTCCACTGTGCAATGCCTGGGGCCTTGTCTGGTGACAGGAGTAGTCCTTTGTGTTTCAGGTCAAATGCTTTCTCAGAAGTGAATCAGGAATAAGTTAGTTTTTATTTTGCAATGTACTACATTTGGGCAGGAGAAGGATGTTGAGAAGCAGTAGTCATAGAAGTGCTGTTAGAAATTTTTTCCTTAGTACACAGGATTTATAATGAAACTAATCACACCAATTTAAGGAATAATTCCTGAAGGCATTCTTCTGGAATGAGAAAGGTTTCATTTTGGAAAACTCAACTGAAAAAAGAAGTTATCCTAATACATGAAGTGCTATGGGTTCTGCAGTGATATATCAGTATCAAAGCACTTAGCTGACCTTGGACATCACAGTGGGAATTACAGGAGATGCCCTACTTTAGTGAGCTGAAAAGTATCCAATTAAGATGTATGGTATGTACTATATTTCTATATAATTTTATAGTTGTGGTATCAGTTATATAGTAGTGTGGTGGATATTATCACCATTCTAAAATGAGGTGTGTGAGATACAATCTTGTTTGTCTTGGCCTGTTGCACAGTGATGTAGAATTGGAGGCTGTACCTACAGCTAACTCCCAAGTTAATTCCTTCTCCAAGTCTTCAAAATAGATGCTACTGTTGCTATCCCTAATTCATGAGGTGACACGATGAATTTCCAAAAGACTTGAAGAAGTAATAAGGGCAATGACAGGGATTGTTCACCTGGAATGTGGTTATTATCTTTGCTCAGGGAAGGAAATTAACATGGGAAGAGGCAGAAAGAATTGTTAGTAAAATTATGAAGGAACTGGAAGAATTTGTAAAAGCATGAAAGATAGAATAGTGTTTAATTAAACGAAACAGAAGCAGTATAGGCAATAATTCATAACGTTGACAAAAGAACCAGAAGATATGAATTGGCAAAGAATAAATCTGCACTGGAATTTTTATGTATGGTAAGAGGGAAAAAAAATCTAAGATGGAACAATACCGTTATCGAAGGACAAAATGATGCAGTGCCATAAAAGTCAACCACACTCAGTTACTCATGAGATCACCTTGCAGTCAGTGTTCCTTTAATCCTGAATTTCTATGTATAGTTTGAAAGCATGAGTAAAGTTATTACCACTCACAGGCAAGAATTTCATTACCACTGAGCTAGGCTGCCCCTTGCCCCAGACACAGTGCCATCACAATTTGGAACAGATTGATCGTAGTAGGTATTGGTTAAGAAGAACTGGCATGGAAACTGCAGTCCTGCATCACCTGCTACTGTGAGCCCTGTGATGCTGCATGAAGAGCAGCAATGGACAGCTGAGCTAATGATACTGCCATAGACTTACCTTCTTTTTTGCTTATTTTTTTTATAATTAATGTTTACAGCAGCATTAATTCCATGCTGTCATTAGAGCCTGTTCTTATGCTAAGGCATTATTCCCTTTGTAAGGTGATTTTTTTAAATACCATGCTGCCCTCTTGAGGGTACGTAAAACATGTTTGTGGGGTTTTATGCAGTCACTGGAAAGAAAGTGACATTTTAATGAAAATTTGTTTCTTATGGAAATAAATAGCTTAGGCATAAGCATTTCAAAGGAATTGGGCATGCAAGTCCTTACAAATCACTTAATTTCTCCGCCTTAACTCCTCAAAAGATCTAGAGGATCATGTGCAAAGTGCCAGTGGATGGGAGCAGAAAGAGGATTCCTTTCTTACAAGCACAGTTTTATTTAGTTTTGAACACAGATTTAATTTGCAGAATGGGAAGAATCCTGTTTCCAGTACTCTGATATTGACCAACTATCTTTCATGACACAGTCATGGTCCTGCTGTTCCAGAGTGCTGAGTACACAGTGACTGATACAACCTGTACTGCAGCGCCCTGGCTGCCTGGTGGTTTCTCCCATCTGCAGTGTCCCATTTGAAATGTTTGCTTTAAGAGAACTAAATGTGTCTGTGTTGGAAAAATAGGAATGCAAGTGGTTGGAACCAGTGCTGTAAAGGACATGCAAAGTATAAGCACAGAACAGGAAGGCAGGATGACAGGAATTGCCTCTGATAGTTGGTGGGGGTGGGGTGTTAACACTAAAAAAGGAAAATTACTGGAGTGACTGTGTGTAATAGTCTCTCTTTAATGAATTGTTTAACATGAGACCAGACGGACAATGGTGGGAATAAGGTTAGGTGAAGTAGGCTGCCTAATTGCTCATTTTTTATTCGTTTGATCTGGTAATCAATTTATAGTACAGTGTGTTCATCAGAGACAAACAGACTGGAACAAAAGAAGAAGGTCCTGGTTAGTTCCCATGTGATATTATGCCACTGCAAGTTTTGGATTGACAGGATATGAGAAGACATTCTCGCCATCTGTCTTCCCTCCTGCTCTACAATGCTTCTGCTGTCCCAAGGGGATCCTAGAGAAGCAGAGCTATGCTGGAAGTGGTTTCTGGTGGTAGAAAGTTTGACAGCTTCTACTGCCTTGACCAGAGGTAAAGGTTTCCATTGGTCCATGCAGTTTTACAATATTTGCTGCCTGTCCCTAGGGATCCCTTTCAAGCCCCAGCTGTGCTCTCAGGCGTGGAATTCACAGCCAGTGCAGTGGCTGGTGAAGTTTCTTTCACGCTGATGCCATGGTTTGCAGACAGCTCTTGGCTGGCAGTGAGGTGGGAATGACTGGCACTTCTCACAGCAATGCCAAAATCAATGCTACCTTTGCGCAATAAATTCCCATTCCAGGTCCTCAGACAGGAACCCTGGGTTCCTGAGAGCATCTGAGTTGCAAAGATGTATGCAGCTGAAAAGAAAATGTAATGAGACTTCGGCAGATTATCTGGGTTTGTCGCATATTTTGGTGATCTTATTGGTGGAAGTGTCTGTAGACATGACAGTCTAGAAAGCAGCCAGTATTGCATTACTGAAACTTTTTATACAACTGCTTTTATGACTTTGTTTAAGATAAGATATTTTACACTGGTATCGGGATACTTAGATAAGTGTAATTAATAATAGTAAGTTATACAATTTGTCATCTCAGATTCTGTTTCTTGTCAAGGGAGCATTTTCTTTACTTGGTTTCATTGTCCTACTGCATGCTCAGTGCTTCTGAAGTGGCACAACTCTGGCCCTTTCAGATATCACACAGAGCTGAGTTCTATTTTTTTATATATAAACCTAGAACCTCCACTTTTGAAGCAGCTGAAGCAAAAAATGATAAAAGATGCTGCACATAGCAAATAAAAACTGTTGGATGCTCTCTCTTAAGTTCTCATGGGCACCTTCCTAGTGAAGTAATGAAGGAAGATCCCGAGGACCTTAATCACTAGCAGAAGGTAGGGAAAAGGGCATTTGCACCATCCAAGAGAGTCTGTCTTGGAAAGAAGTTTCTGGCTATGGAGGTAATTAAAGTTGCTGAGAAGGTCTTGAAGAGAGAACTTGCCCTAGGACTACTTACTCATCCCTGCTGCACCGAGCCATGAGAGCAGTAGTGAGTTTCCATCTAATAAATATTCTGTATGTATATGATGCTGAGAAATTTGAAGTGTTGATTTACTCTGAAAATGATGACAAATTGAACTTCCTTATCCATCAGATCTTCCTGATGTGCATATTCCATTGTAACTTTTTACTGAAGGAGAAGAAGAAGAATTAAAGGAATATTGCTATAAACTATAGCCTCCTGACCCACTCAGCTAAGAATTGAGGAGTTGGATTGATTATCCACTGCATCAGCAGCATTTCTAATGAGGTTCTAGATGGTGACACATAAGCAGAGACCCTCTCATCAGCACAGAGGTGATGGAATCGCTGCAGCCCTGGGTGTCAGGATTAGACTGAGCTCATTGAAACTGACAGTCTACAAGACTAGAAATTAAAGGGAGAAAAGTCTGTGTGACACGATCATGGTCACAATTTAAGCACTTTAAAGACACTTTGAAATGAAAGTTTTGTTGAGTGTAAAACGAGTACTAACAAACCTGATGCCTGTTCAGAACCTTGAACGAGCAGGTTATACAGACTACAGGCTTTTCTCTTTCCTTCTGATTGACATATACAGTTTTCCCTCTGTGATTGTAAGTCAGCCTTAGCTCAAGTGTCCTGAAGGACTTGTAATGGTCCTTATGTTAACAAAGATAGATGGTCATCTAACCATAATGTTAAGTGAAAATTTGGAGTCATGTAAATAATCCACCATACAACCTGACATATTCATTATTTAGAAAAAATGCATTCTACTTACCTACAGATCAGATTATCAGTTAAAAGCTTTCTGCAGTATCAAGTCATTAAACTTCATCATAAGTAAGGATTAAAGTTTTAAATTCAGGGAAGTGTTTTGACAGCATGAGGGATTTCTCTTTAAACGTGTTTCAAATATTAGATCAAGATGAAACACCATCTGTGTGTGACCTTCTGAAGGTTATGATGATGAAAAGACTTTTGGGCTGTTTTGGTAACAAGTGTATCACCAACAATGGCAAAACAGGACAGACTGAACTTATAAACATTACATCAGACCTGTGCTACAAATAACATGTTTACTAAACTTCTCAAAATGAGCTGATACCACGAGTCATCTCATTGTGACCAGCACTAGGACTATTTCCTGCTAAGACTGGCTAGCAGACTGGTATATTATTGCTTGCCCAAAATATTGAACTTAGAAAGTGGAGCTGTCTTTATTTTGTGTAAATAAGTACACGTGTTCTCTCGTTGAAGGACAAAAAGGTTGCCAGCAAATACAAATGGTGGAAAATACCAGCATGCTAATGATAAAGACATTTGAAGTTCATCTGGTTTTAAGGAAATCTTATTATCACATTGATAAGCACAAAATTTATACCATTTAGTTTTTCCAAACAACATGTTCGTATTTTTAATTCAGCAAAACTCTAAAACTGCTCTTTGATATTTAAATAGGTTCTCTTATGCTATAGGATGTATCTCAACTTTTGGAAGTTCAAAACACACTAGACTCAGTACCCTATGCAATAGGATAGAAATGTGTTCAGGCTTTGCTGTGCAGTTCATTGTCTTCTCAGAGATCGCTTCACGTTTTGGCAGATTCCAAAAGCTGAGAACAGTGCAGAGTCCACTTAATTGGGAGGGCTGAGATGAAAAGAAAGTGGAGAAATAAATGCATAAAACTAGGTCAGAGCACTTGCCTGAAGTAACTTGACTTGTTTAACGGTATTTTTGGAAAAATTTCTAAGTAGTAAAAATACTCCATAAATATTTAGGCTAATTTTCAGTGGACTGTAAAGCCAGACTGGACTGTTACAACCCTGTACAGACCAATGGTCGGCCCATGGGAACTTGCATAACTTGGCAAACAAAGCAGCAAGCACTTTGGAAAAGTAGTTCCAGTTGCTGAAGGGAAAAGGATGTGTTTTGTATGAAGAAAAGTGTCCCTATCCCTTGTTTTGGCAGACAGCACATGGCTTAAGCATTCTTCATCTAGGTTTGTGTGACTGACTGTGTCCGCTGCCTCAGACACCTCTGTGGTACACAAGTGACACTTTGAATGTGCCTTTCCCTGCTAAACCTTCTTAGCAAAACCAAATGTCATTTGTTGTCTCAAAAGCTAAAAACATATTTCACGTGTCAGATGTACAGAGGTGCTACTGAACAAAATTACAGGCTAAACATTTAAATTCTGCTTCTGTTGAAATGTGCATCACATCTCTTTCTGAGGCAGTGCACAGCAGCTTTCTGTGGTGACAACAGAACTGGTTCTATTATGCTGCAAAGTAAATTAATACTTTGTGTGAAGGCTCAGGTCAAAATACTTGATGGCTTGTTGTGTGCAGAAGCTGCACTCTTATGTGATTAGGCAATACTGTGGCATATAAGTGGAAACCTGAACATATTTATTTTCAGATTTCAACTGTGTCATTTTTGAAACCATTTGTTTTTAGGATGAGCACTATTAACATTCCTTACAAGAGAACCCCATCTACCCAGAGAGCAGATGACCTTTTCTAGCACTGTATGCTGAATATGTTAAATATTATCATTAATTTCAAATTTAAAAATGGGTCATATTATTTATCTGCAACATAAAAATCCTAATGACCTTCAAAGAAAATTAAGATTATGTCTAGTTTTGTGTAACCTAATCCTTGACAGTTATCAGTACTTAGTTTGTCTGTCTTAGGAGCTGCAAATTTAACCACAGTTTTGGATAAATGTACTTGAAAGACAGTTGAGCTAAAAGCCATATAGCTACTTTTATATTCCACAGCAGAACTCTTCAGCACTTTTGGAAATGTCACTGATAATCAGGAAATTTTCATATGAATTTTAAAATGTTGTAAGCAAAATCTTGCCTACCCTAGGACTTCATGAGTCAGTTTTGATTTCTGTATCTATTTCTGCTTGAGAAGAATCATTAAAGAAAATACATTTGCCAGAATTACATAGAAGAAAGACAAGCTAAATTCAAAGGTTTGAATTTGCACTTAAATCCAAGTGTGTGGCTTCCCTTGACTGTAAATTAGAGGAGGGCACTATCTAGTCATGACCTCTTGTTTTGTGTTCTGAAAATGTTGAGCAGTTATATTTTTGTCTCCAGTTGTCATATGAATATGGCAAATGGGAGTAGGTGCTGTTTGTGTGCAATCACAGCAACCAAAGTCTGCACTTACCTCCCTTCATCAATGAAACAAATGGAATAACAGAAGAAACATTCTACCTCCTGTTCCCTTACTTCCTAGTTACTACAGATACTTCATTTAAGAAAAGTAGCTGGTTTGAATTGTGTAACCTTATAAAATGCCTTATAAGACATTCTGTTGCCAAAATCTTGGTTTTCCCTGTAGTTAAGGATAATTACTGAGGCAGAAATGTAGGAATATTATCCTGGGTTCGTATCTGGACTCCTTTGTGCGTTACTCTGAGCTGTGTTAGCGCAAAGGACTACACAGCCAGAGAGCTTTAAAGATCTTCCATATTGATATTGCATATATGTGACAATTAGGGTTGTACTTATCTGGCTGCTGCTATGATCTGAAATCTGTTCTTCTTCTTTTTTAAAATTCAAAGAAATAATGCAATAGTCCTGCAGTAAATCCATTCAGTAGAAAGACTTCACAATTTCAGTCACAATGTTAAATACTTGTATTGTTGAAACCAACATTGCTGGCCCTGCAAAAAGGACATGTGTCTTCTGCTGAGGTTCTTCCAGTTGACCATTTGTCCAAAATTGAGTAAAAATATATTTTTTTCTGTTGCTTCCAAAGGCAGCAGTGTGTGGCCTCCACACTGTTCTCAGGGTGCACACATTAAATTTGTCACTTGCAGATACAGTGCTAACTTGATTTTGTCAGTCCATGCAACATCCATTTCTTTTATTTAATTAAACTTCATGTTGAATCCAATATATTTATATTGCAAGTCCTATCATACTGCTAAATTAATTTTTCTACTGCTAGACTTGCATTTAATTCAGGATTTGAATTATGTTCAACCTCATTGTTCCAAGTAACAGAATTTGTTAGAGTGGATTTACACAATACTGCACAATAATGAAAATGGGAGAATCGGGAAACTAAATTGTAAAGCCAAAAATGGAGGAAAATAAGACTAACAGTTTTGAGTGATTCTATTTTGGAAGGCCAACCTGTTTCCAAGGCCTCATTTTCAAAAATTGCTACTGGCCTTTCCTGCAGTGCTGAGAAGATCTGTTGTAATTCCTTAGTAATTAGACTAATTTGGTACAACACACTCCATACATTTACAGAACTGGTGTAAAACTCCTTCAGCCATTCAAAAGAAAATTAAAATCTTCCGTTCTCAGAACTCTTGTGGCTTTCTTTTCTTATCTCCTACACTAAGATGAGGTAAACTGTCCTAGAATTTATATTCAGTTACCTTCAGTACCTTCAGGAAACACCTCTCACATTATTACAACTCTAATAGTCCTCCAACTGCTGTCTCAGTTTCTTCATGTGTGAGTGATTTTTGCTATTTGGTGTTACAGATGGGCTTCATGAAGTAGGAAGAGGAAGAAAAAATCTTTTAAAATCATGTAGAAATTGATTCTTTCACTTAGTGAAAAATGAGACAAAAAAATTAATTGAATGAGCTTTTAAAGTATTCTTAAAACAAGAGGATGTATTTTAAGAACAAATTAAATAGCAAGCAGATGTATTTCTGTAAATAAAAATTAACTTCTTATTTCTAGGTACATGATTTAAGGTTGAAGAGCATTTTCCAGCTACCTGTCTTGTGCATTATTGAAATGTAAAAGTAAGTAAAAATGACTTAATTACATATATATCCTCATACATTAGAAAATATTTATTATAGAACACAAAATGTGCATAACTCTTCCTTTAAAATAATGTTTACTAGTAATTTCTTATTCTGTTCCCCAAATGACACAGCGACTTTGCCGAATCCCAGAATTACAAGTACCAATAAAATTTGTCTCTTGCTCCCCCTCCCCATCTTCCCCATGATTATCTAGTAGTTTTAATGCACTAATTAGACTAAAATATCTTAAGATTACTTTGCATTAGGAATATTTACCCTTGAAAATTGTTCATACAAAATCATTCATTTTTAGAAACCACTTAAAATTGACCTTCCTGACTTGTACTCCAAACTCTTAGCCACAATTCTGGTTGAAATACCTTCCCCACAGATTCAGCCAGTAAACCACATTGAAATGCCATATGATCACCTGTGTCACTGCATGATGCTATCCCAAGAAACAGGGCTTTCTCAAAGTGAGCTTAGCGGATCTCTGCTCTGGGATTTATAAAATGCAATAAAAAATGACAAAAAACACAAATGCAAATATATTTTTAAATATAATATTAGCATTGTCAACATGAAAGACTTTATTTACTGCACAGCAAAGAAAATATTCAGAATAGTGTGATTTGTTTCGGGGAATGCATGAAAAAGTTTCAACAACTAACACACAGTGTTTCTTTGCAAAATAGCCCTGTGCATGATGCTGAAGCTGAAATGGGTTTTGCTCACTGGTGTCTACATCCTTGTAAAAGAAGGTCATTACCTTCAGTTGTGGCTGCTCCTTTTGGATTACCTGTCTTTGTCTTCACACAAGTCAAACAATAAGTAAAGTTAGTCTGTTAGTACAGATTAGAGGTTAAACTGTTATTTATTGTCACCTTTTATGGAGAGATTCTATAAAGGCTGTTATTGACCTTCTCTGCCTACAAAATAAGAGTCACATATTTATCCCAGGCAATCCATTTGCAATGAAATAAAATTATAGTCTTCCTGAGGAGGCACAGGCAGAAACTGAGCTACAATGATAAATCGTGATGAGTAAGAGCTCCTGAATTCAAGTGTGTCACAAATTCACATCAGGTTATGTCTCTGACCATAGTAGACGAGGAAATAGTTGAGAAACAACAGATCCCCTCCTGCAATTTTTGAAGTCTTCTTTTAAATGTCACCTGGGATTTGGATAGAGTTGAGCGTGAGAAAAGTATACAGCACATTTTCATTCCTTTGAGTTTATGTACTACAGAGAGCTGTAAAAGTAATCAACAACAAAATTAACATTCTCTTTCATGTGTTCCTTGAAATAGAAATAGTTGAAGAAAACTCAATGTAACAGCCACCCACTTACTGTGCCTTAATCACATTAACAGCATCCCCTTAAACTGGTTTGTGATGGTACTTGTGCAGTGTACCCTGGATCAGAACGCGCCTCAGAAATAGGTCTGCAGGGGTTGCTGTAACCTTGAAGCCATGGAAGTACTTCTTAGTGCAGAGTATGGAAACTTCCTCTTAGAGTGAATAGAAATCCTTCTCTGAATGTCCTAAAATGTGAGGATGTTAGAAAGCCTGACTAAGGCTCCTATAATGCTAATAATTGAGAAGAGAGAAAGAAAGAGAGGATGCCATAAAAATTTAATTTTCTCTTTTATAAAGCAGCCACAGTCTTCTGCTTTCTCACCCAATCTTTCTTTCAGGCCCAGATCTGATCAAATTGTGGCTACTTAAAAAGCTTTAAAAGCCACTTCCTTCTGCAGCCCTTCCATTCTGCCCAGTTTTCACTTCACCTGTGACAACACCACAGGGTTACAGGCATAAGAAAATGAACCATAATGACCTTTGAAGAAAAAATTATATCCATGCAGGACATGGATATAATTTATCCTATCCGAACTGGTCAAGGAGTGTGAGAAAATGCTCAGACGAGGCAGCAAAGAAATCTTACAGGCAGCTGGATAACTTCTGGCAGTGTAGTTGTAAATCATAGCAAAATCAGAGCAGAGAACAGAGTGATCTACAGCCAAGTATGAGGTGTGTTAGAAGCAGTAGCAAAGAAATTTTCTAACATTGCTTTTTCATCGTGTCTTTGCAAAGGACTCCGAGGCTGCCTGGTCCCCTCATTGTCAAGTCCTAAACAATTTGCAGGACACTGATTGACTGCTCAGACTAACAGAGGTAAGAGTACAGTTGTTTACTAATTGTATCTTCCTCATTTCAAAAGCAAAATGGTTAGAAATTTTAAAGTATTTTAAATGCTTGAAGAAGTATGGTCATGATTCCTTTCCCAGATGATGTCTGGGCAAGTACCTTTGAATTCTGCTGTGTTTAACTATTGGAGATGCACTCTGGTTTGTTTAAAGTACTCATTTATTCTTCAGAGTAAACCCCAAATTCTCAAATTCATTAAATAGGACAAACAGAGAAGTAAGTCCTTATCAAGTGATTCCTTACACACATCTTTACAAAAAGTACAGGAGAAAATGCCAGCAAACATCTTAAGGAAAGGAAGAAATTCTAGTGAAAAATTTAAACAACCATATTTTCCAGAAACTACTGAAGTTTTAGGAAGAAATTCTTGCCTGTGAGGGTGGGGTTGCCCTGGCACAGGTTTTCCAGAGAAGCTGTGGCTGCCCCATCCCTGGAAGTGTCCAAGGCCAGGTTGGACGGGGCTTGGAGCACCCTGGGACAGTGGAAGGTGTCCCTGCCCATGGCAGGGGGTGGAACAGGATGAGCTTTAAAGTCCCTTCCAACTCAAACCATTATGTGAGTCATTCTAAGTTCTCAGGAGGATGTTAAACTGGAAAAAAAAAAACAGTAGCCTAGATCTGACTGTACTAGACACAACTCTGGAGATAATGTAAGGTAAGAAAAATGTGAGATAAGACTTCAACTCCTCAACAGCATTTTACTGGTATGTTCCTGCTAACAACCTTGTTCCACCTGAAAGTTTGTTAAGGTCAATGGTATTGCTGTCCTTGCAGCATTTGCTCTACTTTGGAAAAAATGTCTCCACCTTGATAAAGTTTCAGTAGTCGCCAATTTTTGAGACAAAGCATTTAGTTTGCATATAGGTTGTAATGAAATATGCCTTATTTTTCATTTTTATAACTGCCTACTTGGAAAATCTGTCATTTTAATGACCAAAGTTTTTCTTTTTCTCCTGTTAGCCTTGGAATAGCCCAAAATCTTATTGTTTTCATAGCTATCCACATCATAGTGTTGGAGTCAATAGTGTCAGATGCATCCAGTTAACACCTACACAATTCGGTCCAAAGTGCTTCTGTTTACTGGTCACATCATTAAGGCTTAGACAAATGAGTAGTAGCAATAGAATTGCTAATTGTTAATGATCCTATGTTACTCAGGTTGATTCCTTCTGAAAACAATTAAATGGGTTGTTTCTAGGGCTATTAACCAGGTAATTTTTCACAGCATGAGCTGTTTGCACTGTCCAAAAATGTTAACCATCTGACAGGTGTAGAGCTTTATTTCAAGTGACTTTATGTCACTTCCCAGCCACTGCATCCCATAGCCCCTGGGTTGCCAGTGACAAGCTCATTAGTCTCTGCAGAGGTGAGGTAGGAATGCTCCAGTGACTCATGCTCTTACTCAAAACCAAGCTTCACCTTAGACTGAAGTACATTGGTAGGTGGAAATCTACTTTTTTTCTGCATCAGCTGTAATATTTTACTTGTTCATTTTCAGGTTGTCTATTTGCAGCCAAGTAAAATCAAATTTAGGGAGCTTTTAAACCAAAATTTGAACTTATGTGTTCTGAGACCTCTAGAGCTGTGCTACACAGAATATTAAAGATGCTACATTGCTGCCAATTCTGCTTCCCAGCAGCAAGGAAAGAGGGATTTAATCAAATAAGAATACCTGCCAGAGTGGTAAATCATGCAATGCTTTTCAACAGTGGGCAAACAGTCTGGTTAGGCACAGTAGACTCTACACCCAAAGCATTTAAAATGTATTTTATTGTACCAGCAGCTGCCAACAAATCTTTGCTAATGTGATCAAAATGTTAATGAGCAATGACATGAAAGTTGCTTCTGGCAGCTTTTTCATAAAGTGACCAAGGCCACGCTGCCCAAAAATGCTCACCTGCTGATAGACATTTGTGTCAGAGAAACTGTTAAGAAAAAAGGAATAAAACGACTTTACATGAATTATTTTGGTGAAGTAAATTGACCTCCTTGTTTTGAAATGACTGCATACTTGTATTTTTTAATATTTTAATGGCACTTTTAGTCTTGTTTTTCAGTGGTAAAGTCATCAAAAACAAACTTACAGCAGTTAAAACATGGACTTCTTGAGATGAGTAGGTTATAAAACACTGAGTATTAGAGAGCTGATGAATTTTTTCTTCACCAAAGGTTGATTTGCAAGAGGGGCTAGGATTTCTTATATGTACACAATGCACGTTACTCTGATGAGGGATGATGATTAAAATAAGTCAGGATAGGATTTTACACTTCTTGATTCCTCTCTTTGCAATCTTTTATGCTTTTCTTAAACATTTAGATTGAAAGTTCCTGCTAGAGGAGAAAGCTATAAAAAGCAGGCACTGAAGCAATATAACCAGGTGTCATAAAAAGCTTGGGCAGTAAAATGTCATCATTTCTTCAGAAAATACCTCATGACTTTCAGTGGAGTTCTATTGCTTCCTTTAAGTACTAAGGTGGAGTCAGGATGAGCACAGAGTAGCAACACCAAAATGATCCTAAAGTTCAGTGATCAGTTGTTGGTCAGGATACCAAAGCCCACAAGTGATGACCATATGATAAGGCATAAAAGTTCCTTTTGTAAATGACTGAGGGATATATACCAGACTAAGGTAACTCTCTAAGCAGAACCTTTTTGTTCTGAGATACTTATTCTCCCTGCTTCCTTTCTTCCTCGATTGCAGAGTCACACACAGATTTTTACTGTTCAGTTGCTGAAATGACGTGGTTCTTCAAGGCCAAACTTTTGGTTGTATTCAAATCTTCACTAACACAAAATTTGGTACTTCTGATTGAATAGCATTTTTGCGCTCTCATGAATTTAGTTCAGAGACAGCTCCTTAGGATCCCTGTAGGTCTCTTTCTGTAGGCAAGGCCCAGGCTGAAGGCTGGGACCCACTCTGGGTCCAGGTCTCCACCTGGAGATGGGAAATAATTTCCCTAACTTTTCAAGTCAGGAGATTTTGTGGCTTTTGCACCATTTCCTAATTCAACCACTAGATTTTTTTTGGCCTCTTTCTCACCTGTGCAAGAACAAGGTAGGACACGAAAGCCACCATCGTAACAAAAGGCATGATGGCACTGCCAGGGAACTAGAAAATTTAATCCGAGGTGCAGTATCCTCTGCAATTCTGTAACAAAACCCTGTAGAATCATTGCAACCACAAACAAGGAGCCTGACCAGTGGTCAACAGTTTATTTTGTAGCTGCTCGCTTTTCTCATAATCTCCATTGCAAGAGTGTAAATTCAAAGAAAATATCTTTGAGCAATACTAATTCAAATGAAAATTACAGGAGGGATTTTTTTGAATAAAATATTGATATAAGTTTGCTCAGAAAAGGTAAACATTTACACAGGTATATAAGTTTTCAATTTCTTAGATTCCTTATTTAGAGTTAGCTCTTACAGTTGTCAGCAACAAAAAACCTGCACTATTATGCATAAATTGGCAATTAATGCCAGAACATGCTTAGCATTTCCATTTTACTTAATTTCAGTATATCTCATTTAACTTTAGAAGGAAATTTACTGTGATTTGCATGTCCCAGACATGTCAAAAGAGATATTAAGCAGTATTAGGCTTTAAGAAATAATCCCACTTTATTTCATTCCTTCTGAGGACTGTGCAGAGGAATAATGTGAATGGATTAGGAAATTGGTGTAATACCTGTCAAGTAACATTATCTGTGAATGTGCATGAATTCTCCAAAGTTATACAACTAACTGTTCTATACCAAATTCCTCAAGATCTTAAGGAAGGAAGGAACAAAAACAACCTGTTTAATTACCTTGTAAAGATTCACTTTCAATGGGCCATTTTTATTTTCTAGCTGTGTCCAGAGCCTAATCCAGTCCTTTGTAAACCTGTCTCAGGCTGAACCCACACTTCTTTGCTGCAAGGACGTTTCTGCATCTTCTGTGGGAGCCAAGCAGAAAAGGGGATAACTTTGGCCTGGTAATTTCAGTCTTTGCAGCCACATCAAAGTGCCTGAATCTGCAAATGTTCGGGGTGCTCAGCTCCAGAGGCACATCCACTGTTCTGGGACGTGCTCTCAGCAAGGCTGCCTGACCCTGCCCAGGCACATCAGGGAGACATTGCTGCTGCTGTTCACAGTTGTAACTGAGGACACTACGTTTGGGAAGCAAGCCTTGCCTGGCTGTAATGTACAGCAAACAGAGCGCCCTTTTATTTAAATGTTTTACCACACTTCTGGAAATTATACCAGGGATGTCAAGGAGAAAAGCCTTACAATGTAAGTTTATGAAAGTCCAGGAAATGATCTTGTCTCCTGCTGAGGGGTAACTAAAGCATCTGCTGGGCTGGAATAGGATGTTTTGATTGCAAGCACTTATATAA
Organism: Atrichornis clamosus; assembly: GCA_013400975.1. NCBI lineage: Eukaryota > Metazoa > Chordata > Aves > Passeriformes > Menuridae > Atrichornis > Atrichornis clamosus. The sequence continues at coordinate 315,307 of WBMZ01013889.1, forward strand.
TATGCAATTCTGTACAGGATCCAGACAGTCTGGATTTTAGACTGTGATGAGACTAGAAAGTAAAATGTGTAAGGATTAATTAGCTCTGGGTTTGCTGAAACCCAAGAAAAAGCTTTTATTGAACCTTTTATTGATGTCAGCTATGTAGTGACTCCAGCAGAAAACATGTTTAGTGAGTTTACTGGTGTCAGCACACAGCTGACACAGTCACAGAAACAAAGAGGCAGCTGGCATGGCAAACATGCCATACCTTGTACCTGATGATGTCTGGAATCTGTTTTTTACCCTGCTGGAATGATGCACATATCCATTATGTGCCAGGAAAACAAGGAGGTGAAGGCACTGAAAGGGTGCCTGGATTCATAGGGCAAGAAATTGTCAGCTGTTACTAATTCTTGACAGCCTTATTCCACATTCCACTTTGTGAAATTTATATATGGTGCTATTTCTTGTTCATGCAATTTGAAAATGTTAGGACTGACTTCCTTTATTTACCACGAAATCCAGCTCCTGCATTCTTTGTGAGAATGGGAGGCACCTGCCATTTCCTTGTGCTGTGTCGTTATTCCAGTGTGTCTGTAACATGCGTCAGTCTGATCATCAAACTACACAGATCCTTTCATGATTTATCTAGCTTCCAAACTTGTTGAAAAATGAGCACAATAAAAAAGGATTGTGAAACATTTCTGTGGTTAAATGTCAATGTTAATATATCAGAATACACAGAAAGGGCTTTATGTTTAACTGTAGATGTTTTGCTGCATTTAAACGTGTCTATTTTGTCATAACATTATTTCTCTGTGGTTCCAAAGAATTCTGGTAATGTCATTGGAGATTTCACCCATTTAGAGTTTACAAGAGAAATTATTAACTGTGAGACTGGTTCCTGGAACAGTCTTCCAAATTCTCATTTTTGTCTTTTTGAGAAGTTTTAGGTTACTTTTTTCTTATACAGTTCCATTGCACATTTAAAATTATTATTATCAGAGAAAAAATGAAAACAATGGTATAGATATAAAATTTATCTGAACAGGACAGATCCTGAAAAGAAGCATAATTTTAACATTAATTTTTACTGAATTTTTTAGCTATAAACCGAGTTTGATGAAGCAACAAGGAGAAGGGCCTCACCTTGCAATTTTGAAAACATAGCATCATAGAACTGTTTAGGAAGGAAAAACTTCCAAAACCACTAAGTCAAACCATTCTCCAGCACTGCCAAGGCCACCATCGATATGTCTGTTAAATCCCCCCAGGGACAGTGACATGTCTGAGTCTTTGATGTTAAGTAGCTGCTACAAAATGATCACAGCTAATAACTGGTTAACTTGTGTCATAGTTATTTCATAGCAGTTTTGCTCATGGTTGAAAACCTGTTAAATTCCAGTTCAAATAACTGATCTCACATATTCTCTCTTCTGCTAAAAGAATTGGAACAATCTCTAGTATTTCAGTTTGCTTATTTGTTTCAGAACATAATGCAACTTGGTCCATGTCTGCATGTACAGCATGGCAGCTCACCCAGGTACACACGTGGTAGGTTTTGTGCAGACACAGCCAAGACGTGTAAATGTCATTTTCCACAGGATAAATGTAAAAGCCGGAGTTGAAGACTAGCAAACTTCAGTAAGAGGAGGTCCTGCTCTCTCAGCTGTCACTGTAGTCAGCAGAAAGGAAAAGGCTTCCTTTTGGGTTATTTGAATACGCCCAAATTCCCTCCCGTGGATGGCACTGTGGGGGATAGTAACTCTGAGAGCACAGAGTGTGAACAGGTTCTCTGTGTGCTTGCATTCCTTCCCCCTGCTACAGCCTTCCCTCTGGGGTTATGGGATTGCTGAGTGGGAAGCTAATAAAATATGCTATTAAGGCAGCAGCATTCATTATCTGACATCTATTAGATACTTGTCATTTTCACATTTGGACTAAATCACCAGCCTCTTCAGGCAAGCATGTTGCTGCAGGCCCCTTACTTTGCCTAACACGTTTCAGTTGTGGGAAGGAGGGCATCTAGTGGCTTCTCTCTTGTTGCTCTCCAGCTCCACCATTCCGTCTTTCAGCAATTGTAATACTGAGGGTGTATTAGTTGCAATTTGTGACATGGTTGTATTTATAGAGTATGAACAGTGTTGCGAAAGTGAAGTCTTTATTTATGAAATAAATAATTTGTAAAGAGCTTAGTTACTTCAAACAGCTGAGACAGGAGGTGGTTGAGGATGTTTTGCTGTGTCTCCTCCTGGCCATTTCATGACTTAATCAAAAAGAAGTCTTCTGGCAAAGCAACAAAAGTAATCAAGCCTGTAATTTCAAAATGATAATACCATTGCCCTGAGCAGAATGCTATTATTTTGTTCAATTCTCATTTCTGTATCTCTAATGTTTATAGGCTATTTCATGTAGTAATATATGCAAGCTGGCAAATGAAAAATAATGTTAATAATTACTTACAATAGAAGCAGCTAATAGAGGCTGTAATGTCTATATCCTGTCTCTAACCATTACAGTTCATAGTATTAAATTAATTTAAATTAAGAAGGGATGATTTGCAGTGTAGCAAATTATAAACTTGACTTATTAGCACATTCCCTTATTTCTCTCTGCAGTATTTCAGGCACTATGTTGTTACTGCTATGAAAATCTAGGAAGATAAAACAGCAGTGGTGAAATATCTGTAAAAACAGAGCTGTCAAGCAATGTCATCTCAGTCAAAAGGGCTCAGCATTTTCCAAAAGGCAAACTGGAGTCATTGCTTTCTTATGATCTGGAGACAATTTCACAATGCCTTGCTTTATAATCTTACTTTCCCTGGGTGGATGAACAAAATCTGATTGAATGGTATTTGGTGTGAAAGGATCTAGAGAAGAGTCCATGAGAACTAGAAGCAGACACAGTTCCATGGCTCAAGAGAGCTGCATGTGAACAAGTAAAGGTTCACAATTGCTGTCATTTCCATGGTTTTACTGTGAGTGGGAAGAATATTTGATAGCAACAGAAATCACTTTTATTGTGAAGTCAAAAAAAATGAGGAATTTCTAAAAAATTCTTGAAAATCTTCCACTCAAGAATATATCTGAATTTCACTTTAAAATCACTGCAAGACTAATTGTGCTTCCAAACTCCATTGGCTCAGACTTTGTATGCCAGGCTTTCACCAGTAGCTATCCATTTGCATGACATATGGACTATGAAGAACGCAAAAATATTTGTGAATCTCCCAAAGTTCCTAAGAATAACATTTATGGTTAATTGCCCAAATTATCCCACCAGAACCTAACTGATATTTAATGTTTACCTTTAAAAAAAGCTCATCACCTAACTACCTGACTATACTAAAAAATTGAGCAGCACAAATGTTGTATATGAAGGCGTTGCAGGAAATATGCCTTTATTTTTGCATAAAAGTTATCCATACCAACTAAGTAGTTTCCACACACAATTCCATCTGTATTAACATTATATGTGCACTTGTCTTCAGTTATTGAATATCCCAATCTTTAACATGCCATAAATTCTATATTTAGGACCCATTTAAAAGCTATAGTTCAAAACCTATCACACATATTTTATATACATATTACTACACATAAAAAACCCTTTCAGATCACCAAGTGGAGACCTTCCAGACTATCTACGAAGCATAAGCTTATGCTGTTTATTGTTTAAAAATAACTGTATTTCTGCTGTGAAGGGCTGCAATGGTTGTCATTCTGTAGGTGCAACACTAGTGTCTTTAGTATTTTGTTAATCAAGTATACTAAAACATTCTGAGAAATGTATATTATGTGTTCCCTAATGTAACATAATGTAACATTTTGTGATACTGAATTTCTTGAAGTTTTCCTGCTGAAAACTCAAGAAGACAGGTTTCTCCCATTATACTATGTCACAAATATATATTTTAACTCAGGGTTTACTCTTCATATTTCCTGAGGATGCATTAAGGCAAGTCCATTTGCTGAGCACTCTTTTCTACCTGCAACTCTTTGCCTCAGCGACTTGAATTGCAACTTGTAAAGTCAAAGTCAGGCTTTTGCTTTACTTTTTACTCTTTGTACCATGATCTTGTCAGGTCTTTTTTTAGCCTTCAACATTTACCCGTTTTCATCGCTCAAAATTTGACATGTGCTTTAGAGAAAATTACTCAGAAATGACTGTCATTTGTCAAGGTTGTGTGATTTTTTGTGTGGGTTGGTTTGGTTTCTATTTGACTTTCTTGGCAATCTGGATTAAAAAATTTTATACTCAGGTAATGGCAGAAAATCAGTTCTCTTTTGTCAAAGCTTTTCATGTGAAAGTTTAATAACATGCATTGAAACTTTAAACTCTCCTATTAGACCCACTAGGAATTTTTTAATGGAAGCCAAAGCCATCAAGTAGCAGCAAATGGTAATGTTTTCAGTAAAAGTTTATATGGCACTTTGGTTTAAGGGTTGTTATAGTGGTTGATGGTAGGGTTAGATGATCTTGAAGATCTCTTGATGATTCTGTGATTTTCTTATGTCTCATCTATGACAGCAGTGATGTAAATACGACTTCCTTAAAAGACAGACTCTATTAATGTTTATTAAGCCACTCACTAAAATATTGACTTTGAAGTCCATAGATTTGTATCTACTTCCGATTAGAACAGTTTCTTTAAAACATCTTTGTAACCATAGGATACAAAATGAGATTGTGGTTTTTCTCTCTCTCTCTGCTTTATCTCTGACTTTACAGGAAAATAATTTTGTATATCCTTTGCTTTCAAACCCTCCTGTTCAGTGGTTATGTATTTAACTGTTTTATTTGAAGTTATACCCAAAGTAATTTTACTGCAGAGGTGAGGAAGGCAGTCCTGTAAAGTGATCTGCCTGGTTTAATTGCCTGCAGTGCTTGCCGATTCACATCCTACCCTGAATTTTGCATCCTGAAATATATATCTAGTCTTCCTGATCTTTTCCCCTCCTTAGAGAACTGGTTTGGTAGTAACTCTGTCTTTACCAGGGACTCATAAAGGTGTCTGAACAGCTTCACCTTCCATAACCGAGTGTGTTCTCCGAAAGCCTCTGGGGACGCGGGGGGTTTGTGTGTTAAAGCACCACACACAGCCAGAACAGCCCGTGATTAAAGAGATGTGCAACCAGCTTCAACTACTTCTTTGCACATAAACCTGTGGGTTTACTTCAGGCAAAGAGGAGACTGCAGCCCATAAACTTGCAAGCTGATATGTCATTGTTGGCAACACTTACGAGGACACTCCTCACAGAGGTGTAACTTAATAATTTAAACTAGTAATTTAAATGATTCAATTTGAAATATTACCTTACAAGGAAATCCAGAAAGTATTTCAGTTCCAAGTAAATGTGATGGTAGAAATTAAATATCTCTTACTCTTTTTTCCTTCTTAAAAGAAAATGCCATGTACAACTTCCTGCAATGTTGGTCACCTTGCTGGTTAACATCTCACCTTATTGAAGATTATTTTTTAAAAGGCCTTGCTTTTAAGAACCACCCTATTTGATTTGTCCAATTGGTTCTGGCAACTCATTTAAATATACTTATTTTGAACCTAATTTTTCTGGTCACTAAAATAGCCTATTTTTCCTTCTGCAGTTAGTTTACAGAAGAATTTAAGTAAGATTATTTATAAGATTTGGGAAAAAAATCCAAATGTAGGAAGTAAGCTGACATAGACATAGGGGTTTATCAGTTGAAACATTTTACTTTACAGATTAGTGAAGAAACTGCTGCTTGTACTGACACAAATGTTTTCAGGAACTTTTCATTTTACTTTTTTTGTTCCTGTATTTATATACACTTTTGTAGGTTCTTTTATATATGGAAGATACATAAAACTGCTTTGTATGTTCTTTTGTACGCAGCTGTATTTTTGTATCCTATCAGCAAAATCACCAACTTCTGCTGTACGTTTTCCCTAGAGGCCCACAGGAAGGGCACAGTTAACTCGCTTGCAATGGGGTCCTGGCATGAGCTTGCAAACTGAGAGACTGTAGTACAGGAATTAGTGCACCTGTGAAGTATTTGCTGCTCTGCATTTCTCATCTCCAGAAACCCCCACGATCTAAACAGCGTATCATGTTTTCTCTTTGAATCACAGTTTAATTGTGCCATACCAGAAAATGCTGTTCTGAGTTGCAATTCAGCTTCTTCCGCCGTCATGAACCAGTAGATTTAGAATGCTTTATTTTAAAGAATAAGTATTGTGAAAGCACATCCCAGGCACAGCCTGTCCATCTGTTCTCTACTGCACATCCAAGTAATTCCACTCTCCTCTGAGGTACTGGTAATTCCTTCTCTACTGGTGCCAAACAGCAAGTTCAAAATACAGATGAATGCTGAGCAGCAGGAAAAGTGGTTTCAGTAAATTAAAGAAAAGTGCTGACAGCCATTCCCTTGCTTGGTGTCCCTGGCTTTAAGTACTAAGGGGCACACACTGGGGAAGCAATGAGCAACTCGCAAGTCCAGATCATTAGTTAGCAGGTTTTGTTGATTCCAACTCAAGTCAGGTATGCACATCTGAGGGCAGTGCTCATTGCTAAATTAACACTGAGCACAGTCTAAATGGATAAATCTGTCTAGCAAAGTGCCTCTCTTGGCTTCCTTGAGTTTAGGTTCATTATTTGAGCTTTGTTCATCATAACTTACTCTTACTCCATGGAAATTCAAATTGATGACAAAAAGGAACTGACTGTTTATAAATTGGTTGCTGCAACGTACAATAAGCTCTCCACAGACAGGGCCTCAAAGGATGAGAGGAAATTCATTCACCATTCACCACCCCCTGTTGACACCTCAGTCCTCTCTTCTCCACTTCTTCTTCAGCTCTTGCTGCATTTCTGGTTTCTTACCACCCACTCCAAAAATCATAACGCCTCCAGGTCTCTTGCAACATACTGACCTGTGGTGTGCTGGAAGAGGGGCACACCACGGGGCTTTCCTTGCTGAGAGAAGCAGGAGGCAGTGGAGCCCTTGTTCTGCCCATGCGTGGGGGTCTGCACATCCTCCTGCCCAGGGGGCTGTTGGCAGGGCCAGGCTGGAGGGATCTGCTCATCCCAGTGCCTGCCGGGAAGAAGTCACGGCGCAGTCAGGCTGTGTAAACAGCAGAGTCCTCATGCTGGTGCAAAGGGCTGTGTTCCTGCTGCCTGCAGACTCCACCAGCACCTGCAAGTGTCCAAGGCCGGGTTGGATGGGGCTTGGAGCAACCTGGGATAGTGGAAGGAGTCCCTGCCCGTGGCACAGGGGTTGGAACTAATGACCTCTGTGGTGCCTTCCAACATAAACCACTTTACACCTCCTGTTGGAGAAGTCTTGGAGGACTGTCTCCTGTGGTAGGGACCACATGTGGAAGCAGAGGAAGAATGTGAGGAAGGAGCAGCACAGACGTGTGATGAGGTGCAGGGGTCAGCCAGGTTGTGGTTTCCTCAGGGACAGCCCTGGTGGCTCCATGGCAGCAGGGGAGGAGCACCAGAACCGCTCTGCAGTCTCAGGTGTTCAGGGAGTTTGTCTGCTGGTGCTCACTGTGCCTGCCCGGGGCACTGGGGCGTGACTGCTTCAGGGCAGTCAGGGCATCCCTGCAGGGACACCTGGACAGGGCCTGGCCAGCAGCCCCTGGGAGGTGACAGCTCTGTGCCCGTGTGCCATGTGGGGGCTGGTGCCCTCAGCTCTGACCCTCAGCACAGGCACCTTCCTGAGAAGCAACCCCAGCAGAGGGGAGGGCTGTCACCCCGGCCTGAGCAGTCTGTGAGGGACCTGCCACCGCTCTGTGTGAGCCTCTGCTGCTCGGTCAGGCAGCCCCTGGGAGCAGGAACGGCCCAGCCTTGCAGGGCTGCCCCATCACAGCCTCGGGGGGAGCCATGTGGACACTGGAGCTGGTGCCCTCCTGGGCAGGGGCTTCATCCTGCACAGGGCAGGGACCCACAGGAGCCCAAGGGAGCTGTGCCCTCAGTGAGAGCCTCTTCAGGGAGCACTCAGAGGGGGCACATTGAATGTCTGTCCTAGAGCTGAGAGGTGTCCTTCTCACTTCATTGCCCCCCTTCTGAAAACACACCCCAGGGTGAAATAACCCCTCTTCCCGTTTTTCTCTTCCCCTTTTTTAGGGTTGAAACAGCTTTCCAGTGACTGTCAGACACTTCAACTTGCCTGAAGGTGTCCTGCCGTGTAAGGAGACACAAGCAGGGAGAATGGGGGAAGAACAAGCCCAGGGATCTGGTATTTAATCTCATAATCTGTTACTGGCAAGCAGACAGTGCCAAAAGAGTGTTGTAAGGTCCCTTAAAGAACCTCAGATCATGATGTGGCCTGGGTGAGGGGGGATGCTCCACCATAGACAGTCAACACTTGACTTTTTTGTGTGTGTGCTTTAGATTTTCCTGCCATAAATTGATGTTAGAAACCAATTGCAACACCTTTTTAGATGTCTCAGAAAGTTTTCAATTAAGAAAAATACAGGAATGTGTTTGATGAATTCTTCATCACAATTACACATATGCTTACTCACTGTTCGTAATTCCATGTTTAACTTCTAACAAATTTCTGAAACATTGTCCCTAAAAGAAATTAAAATTAATAAAATCCAAGGTTTTGATTCTTCCTCAAGAAGAATTAAGATTGTCTGACATCTTGGACTCTACTTTTGAATAACACTAATGAAAACAAGGAATAGTCATCATATTTTTTTATGCTATTTTTTTGGTGATATATATACATTTATGTATTTTATACATGTATTTTATATATATTAATCCTTAATAATTTGGGGCATTCTTTTTAGGAGCCTTGGCCCTGACTGATGAATTCAACATAAAGCCACTGTCTAAAGGGAAGAGAGACTTGGACAAAGAATCTTTGTTAAATGTATGTTAAATTTGTTAAATCATGTTGAACATATTGAAACATGTTAAATCATGTTTCTTAATGTGCTGAGGTTTTCTACATGGAGAACATTATTTATTAATCACCCAGAGTGTTTCTAGATTTTACTTGTAGAATTTCTGAATGTTAAGTAGAGAGCTCATAACTAGGCCAGAGAGCATGCTCTGTGCACTTCTCTTTGAAATTTTTCAAAAGGAAAAAAAATTCCTAAGAAGGAGTATAATATACATTTGGAAATTCAAATTATACTTAGTTTCAAACAGGTTTTAGTCTTAATTGTCTCTAGATTTTGATTGGGTTTTAATTAAATGTTAAAGGCAGGGAATATGATTTCCAAAGTAGGCAGGAAGATATTGATTATAAACTAATTACAAATGTTTCTGGGCAGGTTTAGGCAGGTTCGTTAACACTCAGTGCTCATAAAGACCAGGGCGTTGTGCACGTTCGTGTCACTGTAGCTCCATCTTGCGGCTGAATGATTATTACGCGATTAATTTTCGATTTTGTAGGAAAAGGTTGGTCGAAAACAGAAACGAAACAATGATGAGAGGAAATTGTAAATGTGATTAATTTCACTGCACTTGTTTGTATTTAAAAAATGTAACAGAAAAAAACCCCAACCCTGAGTGTTCAGTACTCGTCTTCCATAGTTGTCACTTGCCACATTTAGGAGGATAATTATAATCTGGGGGAAGTTTTAGTTAAAATATTATTTTTAAAAGTCAAAGAAAAAATTTAATGAGTATTGTGATTATTTGGATCAATTAGTTTATCAATCATATAAACTCTGACAGTCATGTTTTCTTCCTATTTCACACAGATGAACAAAAATGCTGCTGGGCAGTTTAACCTTGAGTCTGCGATTAAAAACGTTGACAAAATGTCCAACGAGTTGAAGAAACTAAATGGTAATTCTGACTTCATCACCCAGTTAAACAAGAAAATGTTTAATACATTCTTCTAAGAGTGTGCAGTTGTGAATGGCTTGGCTTTCTATGCCATGCAACTGTGTTTTAATGTAATGAAGCAATAGATTTGCTTTTGTGTTTTGAAAAATTAATTAAGCAGTAGTTACAGAGCAATGGAATCATGTCAGATAACTATGGCAAACACCTGTTAGGTGATCAAAGCCAATCCTTTGCAGAAACACTGAGAGTCTTCTAACACAAATATTACTGATATGCTAGTACCACACTTCACTTAACCATCTTGAAGTAAGTGAAACAAGGTAACCTTTGAACTTTTGAAGGAGTTGATAGGTGAGCACTAAAAAAAATGCTCTATGTAGATTACCATTCACTTAATGTCTGTCAGTCAATAAATACCATGCTGATACACTGCCCTTTGTCTTTCAGTGGAAAGCCAGCTACTGCTTTGTGACCTTGTTTTGAATTTCAAGCATCCTATGAAGACCAAAGATTTAAGAGAAGCTGAAGAAAAGACTTGGAGTTTGACAGATTAAGTAACATCCATTTTCATGTATTGTCGTGCATTAATACTGCTGAACCTGCTTCTTCTTCCTCCTCTTCTTCTTCGAAACTCAAAACATGAAGTTTGAACTGTACAGTGATAGTACAGTTTCCTGCAGTTAGACTGGTTTTATTTTAAGCTAAAAATGTAGAGTGGAAAAAAATAAGTAAGTTACTGGTTTTGGCAGGATTTTTTAACCCACATTTCCCAAATTAAGCCCATTAGGGCTGGAAAGACAGAGGTAATTAATTAGAAAGGTCAGGAAATTGGGTTTTAAGTTTTTCACTTGTGGTTGTCTCCTTTCAAACAAAGACATGTTGGAACAGTAACAAAACATTTGAAATTTACTTCAGGTCAAGTCATTGCTCTCTTATCTCAGCTGTGCTCAGGAGAACAGGATAAGAAACTGTCAGTGAAGGACAAACTGCAACTTTTGTTTTGAGCTGCCTTCCTCATCCTAAAAATGTTGCTAAGGAGGAGGGCCAAAGAGCAGATTACTTCTGGAAAACCAAAAGTACTTTTCGTTCCAGTTTCTGTAGTGACTCTCTAATGCAACTAGTTACAAAAATAGGGAAGAGTTGGTGACTTAAACACTATCCTGAAGTTTTCATGGCCCAAAATATGCATAGCCACTATTTTCGTGTAGTTCATTAAAATTAATATACAATCATACTTGTGGACATGTTTGAATGTTAAGCTGTATTTTTATTCTTATACCACATATATTTATCTGGATAATCAAATGGAGATTTATTCTACTGGCAAAAATATGCAGTGTTAGAATTTGTTATGCTGGTTTACATTTTATTTCTTTTTCACTGGTGAGATGACTTAAAATTAATAAAACACAATTCCATAGGAGGTGTCTCTGGGTTGTCAGATTTTTCAAGGCAGTGCAATGGAATAGAATTAGAGCCTCCAGCTCAGAGTCAGTGGTAATATGGGGGATGTTGTTCCTAATTTCAGCATTTTTTGAAAAACTTAGATTAGAACTGACTTCTCTTTTACCAGATTAGTAGTGAGTTTTTGAAAAATACTGGGCTAGAAGACACTTTTGTGAGCTGAGCAATTTTTAGAATGTAATTTTTCATTTTTATTTTTGTACTGCATGGAAATGAAATTCACTGACTTTGAATTCCAGCTCTTAGGTAAACATTTTTAAAAGGAAGATAACTTTTACAAAACGTATCTGTTTAAACTGTTTGTAAAATCTAATTATGTTATCTGAGAAGATTTACAGATTGTATGGAAGGCATTTTCTACCTTGAATGTTGGTTCCAATATTTTAACTGATGGCTTTAATACAAATGGCTTTAAAGGAGAAAAAGTGTGAAAAAGTCTGTAATAATTATCAAACCAAGGTCTTGTCAAAGGTAATTGAAACCCGAGGCAATGAGTTGGATAAATCCCACTTAACAAAGGTGAGGGAAAATCTCTTGATACAGGATCCTTCAGTGCTTCTCAGCTGCGACTTGTATTTTAGAACTGTGAATGTTCCTGGTTTTCTTTTAAAAATACAGTAAAACAGAAAGCAGTTGTGCAAGAGGAACTGCGTTTAGCCTGACTGTGTGTGCTTTCTAAGAGATTTGGGCGTGTTGTGCCAGTTAAGGATCACATGATAATTTTGTTGATGTGCTTCCTGTAAAAATGTAGTTGCTCTAGTCAGAAAGACACAGCTAAAGAGAGGTCTGTGCTAAGGGAGAAAAGCTTCTTTCTGAGTGAGGTTAGAGAATTCTAGGAGATACGGAACTCCAGTTGTGGGCTAAGGCATGAAATAATCAGTGGTATGGCAGAGAGAAAGTGCTGGTGTGGTATTTTCCTGGAAAACTGAGATCAAACACAGTTTCATAGCTGAGTAAACCACACACAGATCCTGACAGGCACCTGGATTTCCACGGTGGGAGGTGGATTTGGTGTCACTGAAACCTACATGTCTTTCAAATCCAGGTTGGAGTCACAGTCTTTATGTGGAAGGGGACATAGTTAGATTTATTGGGGGAAAAATTTGGGTTTTATTGTCTTTTGTCTACTCCTCAGCTTTGACAGTGTTTGGGTCTACTCTGTATCACTTTAAATAACATAATTGCTACTGCAATTCTGATCCAGAAAAAGAGTTCCTATGAAAACAGAGACTTGTATTGATACTTATTTATGGGTCATCAAATTTGGTGTGGAAATAATTTCAAGAGGACGTGCATATCTTGAAAGATCAAGAATTCTCACATACTGTATGATTAATGGGCAGTAATACACATTTTGTAGGAAATTATATTTCCAGGATACTGCATTTAAGGCATAATTTAAAAACAACATAGTCCTTTTTCCTTGAAATTATGAATTTTAATGACTTCATGATTTTAGTTTGCTGAAAAGAGAAATATCTTGGAGTTCACAAACTTCAGGAGGCTTCAATACTATATGTGATCTTCTCCCAGGTATCAGTTAAATATGTCCCGCAGCGTATTTTAACATGCACTGGTTTCTTGAACCTCTGTCTTTTCCATCAATCAGAAGAAGGGGTGTTCTTTGGAAGTGGTCAATGATATCTGCTACAGAAGAAAAATCCTGTGGGATGGAAAAAATGAGAAGGCTAAGGCAAAAATGTCAGAAGTATTAGTAATCAGTGAAAACAAGAGTTTTTTAAAACTCTAAATATTTAGCAGTCTTATAAAAATATATAAGGTCCAGTAAATACTATCAGATCAACTGCTCTCATTCCTGCCATAATCTGTAGCTCAATAACTCTGTGCACAAACTACTGCAATGTTGTATAATTAATGTATGCAGTCTTGGTCTGTTGAATACATGATGCTGTCATTCTGCTTGATGTGATGACTGTACTTGAAAGTTCAAAGAGCTGACTGATCAATTCAAAGGGTTCTGTCTCAGTCAGGACTGCCAGGAGTGTGCTGGCTGCTCTGTCTGGTGCCAGGAAATCCGCACAGTCCTGCTGGCTGGGGCTGAGCCACCAGCCTGGGAGCAAAGCTGTACAGTTGGCAGGTGTGGATTTGCTCTCAGCTCTGTATTTCCCTTCTCTGGTGTCTTAGTGGGAAACAAACATTCCCTAACCAGGTGCATGAATTTCTAATAGCTGTATTCTGAGGCTCCCCCTTCATTCCCTGAGTGCAAACAGCATAACCTGATTTTATTACCAGCAATAACAACATTCTGCAGCTCTACAGCCCTAAGACAATAAGCAGGATTCCACTCCGGGGAAACAGTCACCTGACACTTAGGAATGAGGCAGGAGATACTTTACAGTGAGGAGAAGTAGCGTGAAAAACACATAATACCTCTTTTCCTTTTAAGCTAGTTCCTAACAAATATAAGTGGTCTTGCTCCTGGTACCTAATCTGGATGTTGTACACTTTATCTCTGTACAACACCATCAGTACATATGGATGAGTAGCAGTTTTTCTTGAGCTGTCTCTCACCAGGAATGTTCCATCCTGAAAGGTGAAAAAATAAAGGTGACATATAGAAGACACTTCTGGATTTGATCAGTATAACAACCTTAACCAGAACACTCGTGATTTAACCGGTTTTTTGTTCTGAAATCTTTTTCCTTCTGGTAAGAGAAACTGCACTATTAAAGCATTTAGGGCATTTCACAAATGTGTTGTCTTTCAGTTCGCTACTAAAACTTTCCTCTCTGTTACAAAAGCAGATTTTTAGGGAAGGTAGGAATAGTGTTGTATGAGAGAGAAATTACATTAAAGGAGGAAGCAAAACATCAAAGACCAAACCTCACATCACTTTAACCAGAAGGGAAATAAATTTCTGCTAAGTGCCAATCAAGGTTCCTATGTAATGTATTTACAGACAGCTTAAAATAGTGACAATGTCTGTGTAACTGAGGCGAAGGCAGTGATATTGTATCACACTCTCTTTGCTTTTCTTCATTTCAAATCTCTTTTGACAAGTCTTCCATTGAAATCCCTTTCTTAAAGGCACTGAATGTGATCTCATAAACTGGACCTTAGTGCAAGTCACTGGAATGGTGCACATGCCATCTTCAGCGCATGGCATGTGCAACCACAACTCCCACAGCAATGGAATATGATTATCTTTACGATTTTAATTTATTTCCACATGCACAGGTAAGCCTTGGTTTCATCTGTTTGAATCTGTGCTTCATTTTGCTGGTCTACATGGCCGAGAAAAGCGTGGGATTCATTTCACCTAATCCAAGCTATCTAAAAATTGCAGTTTGCAACAAATTCCTCACTGGTGACAGAAAACTATTCCAGAGAACAAGCCACGCCTCCTAAGACAGGCAGGATGAAACTGAGAGTCACATAAGTTGTTCTCTTGAACTCTGGGAAACAACATCCTTGGTGGCTGGATGAGTCTAGATGTGTAACTTTTCTGTGGGTTCATTTCAAGGTGAATCCCCCACCCTAAGTACCTACATTGGTGCTGTGACCTCACGGTGCTGTTTACCTTCCCTCTTCCCCGGTGCCAGCGAGGACACCTGGTGAGGGGATGGGAGCATCCCCAGCCCTTTACAGAGTACCTTGTTTATTTTTCGGAGAGCTGCCTCTGCCTCAGGCCGGCTGACATAAGCCATGTACCATTCATTCTTTAGTGAGCCCTGGGGCTGTGGGAGAGAGGAGGAGGAGAAGGTCATGGAATGAGCCTGGACTGTTGGCTACATACAGGTAAGTAGAGAGAAAACTCAGCATGAGGGATATTTGTGCAGAATCCTGGAAGGTATGAGCTTCAGTGATCATACTGGGATGTATTATGGTAAGTGGTGCTAAATTGTTTTAAATTATCTGCTCACTTTGATAGATTTGAAAATATTACAGACCTAGCTATAAAACATCTGCAAGTAAGCTAAGAAAGCAGGTATTTCCAAATATTTTCAGTAAAAGATTTTAAGTGACATGTTCTCTTTTGTCTACCTGAACACTAGGCACAAAGGCATCTTTTGTTTTTGTTTTTTAACTATCATCTGAGACAGTAATGCAGACTCCCTGTGAACATACTCTGTATGGTTGCCCAGCAGTGTTATCACCATCAGTGGTTTGCTCTAAACATTAAGGAAATATGAAGCAAAT
This sequence comes from Atrichornis clamosus, assembly GCA_013400975.1. NCBI lineage: Eukaryota > Metazoa > Chordata > Aves > Passeriformes > Menuridae > Atrichornis > Atrichornis clamosus. The sequence goes on from WBMZ01013889.1 coordinate 330,708, forward strand.
TCCTATTTAAGGAAATGTAAAGCAAAAATGCACTTAAAAGAATGAGTCCTTTACTTAACAAAGTTTTGTGGAAGAAGAACTGAATATGTAATTCTACTTTAAGACAGGTGTGCAAAACAAGTAATCCAACAATCGAGTATTTTTCTTATTTTGTTCTCCTTGGGTTTTGCTATTGTTTTTTTTCTTGATGAGGACAAAATAAGACACTACAGTTTAACACAAAAGGAAACTGAAAACACTTAGTGGTGTCCTGACAGTGACTGGTGACTAGAAAAACAACTTTGAAGGATGTTCTCTCTTGAAACCAGAAAATTTTCTGTCATTAACAGTTATGGTTCATACTTTTAATGTTTTGTACCTCATCTTCCTCAGTGTTTGTTTGGTAAACAGTCTGTCTGCTAGGAACTGGCAATGGAGGTCTCATGTCAGCTGGGCCTCTTGAAGGAGATCTGCTGTTGCTGCCTTCAAAGATATAAAAGTAGGAAAACAAATGTTAAAACCAGGAAAATAATTTAATCTGTGCATCCAGGGTGTAGGATCTTGATTTTATGAGGCATGAACTATTTGTATCACCCTGGTACTGAGACATTTGGAATTGATTTAAATCAGATTTAGGTTTCTCTGTGAGAACCAGGTTCTTTACATAATTTCATCCTTGGTGCACAGGGTCTTGAACAGAGCTCCTGCAGTTCAGATTTCCATAAGAGCAGATGAACTTGAAATAGAGGTGACATTTTTTCAGGTTCTGTACCACAGTTACTCACTTGAGAGCATCATGGTTTCTTTAGAGACAGAAGCAATATTGTCTCTTTGCAATCCTTACCTTCTTAGCAATTAGAAAGTAAAACCTGTCACTGTAGGGCATTGACAGCTGTTACCATGTGCAAAAAAATTACTTGTAAAGCAGTTTATGTCTAAGTTTTCTTTTTTTTTTTCCTTACAGGATAAATATGGAACATATTTCACATGAAAAGCATTTTCTCCCCTTTTTGGGGAGTATTAGCATTCCACAGCCATTTGCATACCTCAGGTCTCAGAACTGGACAGAAATAGATGGTTATATGAAGTTTTGACACTGGTTTAACTAGGCAGGAGGCCCAAACTTCATGAGAAAAAACAAAAAGCCCCAAATCTTATGACTTAGCTTAAGACTAAGTAAGGTACACAAGCTGCCTTTCAGGAAGTTGATAGTTTTCTGTTCACAGTCCAAGCAGAAATTTCCATAGAAAAAAAGAATTATCTTGACTGTACTGAAACTTTCAAGTTTCATTCACTTAAAAAAGAAAAAAAAAGGTAGGAATGCAGGATACAAACCTGGATGTAAGCGTGGTGGTAGTGAGCCAGTTGAAGACAGGTTTCTAGTACTGTTTAAAACAAAAAATAGTCAGCAAAAATACAACATTTCTCTACAACATTTCTGTACTCTGAACATCTGATCTGGACTTTGTGCCTGTTTTACAGAATGTGAGAGCCTCTTGAGACCTGTGCAGGATGAGGAAAGCCTTCTCTTCCTCCTTTTTGTGCAAGTGGATCCACCTTTAAGTTTACCTAAAGCTCAGTATCTGGGAATAAGGTAATTCATTAAAGGCCACCAAGATTTCTGTATGGACCAATGCAGAAAAGCACTTCAGCTTGTTGGGTTTTCACAGGGAATGACGACTCATTCCCCCAGAGCAGGAAGCACAGGGAACAGCTTGCTGGACCTTTCTCACTGTGGGGTTCCACTTACGGAGTTATTTTTCCTGTGGTTTCTGTAACATTGTTGATGGAAATGCAGTTTCGCATTAATGTAACATTGTTGATGGAAATGCAATTTCGCATTAATGTTGCAAGCTGGGAAGGGCCAGTAACATAAAGGATTGGAACATCTCACACATGAGGAAAGGCTGAGGGGGCTGATACTGTTTAGCCTGGAAAGGAAAGGCTCAGGAGGGATCTTATTAATGCACGTAAATATCTGCAGTGAGAGCCAGGCTCTTTTCACTGGTGCCCAGTGACAAGACCAGAGGCAGTGGCAACAAACTGAAACTCAGAGCTTCCCTCTGAATATCAGGAAATACTTTTTTACTGTGAAGGCAACATGGAGCAGGTTGCCAAGAATGTTGTGGAGTCTCTCTCTTTCCTCGGAGACATTCAAGTGCCATCTGGACATGGTGCCACGCAGCCTGTTCAAGGTGACCTTGCTTGGGTAGGGGATTGGACCAAAAGACATCCAGGGGTCCCTGCCAACCTCAACTCACGTCCAAAACTTCTCAAAATGGAGTCCCAATCTTCAATTTCTGTTATTACTTTTTGTTTCTTCACCTAATTGAGAACTGGCCTGCACTCTTTTCCTTTACAGTTCATATTTCTCTTCTGCTTAAATGAACTGTTAAAAAGGCTCTGAGATGAATATGCTAATTACGTTTTCAGAACAAAAACACCCTATCACGACTTGATTCATGGGAGAGAATCAGTCAAACTGGGGGCCTCTGCTACAGCAAAATTTGGCAATGCTCTTTGAATATAAGCAGAAGAGTTTGTCATAGGAATAGTTCAATTTGCATATGACTTTGCCATTGCTATTGCAATGTTTGTTTTGCTGGGGTGTCAGCAGTTCCAGAGGATGATGGTAAATGCGAGGAATTCATCAAAGAGCCATTAAAAAAATTCAGAGATTAGAAATGCACATCAGACATGCATTCAAGGAGCCCACCCTAACTCATCACAATCTAAGTCTGTTGCATGCTACATCAGAAATCAAAATTTAATGAAGGACTGTTCTGTCTATCGAATGAAGGCATAACAATCAACTACTTGTAAGTTGAAGCTGGGAAAAAGCTGCAGCAAGGTTCAAATTTTTAAATAGGAATTAACCATTAGAGTAAAATTGAGTAAAATTTAGTAAAAGGGTGACAAAATTCTTTCATATTCAACTCTAGACAACTGAGGTTGTGGAGTGTTTTAGTTTTGAAATGATGAGTAGTTGCAGCTCTAATACTTAAGCTCCTAGAGTGTGCAGGAGCCCTTTGTCCTACTTCCTGTCTAGTTTTGTAGGAGAAGATGATCCCTTCCAAAAAGGGCTTGTCATTCTTATGGATCCTGCAGGCACTGGGAGACACGTCTCAAGAATGTGAGTGTTGTACCATGTAGGCCCCAAAATACTTCCTTCACATAAAACTGAGAGATTTGTGGCTTTTTCTTGGTTGCTTGATGTACACTTTCTGCTCCACTGAAACAGAGCTTCAGTTATATGAAGGATTCTCCTGGATAGTAGGAACAGCACTAATTAGCATTTTGGAGAGGCAAGGGCACAGTCTGAGTCATGAACGACTTCATGTGGTTACCTTGTGTGCCTGAGAACCCTTCAGCCACACACACACTGGTATTGGTAAATTGCCAAGAGATGGAGATTCAAAAGGGATGACACAGTAATGCTGAAACAAACCTTTCTGCACCAGGAAAGCTGTTGGATCCTGGCTTAGGTGGAGGCTTGACGGATTTGGATGGGAATGTATTCGAGCTGTATGGGGGCAAAGAGAGCTGTGGCAGTGGTCTTTGGGGTGCTGCTGAGGAGAGGAAGAGAAGGAAACTTAAATCTTATGTGAGACATTCTTAAATGATGTAGAAGGAAGAAATTCTGTCACGTTACTGCTGCTTAATTAGATAAACATAATGGAGTAAAGAGTCTATAAACGGTCCTTGATATGTTAGTTACAGATTGTGAATTCATGTGGTCAGCAGAGAACTTCAACTTAGATATTAGAATTAAAAATAAATTGCAACAGGTTTGAGCTACATTTACATTTTCTACCTTATGTTTTGCATAGGCCACAATTCAGGTAGTTTACCTGCAGTAGAGTTGAAGGTGGTACATGTTTTCTGTTACGTTGCTTCTAAATAGCAGATTTGAGATCACCTTTTTGAACATCATTCTGAGATTTCTCCCAGTATGAAGTAAAATATTTTCTTTCTGCAGTGTCATCAGACCCGAACTAGCAGTAAGAGTGGAGTAGGTTAACTGTGCTCTGCACAGCTTAAATAACCTTATTCTTTATGGAGGCTTAGAGGCAGTGATAATTCATAGAGTCTTGGCCAAATGTTCTGCTTCTGTAATGGAGTCCCTTTACCAACTTCATTTTAGAAATCAGCATTCTGCAGTAATTTATAAATACTGTTGGTACAGGAGAGAAGTTCTGCTTCTGTTCATAAAAGTGAATAACATTGCACAGAGCCTGGTGCCAGCAGGGTTTGACTGAATGGTTTGCTGAGAGCTGGGAGACACCAGGTTTCTGTTTCCAGCAGTTTGGTGCTGTGTGCAGAACACAAATCTCTCTAATGCAATGTATTTCAAAATAAGAAATCCTGCTGTCTTGTAAGTGGCTGACTGAAGGAAGCTATTAGCTATTGATTTCCTGGGGTTTGTGGCTTTCATATATAAATCTGCATGAGGCACTTTGTAGGAATTCTACAGCCTACCAAGGTACCACCTGACTTATGAAATGGCTCTAAGGAAACAACTCTGAAATAATTTCTTTTTCATTTTTTTTTAGAACTAAGACAAAGAAAGATTTTAAGTTTGAAAAATCACTGTAGAAATACTTACTGTCCTCTTCTTCCTGGGAAGGCCAAAAAAAAAACAATTAGCAACATATTATAGCACAGTCCTTAGGAATATTTTAGAAAACAAAATCTGGACATTGGCAAATTTTGAGTAAACAAGGACTCTAATATTTACACTGTCACTTTCCTCTAAAATGCTGGGGTTTCTGTCTTCATGCAACACCAAATAATTTTTAAAGTTCTTGCATTAAGGTGCAGCTGTTATTTACAGATAGCTGTGTGGTAGATGTCCCATAACAGGTCTTGACCCAAAATAGTCAGAAACTCTCTGCAGATATAAACTTTCCTTATTCCTTCAGTTAAGTGTAGGCTCTCAGAGTTATCTAAAAATAAAACTTTTAGGTCAGCTTAAGCTGAACAAATCCACAGAACCCCAAATCTTCTTTAAGCAAAATCACTTCTTCCATGTCATAAAAGAAATTCTGGCTTTATTCTTCCTGTTATCCAAGATTAAGTTCTCAGGGAATAAATTGAGCTTGACAGAAAACCTTTCTAAAAACACACCATGTGCTATGAAAGATCCATGAGTATTCCTTAGAATTGATAAAAGAAACAAGTTTACTTTTTCCAGAATTATTAATTTATACAGGTATTTTATTTTATCGTAGTCCCTATATTTTAAAATATGTGCTTTGAGACTATACTTACTTCATTTTTTTTGTGTGGTGGCCAACTCTGCCTGAAATGAAAACAAAGCACTCATCACAGGTGAAATCTTACTCACTTGGTGTGCATTAGGCCGTATTTTCAGCTAGAACATGAATTTATAGTAAGGTTTAAAGAGGGATGAATGCTGAAACATTTTTTCCTCATAAAAATATATAATATTTGAATTTTCAGCCATAGTCTAAACAGTTATTCTAGTCCTTAGCCCACCTTATTTCTATCAACAAGGAAAGTGTCTGATTAATTGATTATAAGATTGGAGATTAAAACAAGTTTGTCCAATGATGAAACATTAGTCTTGAAGTCTTGAACTCATTTATAATATTTGGCAACACTGCTGGAGAACATGATAAGAATACCAGGCTTTGTTTCTCTGAAAAATTATCCTGGCTGATTAGCAGATCTCAATTATTTCTTATCTTGTTTTAAATTCAGTCAGTGTTCAGCCCCCAGGTTGTCTGAAAAATGCTGGAGAATGATCTAGTTCTGCCAGAAAATGCTGTTGGCTATTAAGAAGGGGTTTTGCAGGCTAATAAAATCAATGGGAAGAAAGTAAAGCTTTTTTTTCCAACACTCTAAAAAAAACCTAGCAATGGAACTCATGAAAAAATGTTCCCTAGAGCAAGAACTTGATCTGGTGGAAAGAGCATGGATCATATATTTCTGTGTAGAACTTGGAATTGAGTCATGCCCCATGTAATGGCTCTTTCAGATATGACTGGAGAGTTTTTCTGCATTCACAACTTTCTGCAGCTCTGAGCACGTCCTGTGCATATTCATAAACCAAAGCTTTGATACCCACAGACCCTGCTGTCATGCAGTACCAGCAAATTAGACCATCCTGCGTCGCTTGTCCATATCTTTGTTAAATTTAATTTCTCCTTTATTGCGTTTCAGTTAAATGAGCACTTACTTTGCAGGGGTTTGCTTCCTTGGAGGAGGTGGATTGCCTCTTTCATACCTGTCACTTGGTGGGACAGGGGGTTTTGGCATCATTGCTAACTGTTCTCCCAGGGATCTAAAGCAGGAGCAAGATGATGAAATAAAGGCAAAAAGCTGCTTATTAAAAAATAACTGGGTAACACTGGCAATGAGGGGATCATTTACAGACACAAACTCTTACCTTAGCTGTGAAGCCAGAGGCTGTAAAACAAGGAACAGTTAAGAGACTGTGTAAATATATCAAAATAGACAAAAAACATTAATAAGCACAAACAAAATGTTACCTTTTCAGGAATGTTTGGCTTCTTCCCTGAAAATAACAAAAGCTTATATTTAGAAAAAATGTAAGTTTATTAATTAAACTTTCTATTAAATAGATGAGTTTTGAATATAATTGAAAGTTAATTTTGCAGATTGAAGCATTCAGCCTCCTGAGATGTAAGCCAGAAAAATATTTTGGCTTTGTAAGTGATGGCAAAATTGCAATGTCTTTTATAAAAGGCAAATTTAAGCATTTTCAAAGTGGCATGGTTACTTTTTTGCCATTATATAACAGATAAAAGTGTTTAGACAATAAATAAAAATTTTGGAGTCATATCTTTAGATGCTTTGTATAATGTGGTTTTCAGGTCTGAAAGCAATGCCATTTTTTCCTATGTCTTATTAGTTCTCAGCATTCTTTTAAGTCTGTTGCCACATTACAGTGGTGCATGCAGAGTTTCGTTAGCTTTTGTGCAAAGGTGATTTCCTCCTTTAACCTACTAAATATCTCCTCGTTCATTCTCTTAAGTGTTACATCAAGCCTTTATTGCACAGATCTCTTAATGTCTTTCTGTTCATCTGTCTGGCCTAGGGTTGCTGTTTTATAGCTGAAATTTCTCTCCCACTTTATAAATACTGCTCACATAAACAGGTTACCATGTATGTGACTGGATTACATTTGGTTGAGCCTTGTTCTTTTGCATGAATTATATTCAAACTGATAATTTTTAATTAATTAAAACAATCCCATTGATATTAGGATAGGCAAATACTGACCTGGTACTGGGCTTTCTCTTTCAAATGGGGGAGCAAGACGATCCAGGGAGGGTTTTGTGCTTCTGTCTATAGAAGGAGCTGGGGCTAAACACAACAACTGTGTAAGATAATTTACCAGTATTGGTCAATACATCTTTATTTTACATAATTAGAACTGGTGTTATTTCTTAAAATAACAAGAGGGAGTATGAGTAGCAGAAGGGAGTGGAACTGAGGAGACAGAGGCAGAATGAAGCCTGTGGGAAAAGCTTTCAAAAGAGAACACCAGCTGTACTTACGTTTCAAAGGCTTCACGTTTCTGTCTCTACTCAAGTCATTGTTGCTTGGTGGAGGAGGGAAAGCTGGCAACTAAAGAAATTATTTAACAATAGGTTAAAATGTGCCTTCACCCTTGTGTTTTAGTTATGGTGTATTAACCCCATCATGCACCTCTGCCATCTTTGTGTCTGCTACAGCACAAGGAATGGTCTCTGCAGGAAGGACAGGAGCCACGGACCCTCCTGAAGCACAGCCTACACGCACTGGTTTTTGTTGGAGGTAGAACTGCCCCCATCGGTTTTGTCTCACAAGGGGGATGTACCTCTGGGGAGGATGTACCTCTGGGGAGGATGTGTGTGTTGTCAAAGGAAAGAAACAGGAGCTTCAACAACACTGTTGTACCTGTGCCCCTTCAGTGCAATAGGTGTTACTTTGTGCACGTACAGAAATGAGTGGAAGTTGAGAAATACGGGCTAAGTTTGTGTTACTGACTGTCGACTGAGGCAGGGGCAGGAAGGACTGTTCTCCGTGACTGGGAGAGCTGGGTCCAACAGCTCTGTGTGGTCAACAGCTAAACCTGGATTTCTCCAGACATCTGCCTTCCAGTCCTCATTCTTAGGACAATTTAGGACAGCACTTTTGAGAACTCATGACACCTGACAGTCCAGTGTGTTTTATAGATATGAACTATGACACAGCATCAGACCAAAAGTCCCTCTATCACATCCTAACATTACCTTCACTTGTATACCTGGGTAGGTCTAGTGCACATCTGTTCTGGCAAACACTGAACCTATAGTGCCAGATGTTAATAGCACAAGAGCTTTAAGTTTTGAGGTATTCACAGTAGGAAAAAAAAAAGGGAAAAAATCTGGGTCATCAATGTTCTCATTAGAGAGTCTCTCACAGTTTTATGTGGTTCTAATTCAATTGGACAACTACTAGAAGTATAGCTTGGAAAGACTTAACCTTTTTTTCATCTTACAAATATCAGTAAAAAAACAGGCACCTCTTACAAATATATAATTCATATGGGAGAGGTATTCAGAAAGTGTATATTTCCAGTGTAAGAAACAATGAAGTAATAGAAATAATTTAATATATTTCTCCCATGAAATTTACTTGTTCCTTGAACAATGATCACCCTGCAAGTGTTCAAACCTATTTTAATGGCTGAAATTCTTCCTTTACAGACACTAGCTGAATAAAAATGGCTTTGCACTTGGACTTCTAAGAAGGTACTTGCATAGGAAATAGGTGAGATATTGAGAAAGGAACATACAGAAGCACCTCTTCCTCCAAATGAGGCTGGTCCTGGGGATGGGCCAGGTCGCTGGGGTGGTACTGGAGGCTGATGTGGAGACCTAGTGGTAGAAGGTCTGTCTAAAGAAAACAAAAATCCCAAACTAAACAACTAGACAGGGTTTGGTTATTTAGTACTCATTAGATCTTTATGACAAAGAGCCCTTGCAAGAATCTGGATAGTGAAGTTAATATACCATAAAGACACTGCTGTAGGGTATAATTGGCAGTTGCTTTACGATCCGTGTGTTGTGTTGGGAGCTGCAGGCTCGTCTGTCCCTGTGGGAGGGACTCCCCTGCCAGTCTGTTGCCCACAGTGTTTACCATTATTCACTGCCGAGCGTGTGAAACACCAGCCAGTCTCAATGGCAGGTTTGTGCTCCTGCACTGGACTCCACAGCTCCAGGCTGCTGAGGAATCAGATGTAAAATAAAAATGGCAGGCAAAGAAAGCTGATCGTTCTTTTCCCAATTTTCGCTGGAGTTTTTTTGCCACTGTTGTGACAACTTGCTCTGTCCAAGGTTGCACTACTAAAGCCACTACAGCATGTATATATGTGTAACTTCATGCTGATTTGAATCAAAGGCCAAATATTTCATATATCACACAAAACCAATCTTTATCCCAACAGAGCTTGTCCAAGGTGAAAAATGCCATGTAATGTGACTATAAAAGTCACAAACCCACCAACATCCTGCAAGCCTGTGTCACTAAATCTTGCTCATGAGCTACACTGTTAACTTCAAGGAAAAACCTATATTCCGTTACAAGCCACCTAAAATGTGACAGATAATGTGTGAAAATCTAATTTATAAATAATTAATAGCACTTAGTTTTTAGTAATTACCTATATAATCTGTGCTGCTTGGAAGTGACTTGGCAGGAAATATGACATTGTGATGTGCTTCATCATTATTGGATGGAGGTGGCTCATAGCCATCACTGTCATGTTCTGCTTCCTCAGGTTCCTCTGTTGGTGATTCATAGTCAGCCTCATCTTCCTTTTCCTGGTCTTCATCAGGGCTTTCGTAGTCATCATCATCATCATCCTGGCAAATGAGCAGAAAAAGTGGGTGGTGTAAGAGCGCACTAAACCCTTCAGTGAGTTTCCTTGTGGCCTTTCACTGTGGTATTTTTCACTCTGGAGGATACCAGGTTTTTACAGCCAGTTTGAGTGGAAAAGTTCTGCAGAAATAATATGGGAAAAGGAGGCAAAACGACACTAATGCATGGAGCACTCAACAGCTTAGGAAAGGAAACAAGTATCATTTTATAACAGTAGGTGCATTGGGAGGTCAAGGTAAGGTGAAAGCTCACTGAAATGCATGAAGTGTTTTAGGGAACAGGCAAGGCACCAGCAAACAGTGCAGTGACCCTAGGAACACATTGGAGCAGCTGATGACGTTGGCATTCATTCTTGCTTTCTAACACGTACTCTACAACCTGCAACCCAACTTCTAAAAATGATTCAGAAAAACTGAGGTCTTTGATTTGGGACTTGGTGTCCCCTTGACCCAAACCAGCCTCAGAACCTGCAGGACCTCGCAGGGTCGCACTGACAGTATGGTCATTGCACACATCTGCCAAGGCTTACGAGGAAAAGAACACTCTGTCATTGGCATCACAGCTGAAATTTCCAGAGGCCACTGTAGCGGCACAGAGCCCACGTGCTCTGTAGGTGGTTACTTTTGTGCTCCCAAAATAGCAGCAAATCTCCTGTGAACTTAGTAACAAGTGTCTTCTAAAACTGCCTCTCCCTTTTTTTTTTTTTTTTAAATAAAGCCATTAGCACTGGTCACCTTCAGAGAGTTCCATAAACCCAGAGTGTACATCAGTAGCTGAGGTGTGTGTGCTTCCTCTAATGACATTTGTCAAGACATTTTGCATGCCAAAAGGCAAAAGGGACTTCTGCAGTCTAAATGGCTTAAAAAAAAAATTATTGTTCAATAAACCAACTCTAGAGAATAAAATGGCAAGAATTTGCCATTGAATAACATAACTAGACATCTCTTTAAAGAGCTTGAAACAGGCATGTAAAATTCAGGACCTGGTTGTAGGCTGGGAGCTTCTACTTGAGCCAGTGGAACAGGAAGGACCTCCTGCAGCTCTGCCTTGAGTTTCTGGGGGACACCCTTTTCTCAGTGAGGAAATTTGTTCTCAGCTACTCCAATCATTCCTGCTCCAAGTTTTCCTCACCCAACACCCCCTCCACTGCTCCCTTCAGCCGTGCTGCCCAAGCAGCCAAAGCAGGAAGGGACAGCCCGTCCAGAGCAGACAATTCCCTGAGCCAGGAGGTATTGTTATTCCAAATACTCACAAATGAAGACCAGCCACCATCGTCCTGAGTGTACCCTGGGTAAGAAAGCACAACCAGAGGTTTCTTAGCATGTATAGCTTTGTCAGAGATGTAACAACTTGACCAGAAGGACACAACAAATCCAGGCGAGTCCTGAACCTCAGTCCTGTGTCACAGGAGCGAGCTGGCCTTGGAAAGGCAGGCTGGCAGTCATGGAGGGCACTGAATAACATCCTGATTCAAAACGAAGATACAGCTTGTGTGCCATGATCTGGGTGCTGGCACTTCAGGTTGGTCCCACACTTCCAGTTTTAAATATAATTTGAAACAAAATGCTTTCACAATGAGCCCAGACTTCTTGTCTCTTTGTTTAGGACTTTTTAGCTCTCATAACAGAAGGGTTGGGTTTTTTTTTTCAGTTTCCCTCTCTAATACAGGGCTGCTATGAGGAAGGGCAGGTGGAGGTAGAGGTGTTGGAAGAGAAATATATAAGCACTGCTACTAGGTATTGGGTTAAAGAAAGACATTTTGGCTATTCTCATGTAAATGTCTCTGGCTTTGCCTTCCTTCACCATCTTTTCTTTCTGAAAACACTTTTTCTTTCTTATTCTCCTACATCTACTCTTTTCTATTTTGAAACTTCCCTATATTCTCATATTCTCATTTGTTGTTTTGGATTTTTTGTCCCCACCACTACCCCCTCAATTGACTCTGCCCTGCAAGCATTAACTAAATATTTTAATATTTTTAAACACTTCTTGTTGTTAGGGTCTATCTGGCAGTACACACTTACCTGGGTTTTCAGGATATTTTTGTGTTTGGGCCCTGCAACAAAGATACAAAAAAATAATTTATTTCTATTTGCAATTCTTAAATGTTTGATGCTTCTATTGCAAAGAAAAGCAAGAGTTAACTGTTACAGTAGAATGAAGTTTACAGAGATGAGTTTAATTCTGCCCAAAATGCCAAAAACACATTCGTTGATATTTCACACAGCGGATCCTGATATAATCTGAACGGTTTCAAAAAGAATTGAAGTCAGAAAAGTGAAGTTCTTCAAAGCAAGGGGACTCAGTAAGTACATTCACCTGTCCTGAAAACAGAAACTTCCTCATTACTAATTCAGATCAAGCTGTTCAAAGTCAAGTTCATAAATATTTGCAAGGTTGAAAAATATTTTTATGGCATTCAATTCTAGTTTTGGACTCTTGTTAATGAAAAGGTGTAAAATCATGTTATCATATGATGCAAAACCATGTTGTGTAGATTGGACTTGGGTTTCATTCTGTAGGAACATATATTATTCTTTTCTCATACAATGTTCTTGCAATTTTTGCTCTTTTTCTATTGCAAGGATATTATATTCAATGACAAGTCATTAAGAATTTAAAAGTGTAATGATATATAGACCTGTGGAATGCATTAATGATGATTTATTAATAATATATGCCTAGGCTTCATAGCCTTCCTTAAGAATAATGTACTCAGGTGGAAAATTGTATGAAAAGTGCAAATATTACTTGGTTCTGGACATGGCAGAAGTGTGTGAGGTGTTTGTGGGCTCAGGCTTTGCTATTCTTATCAGATGACATTAATGAAACCAAGCTTTATTTTATATCATTTCCAGGCTGTACTTCTGATCCAGGTATTATTGTTCAAATGCAAAACAGTCCAGAAAACATCTATTTGAAAGCTTTGAAAAAGAAAGCTGAATTGTTTTACTCACCACTTCGGAAGGAAAGAGAGCCTCCCTTCATTTTTGTTTATTTCTTGACTTAATTTACTTACAATTCTATTGAAAAGGAAAAAAAAATAGTTTTAAAAAGCCCTTGAAACTTGTCACTTGTCAAAGCAGCTAAGCCATTTTCTTAGCCACTACCCCTCAATATTTGCTAAATTTAATCTGGTAACTCATTATTTACTATGTGATAAGAACACTGAGTTTACCATCTTATTGCTAAATTGCACTACAGCCTATCCTGTTGCAAATTAGATTTTTTTTTACCTAGATAAAATCCCATGTTGTTGGATCATGTTTAAAAATAAACATTAAATCCAGCAAGGGTGTTGTAGGCATCACACATCAGAACACTGCTTCAAATAATGGCCATGGCATTTGCATGATTTTGCATGGAAAAAGCAAATAATACTTCAGGAAACAGAGCTTATGGTTGCAAAAGCAGGGATTAAATGTACCCTGAGTCTCTTCTCTATTCCTTTTGTGTTCCTTCCAAGCCATACCTCATCCAGAATCCCTCCAGCAGAGAAGGGGGAAAGGCTGATCTAGTTCCATGTTTTAATACATTTGCAGGGCATGGCAGAAATATTCATGGAATATAAAAAGACTTTAATTTTATGCCTGGAGAGATTTTTCAAAGTGGATGTGTGTGTCACCCCTCTTGTGCAGTTTGCAAAGAGCAGTGGTGTGAATAGCAAACAGCGAAGTGCAAGCCTGAGTAAGATTTCAGGCAGGAACCTTTATTCCAGCTGCTGCTGTTGCTGGCACCCCCAGCCCGCTGGGACTGGCAGTGCTGCTGTTGACCGACCCCCTGAGAACAGCTCTGGGGGTCCAGCACGCTCAGTGAACTCACAGGGTTGACTCCGCTGAGAGAACAGAATTCTGCTCTGCCCTAATGAAGTTTGCCTCTATGGTTATTTTGCTTCAGAGAAAGCTTATGATGAACCACGGTCTGATTCTCAATTGTCACTGTTTCTTGTTGAGGAACATCCAGCTGAGAAAGTCCTGTGACACCCAAAGCAAATTGTTTGCATACATCCAGCTAAAAATATCCCATATTACTTCCAGCTTGTATTATTTAGGTCTATCAGAGACAGTAATTGTGGAAATATAAGTATTATGAAAAAAAATCAGGAACTTAACATGTCTGTCTCAGATTCTAAATTCTATAAAATCTTAACTGTTTTGTTTGTTAATGTAGAATTTTTCCCCACACATCTTCGATTAGTTCAATCAACCTTGGCATCAATATTGTAAAATATTTGCTTATGGCCAAGCAGTTACCACTCGGTTTTGTTTTTCTTCTCCTTTCACATTTTTTCCTGCTACTCAGCAATAACGATCCCCTAGTATTTTCCAAATGACCTAATTCATGCATCTTTCATGCCTAAGTGCTCTGCTGGGCAGGGACTGGAGGAAGACAAGCTTTCAAGCAATCTAATATTAAAATCGAGCCAACAAACCCAAGCAATTTCAGATCAGGGTTATCATGCTGTTTGAAAAGGATGAAGATGAGTGATGTGAAGTTAAGGATAGCCACTCAAGGATCCAAGTATTAAAAGAGAAATACAGAGAAAGAATATTGTTAAAGTTTTCTTATTTAAGGCAGCACTTTACAATTTTCTGATTTGAAGCCAATACTGGCATACTTACCCCTTTTGAAATAAGCACATGCACAAGTGTTAATAATTTCAGAAGGATTACAGCTGTCTAAATCTGACATTGTTACCCAAGCAAATTGGGTAAAGCAAGAGAAATGCCAAGTTACAGGCATAGGAGTCCTCTTGCTCTTCTTTCCCATGGAACCGACACTGTTCTGCATAAGCAATTTCCTTCTGCTGTGGGGGATAAGGAAGTAGCTGTGTGAATAATGAATTCCATCATCAGGAATGGAATGAGACATCAGGAAACATCCTGGGGTGAGCAGTGTTCTGCGCACACCAGTGCTTTGGTCAAGAAGTGGATTATGGAACTGTGTGGTTTATTCTCTGATGTGGAAGAGGTAGAGAATCTTCCAAATGTTTAGGGGTTTTTTTCAGCTAAAGAAGTAAAATGCAGATCACTGGGTTTAGAGCTGTTAATTCTTTTAATTCAGACTTCTCTGGGTGTGAATGAGACCTGAGTGTTTGGAAGCTTTCTGGACTAAACCTGGGCTGGCTGCTATGAGGACTTACACCAACTAGTTTTTGAGGAAAAAGTGACAGGAAAAGTCACTCATCTTGCTGCCAAAAAAATTAATCATTTGATGCTAAAAATACAGTGACTAAACTTTACTTCAAGTTTATTTGAAATGCATCAAATGAATGGCTCTGAGTGTTTATTAGAAAAAAGCGAATTTTAGGAGGGTCACACTGTACAAGCAGCACTCTTGGGGAAGATTGGTGCACTGAGCAGCTGAGCCTGTCACCATGTGAGGAAGGAAGTACCAAAACCACACTGCTTTCTGAACTGTGGGAGTGGATGATAGGAGAGGATAAGGCAACAGAACTTGCAGAAAATGTTACTCAGACTTCTCTTTCTCTTTCTACCTCCTCCACCAGTTGCTAAACTTAAAACTGGCAGGAAGTTGAAATTTAAAAAACCCACACAACCCAAAGCAGGACTCCAAAACTGGCTTTTGTTCACTTGACTGCAGATACTGTTGACCTGAGTAGAATCCATTCCACGTGTATTGGGATAAAGGGCCACTGAATATCAGTTATGTTCCAAACCTCCCAGACCAGCTGAGAGCACGTGTGCACACACACTGACATCTGCCCAAGGCTTACCTTCTGAAAAGAGAAGGGCAGCACAGATTTCTTAAGTTTTAAGCTTGCACTTTTACTCTTCTGAAAGTAGAATGACTTTTAGACTGTGCAAATTTTGCAGGCTCTGGACGTGTCACTAACTGAGCTGGCAGATGCAATGAGTGAACCGATGCTCTTTCTATTACTGGAAATTTTCACAACCGCTACAGGATACCCTTCTGAGTGCTGTGGGACATGCCCTAAGCTCTCTGAACAAAGCTGGAAATTTCAAATCTCAGGTTTGCCAGAATAGCCAGAAGGATCAACAGCCTACTGAAAACTTGGAAATCTTTTCTCTGGAGATAGTAAACAATAGGAGTGGCAAAGACTAATTTCATTGTTTATACCATGGTTCAGGTGTCAACCAACCACCAGCATGGTTCTAATGAAATCTTTGCTTTTTCTTGTTTATTAATTATGACCACAGTAAATAAGGCACATTCTGTTGAATGTTCTTTAAAATATTTTGCAAGACTCAAATTTGTTATCCACAAGTATAAACCTTTATGACCCTGTGTGACTGCCAATAGTGCTAATGATCAATAGGAAAACTCTTTGTCTCTTAAGCTGTATATTGGCCTTTTATTTCATTAGATTTATTATCAAAGTGTTAGTAACACCCTCATGATTAGATCTGGGTTTCATTTAGCACTTAGGGCAAATAGTTGATGTCTGCTCTGTGTAAAATATGCCATATCCCTTCCCAGTTTCACCAGTGTATCTCTTACTCTTTCAGGACAGTGTGGTGTTTGTGAGGATTCAGATGTGTATCTTAACATAGTGGTATTAATATTCACTTTTTTGGAGAGTTTTCCAGAAAGAGTTTTCCAGAGAGAGTTCAGCCCTTTTAATGGAGAGTGCTAGAGATTTTAAGAAGTATTTTAATTTTCAAAACAGTGCTTAAATCTTTTTTTTGGTTTTTAAAGAGAAGCCAAAAGTTTTATGAAGACGTGCACCTGTAATAGGGCTGGTGGATGTTAACTTTCAAAATAAGAATTCAGTTAGTAATAACAGAAGTTTGTGGAGTTTTATAGTTAGTTTCAGGAAACGACCTGTCATACCTTGTAATGTAATGACAACGGTGACCTACTTTGACTCTTGAAAAGTCACAGAATCATCTCCAGATAATGACACAGTTATATGCTAAACCTGAGCAGTAGGTTTGCTCAGAGGTGTGTGTTCAGTAAAACCACACACCTGGCTCAGGAGCCCCGTACAGGTGTAGGCTGTGGTTTGCAAACCTTGCACGATTCCAAGCTCTGGGTCCATGTAGGGCAGAACATTCCTGCTAAAGTTACTGGGGAACAACCCCTTGTATGTGTGCCTTTTATTCCTGCCATCACTGGCCAACACTGTAACTGTAACATCTGTTATTTATATCAAGATTTTGAATATGCTCAGATTTTAGCACGGCTATTAAGTATCGGGTGCTGTAACTACAGTATGCTAATGTGTCTTTCAGCTTGTAGGAAAACTCTTCCTATCAGCTGAGGTTTGCATTATGATATAAAAGAAAAGTGTGAGTGAGTTCTAGTAGAAGTCAACAGTCAGCACTTTGTGTTTCAATGAGTGTGGAGATTCTGAAGTAATGAAATTAATGTTTAAAAAATGGCAGATTCTTCTACCCATTAATTCTTTCCAGGGGGGTTGGTTTGGTTTTTGTAGCTTTTTGGGTTGTTGCTGTTGTTTGTGACCAGGTTGTGAGGTTGTTTGTTTGTTTGTTTTTAATGGGAACCAGTTCTCTTCCCTATTAAAGCTCTAAATTCTTGTTTTAAACACTGGCATTATGTGGATGACCTTTTTGCATGTATATTAACCATATTCCAGTGAATTATTTCCTTGCTTGTAAGTATGGAAAAACCTGAGAACAGGGGCCTTAGTTCCAGAGTTTTCATTCAGTTTTAATTATCTACTTATTTACTCAGTTCCTCAAGTTGTGCACCGAGCTTCACTCTTCTTTTAAAATTCTTGATTTCAAGTTCTCTTCTCATTGAGAAATCCAAAAGATCTGACTGGGAAAAGCTGCTCAATTTCTGCTGGGGTGTTACAAGTAAAAAACCCAAAAGATCTGTCTAAAAAGGTCTGTTCACATTTTCTAGGGTGTTACAAGTTAAGTGGACTGTGAAAACCAAATTTTGGGGTATCAACAGGTTAGATGAGGAAATAGGAGCAACTCTACATGTTACATTTCATTTTAACTGTTCACCTCTGGCATTAATATCTCTTGTATGTCTGTATTTATTAGACCATCCACTGACCACTTTTGACTCACAAATTTGAAATCACTGAAAGTTCTCAAAATTATAAGTTCAAACAAGGAGAACATGAGGTAATTTTGCCAAAGGACTGTTAAGATGGGACAAATTATCAGAGAATTACAAGTTTTACAGTATGCTAAGATGAGTCTTTCACAGACCATCTGGTCTCTCAGTATCAGTAACATTGTTAAATGTTGCTTTTAATTGACAGTGAGTTCAGAAATTCTGAGACATCAGAGCATCTTTTTAAAATAACATCTGGACCTCCTTTCTAACACATTGTACACCAGCAACCTGTAGTGTCAGGATATGTATTGTGTGAAGATATTGATGTGATTTTAAGAAAGATATTGATGTGATTTTAAGAAACATGTCATGTCTGAGGCTTTCATATTCAAGTCCTTTATATCTGATCTAAAGAGGGGTGTCCAGCTGCCCGCAGTCCTTCCCATCAGCTTGCCCGTGAGCACATGAATGTGACCGGCCACACACGCATTTCAAAACTTTTCAATATTCTCAGCTTCCCCCAAACACCTTACACAAGTTCTGATGCATCAGAAGAGGCAAAGCAGGCTGCATGTTCTGCAGCAAATTCAAGACATGCATGGAAGGTGTGAGTCTGGAACGGGGAAATGAGCAACAAACAAAGAGCCACATTGGAATAGCTTGAATTCCTTTTTTTTCTCCCTCCTTTGTTTAGAAGACCATGAAGAGCTCCACTGTTAGGACCTTTTAACCTCTAGCTTAAATATGTAGCAGAGACCTCATAGCAAAAAAAGTCCTTCATTTTCCACCATGAAATATTAGAAGAAGCCAATTTCTCTTACTCAGTATTGACTTAATGAGATTAATGTTCTTCAATTAGTAACTTCTGTGAAATTATGAAAACTATTCAGATGAATTGGAAACTTTTTCAAGGCCTAATCCACAGGAGCTAAGGAAAGCTATTTAACACTGAATCACATGTTACAGACCGATTTATCTTGAACACCCACCTAAAGCAAAAGTACATTATGAAAATCACTTCAAACCCTCAACTGTTGTGGACATAATTGACTTTTTTTTCCTTTAAGTTAAAGTCAGCAGTTAAGCAGTGAACAGTTAAGTCATACTTCAAAGGTAATGCTTGCAAGAAAGTTTAACCTTTGTGTAGCTGCTGTCAGCCAAAGAATTTATGCACGAGTTCTTTCGAACCTCCCCCAGACAACGTTTTTGTATTGTATCATTTTGCTTGAGCACTCATGACAACACTCATTTTATTTTGGAATATTCTTGTTTTTCTCAGTACGCTCCAATAAACAGGTCTCTGACCAATCGCTTGCAAATCATTTGCCTGATATTTCCTATGAGATTTCACTGCAAACCAGCTAAAATAATTTTTAATATTAAAGTTGTTTGACTTTACTTACGGCACTCTGAGTTTTGGAAATTTCTGAATGTCATTTTCAGACATGTTCTGGAAAGGAAACACATGGTAAATATCACCAAATTGTCCATGGAACATCCTGTGACCGACACAAGTCACACACACACATATTCAAAAATGTGGCATGAATGCAGATGGTATTTAAGTGACTCCAGAAGCCAGGTATATTGAATTCCTTCATGCCTGCATAGTGAAATTAGGCAAGATTGTGCATTATTGTAAAGTTTCAGGGTAAAACTGTAGATTATAAAATAGGGAACTATTGGCTGGTGTTTTGTTCTAAGAACCTTATCGGTAATATCACAGTGTATGTAAAATCCCAAGTCCTGCTGGACATGTAGCTGGAAAACTCCTTGGGATTAAGAGCTGCCTTGGCAGCCTAAAAAAATCCTTTCTAGAAACTGAGATGGGGGAGAGTGTTTGTTCCCCCCTCAGCCATAACACAGCAATGGGATTGAGATCACTCCTTACGGAGATGTGCTGTCTGGGGAGCTTTCCTGATGCTCCTGTAGACTCATCCCTTCTCTTCCAGCCTGTGCAAACTCACGCCTAGCACAGATTCAGGCATTATGAAAACTTTGAATTTAGTTGATTTAGTGTTTTGTTTAGTTAATCACAAGCTACATGGATCTCTTTGGAACATGGACGATAGCCTGGTTCTTTTTGTCTTTTTCACTGGCAACAATAATGTGTTTGTAATCACACAATGGTTCACAAAGCTGTCAATGATGTTAAGGACAGAACAAATCCCAGCTGTGTTTTTCCACACTATTTTGCCTCTACAGGAAAGAAACACAGGAAAAATGTACTGTCTTTAAGGAAATGTCCTGCAGCACTTACTGAAGAATCAAATTTTTTTCTATAGCTTTTTAAACTTCTCTCTGGAGTTCTATTCTGATTATAAACCTGGCAAATATTAGGGGTATAATCTCTTAAAAGTGCCACGTTGGTGATTTAAATAATAGGGAATTTTATTAGAATAATTTACATGGAATCCCTCAGGTTTGGTTCCTACTACATCTCAACTTCCACTGAGCTTTCCTTGTGGTAGCCAGCAGACACAGAAATGTGACTTTGACACTAGGATGTCATTCTGATGTAAAGACAGCAACATTTTACATTCAGGTTTATCATGGAGATCTGACAGCAGCTACAAACCCAGCAAACACTCAGCCTGAGCACCTTCTTCTGGGCAAATATAATTTGACAGTTTCCAATCACTCACAAGATATAAAAAGAAGCTTCTTAGGAAAAGCATTCATGTAAAGAAGTAATTTTTTTTCCCAGACTGCTTTGTGCTCTACAATATTGCACTGGAAGTCTCCTTCTGTGGTTCTGTTTAACAAGTGAATTTTTTTTTTTTTTTTTTGCATTTTACAGTTGACAAGTAAGTCAAAAGCTTAAAAAGAAAGTCTCAGCAGAGGTGAGCAGCTGCTTGGCTTGCTCAGTAGAAAACATCCTTTGAATCTGCTGCTGAAGAGCTGCTGCACTCTGAGCTATGTAATTACAGAAACACTCTGGAAATAATAGAAAATGACAAAAATAACTTAAAAATCACACAGTTATTGCTCTCTTTATTTGCACCTCACAAACTACCAAAACTTCATAATGCTTCCAGAGCCAGAACTCCCACTGCAGCCACAGATCCTCCGTGCTTGAGCTAAGGAGAATCTCTGGGGGGTCAGTAGGATAAAGCCTGTGACACACATCTGAATAATGCTGACTCCACCCAGAAAGAGGGAGGGGTAATGCCCGGTTCCTACGAAAGGGGCTTGAACGTGGCGTTTCAATGAAATGTCAAAAAGATGGATATTAGGACAAGTCAATGAAAAACAAGAAGTTTTAGAAGAGGTATGCAGAGATTTCTGCAGTATGACTAATTATACAGATGATCAAAATTATTATTTCTGGGGAAAATAGAATTGGTAATATTTGAAAATAAAAGTAAAAAGCAGTAATACTAAAAGCTCTTACACATCTTCGTGGATGTGTATTTAAGACCTGAAAACAGCAGCTGCGTCAATGGAAGATGTCAGCTTTTCTAAAATTAAGCCATGCCTGGAACAATGTTGATTTAAAGACACTGGGATTTTGTTTACTAGTTTTGGATGCTCTTAAATTGTATTGATTTTGTGTATTGCTACAGAAGAAATCTAATTTTTTCTATAGAGGAATGAAGGAGTGAATACAATGAAAGGCCAGTCATTCTGACCAGGGCTGTGTCTTCCTTAGTATGAGAGGATAATAAATGTGGCTTTTCTGTAGTTAATATTTGAAAACAAAAACTTCCTATAAAGGAAGAGAGGAATTCAAAACAAGATTAATGTTTTAGAACTTCCCTGTCAGTTTAAAAAACAGTAAAAAAATAAGCATATTGAACAACAATAAGCGTATTGAACAACAATAAGCATATTGAACAACATGCTCCTAGCACTCCATATTTAAAGCAAGTTGTCTGATTTTAGCAAAAACATTTACCTCCCATATTTACACCTCAGGAACCACCTGGGAGGTAACTGCTCTGCATCTGCCAGTGCAAAATAAGGAGGAGTCGAAACCATCACTTGACTGGAATTTTACAGGAAGGAATTTTACAACTCCACTTACCAAAAACCTTTGTCCATTTATGCTGTGCTTTCTCACGACTTTCTCACAGTCTTTATACTTCAGCTGTCAATGAAAAGAAGATGATTATTGCACCTTTAATTATAAGAATCAATTAAGTCACTTATTAAGACACATATGGCTGGCTTTGAGTAGATGCTTTCAAGATACCCTTTGGTGTTCTGTGGCCTGTCTAAATGGCTCATTTTGTTCCATAAACATGGATTCTTATGACAGAGATTCTTCAGTGGACTTGAGGGCTTTCATCCAGTTAGGAACATGTAATTCCTCACGTTAACAAACCACCTCACAGTTGCCTGTTGCAAAGAAATATTTGGAAAATGGATTGTTGTAGTGCAGACTGGAATGAACGGCTGCAAGAAGTACAGCAAAAACCTTGTTATCTGGGAGCACTAAAGCTGACTGATCCCAGTCACATAATTGTGATCAAAAAGCTTCCTCTTCTGGATGGAAATCTCACTTGTTAATCCTGGAAATTATCTATAACATTTGTAAAGCTTTTCCACAATATTATGTTTTCCAGTAGCACTTAGGGCAAGGATGTGCCTTTTAGAAGTTGCTCATGTACTGGTTGGCCATGTAGCAAGACATGACTTACAAACATTTCCAGGAGGTATCTTAAGTTTTTGGTTGTTTTTTTTTAATTTGAGCGGTAATAGCAGAATGTAAGAACACAATTTATATTTTTTGGCTGGCTAGAATGCATTTTCCTGTTTCAAGTTGGTCAGGTCCGTATCAGAAGGAACCCAAAGAGCAGGCAGACCAAGTGATTTTTGGAGGCTTCAAGGCAAAAGGATGACTCTTGTTCTGCCTGAAACTTTAGTTAGTGCAAGTTCTGCAGACGAATGACCCTGTGCTGCTGGGGTGGTTCCCCTAAAGCAGAGAACACCTTATAGGGAGCATTATGTCCTTCCATTATATCCCATAGTTTCATTTTAAGAAGTAACCTGGTAACTTGGTGTTTGTGCAAACGGGCCCTGAAAGCAACTGAACAGCAGAGAGGATTTATTTAGGAGCCACCTTCAGTTACTCATATGCAGAAACAGACCTAATTCTAGTAAATTTTTTAGGATACAGATTAAAACTTTTGTGCAGACTGAGGATTTAAACCTGTAAATAATTTCTTTCATGCAGTGAGTTCTATCATGACGTTACCAGCACAAGTCTGTATGAAGAGGGAAGCAATACATCAGTGTGACTGAGACCTTCTCTCATTCTTAAAGTAATTGATGAAAAATACTGCTTAGTTATTAAAAATAACCCTTAGAATATCCAAATCTGAACAGCTTTGCTTTTTCTAAAAAAAAATATAAAAGTAGTTAAAGACTTTGGAAATTATTTGAAAATTTGGTTCTTCATTGATTCTTCCCTATTTTGAATGCATGGTTTGAATTTACATAAGCTTTAAGTAAGTTAATACACATAGAATAATAAATTAGATGTTATTGATAAGTATGAAGAATGTGTATTTTACAGAAACTGAGGTCCTTATTCATGCCTTAACACATTGCAGTATGGTTACATAAATTACTGATGTGTGTGCTGGCTGAATTTTGCTAATAGTAAGATGTAAGTTCACAATGAATTGATGAAAATCTTAACCTGTGTCATGAGTAAATCACTTCAGATAATAGAAAATTTGAATGTGATTACCCTTTGAATATTTTTCCATTAGCTTTGTTTGGAAGGAAAAGAAATGCTTATCCCTCTTGGAGTTGAATCCTGGACTTGCAATGACCCTTTAGTGGTGTGTGTGAGACAAATCATGTGAGTTTATCTGGGCAGAAGGTCTGGTCACTTGTGACAGGTGTCCAGAACTGGCTGACTTGGGCTGACATTATTGTCTTACAAAGATTTTTTAGATTACTTAAACAGCTTTTGCCTGATTTATCACCCCAAGAGTGGAATGCCAAGGTTATCTCTGTCCTGGGGGGTGTCTTGCTCAGGAGAAGGGAAGCACTACAAATAAATGTAACTGAGTTCATTCAGTTATGGTAGAACTTACAGTTAATCCTTTTATTGCTGTTCAGAATATCATTACCAGATCTTTCAGGAAGCCTTTTCCCTTCTTAATTTCTTGGAAATGGTGATCCAAACCCACCTGCACCATTGTTGTAATGTTTTTCGTATTTGTCTGAAGTTACCTGTTGATAATGATCTCATCTGTTCCATCTCCAGTTTTTGGTTTCACTTTCCTGTGCCACTAACCCCTGTACCCTAAAATTAGGGGATTTTAAGTAGTTGGCAGTTTCACTTCTCTGGAGATTTGGTAGACACAGTTTCTGTGTTTGATTTGCTCATCTTTATTAGCCAGTTTTGCATTCTAGTATCAAACTAGCCTCAACTCCCCAAATAAAAGTCTCTTAGAGTTATAGGAGCAGTTGAAAAAAATAAATTTTTTCAAAATGAAACCCAAATTGTCCAGGTTTTACAAGTCTAGCCATGGATGTGATTAGCAAAGGCATTCAGAGGGTCATCTGTGACACTGAGCAATTTGGAAAAAATTATCACTTCTGAAAATCATTGAAGATGAAACAGAAAACTTGTAATCTTCACACCTTAATGCCTTCCACAGCTGTTAATATGTTACATCAACAAGTGTTGTAGTAAAGTGTTTATTTTCTCTGAAAAGCCAATTTCAAATCACTTTCAAGATTCATTTACAGGTTTCACTGACCAGTTTAGCTCAGCTTCTTTTTTGACAGTGGTTTTGCTTTTAGTTCTGCAGCAAGCTTTGCCCATTATAAAATATCTACATTTAGCACGGCCAATGTTACAGTAGTTTTCTCCTCCATCACGTGAAGACAAAACAGAGCCAAACTCACCATCCTGAAATATTCTGCTAAATCATCGGGGTTCCAGGTGAGCACGTCGGAGCGGTAGGGAATGTTCCGCAGGTCCATGGTAGGTTTTCTCCTTGAGGCAGCTACAGAGTGTTCATAGCAGTGCTGTCGATGTCACAGCCAAGCACTCCCTCTGTGTGACCACTTCCAAGGAATTCCTTGCCCAATGCCCAGCTGCTTCTGTCAAAGAACTGTTCTTCTCAGTTTAGAACTACGTTGTGAGGACGTTCCAGGGAGATGCTGCTTCCTCTAATACAAAATGGTCTCTTCTCAGAAAAGTTTCAGTGTGTCAGCCTTACCACTTCCTTTCTCTGAATATAAATAAGTAAATAAGGAAGCGCAGCAGAGTGTTGAAAATGCTCTGCCTGCTACATTTAAGTAAGCTCCTATGGACACTATTTGCCTGTAATTGCACACGTAAATATTTCTGTATTCACACATTCTGTACAGAATGAAGATACTGTCATATTATCTGCAGAGGTGTGAGTTACTCTTCTGTGCAAGTCTAGCCCAGGCAAGACCCCCCAAAGAAGAAAACATTCACTCAAGAGAAACTTCTTCAATTTACCTCACTACCTGAAGTATCTTTCTTTGTACAATAAAGAGCTGCACATAAGGAAGAACTAATGAATTAGTGATGGAATTACAGTCAGCTTTCCTTCAAATAAGGAACCACTCAGTGAAACTAAAAATGTACAAGTTTAGATGGCAAATTACTACATTGCCATTGTACCAATGCTTCATTTTTCAGCTACCTCTTGTGAGGATTTTTGTGTCTGAAAAAGAATCCACAAAACCATAATATTACCACAGGGACAAGGTAGACTTTCATCTGTGCTGTACAGTCAATTCTGGTAGCTTCCTATCAGAAGGTCCCTGTGGTGAGATTGCATTGAGTAATTCCAAATGTGTCTGTTTTTTAAGAACACCCAGCCTGGCCATTCTCCCTTTTCGTGTTGTGGAGCTTCCTCCCAAAGCTGTGCTGCTCTGAATCCTTGGGGTCACTGCTGCATTAGATTGCACAAAAGATGGTAATTTCTGAGCTTCCTGTATTACTAAGAGTTCTGAAGCACTGGAAGGGAAGTTATCTTCTTTCTAAGGAGAAATTAAATGCATCTCCCTTGTTTCCAGTCACTGACGACCTTCTAACCTGTGTCTGCAATCAGCAAGTGTGTTGTATCTGGGTGCATGTATTTGAGATCATATCTACAAGTCTTCATAGTATTGGATATGAGAGCTTTCCTTTTGAAATTCAGAGTCTGATTTAGAGTAGTTTACCTTATTCTGGAGAAATTCTGATAAATTATAGCAGCATGGTATTTAAAACTCTCTGAAACTAAACTGCTGTCACAGCTCTTCTAAGCAGTGCAGCAATTACCAAATACATGCTATAGCTGTGCTCTCTGGGTTCTGACTTGAAATTACCTGTGTGAATCATCTGAGGCGTGTCCTGACAGTATCACAAAATTATCATCACCTCTAGGTTTGGGGATGAAATAGGGCTAAATGAACTTGTGACCAAAAATCCCCAAAGGAAAAATTACATTGTCAGCACTGGTAAAGGGGAGGTTACATAACCACATCTCAGCCCCTGTATGTCACAGGGAAACGTGTTCCCTACAGCACAGAGGCAGGAAGAAGCTTGTGCCATAATTTCTAATTGCTCATTCCAATGCAGTGTTTCATTACTTTTCAATCTGATTTCTATCCTAAATCCAGTGTAGCAGATCTAATTCCAATTGTGTTATTCTTTATTTGTACTAATATAAAACCAATTAGTCTGGTTAAAATTTATTCTGGCGATGTTGTAGAAGAATTACAGTGTCATTTATTCAGATGCTACGAAAGGAGGAAAGCAGCAACAAAGTCCATCTCCTATTCTAGAGAGCAGCTAAGACAGAAATTCTAACACGTGATGTGCTTGGGTCCTGTCAGTGAGTACATTACAGCTGCATGCAGATTTCATGCACTTCTTGCAAACCCCAGCTCCACATGTACTTGAGCTTGGTCTTTGTCTTCTTTTGTAACGTGATAAACACATCGGATGTGGTGCCCCAGGGAGGCTTGCTGAGGAAACATCACTTTGTATCTTATACATTTGAATTTTCAGTTATACTCCTAGGTCAGTTGGCAATCTCATGAGATGGATTCTAAACTCTTAGATTTTCAAATGCTGAGAAACATTGACATTACAGGTGCATGCCTCTTCACTGAGACTTTTTCCCTCTTTTTAAAGAACTAGGTGTTTCATAGGTATTTTAGAGCCTGCAGTGACACAACCTTCACGTAAAAAATATGTCTCTTCAGTAACAGCTGCTGATGGTAAGTTTTTTCTGGTGCAGCGGTGGTCTGGTGACTGATGTTCAAAAATGTGAAACTCAAACCATTTTAGGCAATGCAGGGGGGGAAATTCACACTGCCCACATTCTGCTGCCTTCAAAGAGCAGCAACATTTTCTATTTTTCTCACCTCTTCCTGGTGGTCTCCTGTCCCTGTTTTAAGTGGAGTCAAAGGCTAACTTTGAACAGTTTCAGAAAGGTTTATTTTTCCAGAATGACTCAGGTTACGTGTCCATATCCCTAGAGCCGAACAAAAAAAGGTCAAACCTTGTAATAATTACTCATCTCAGTCCCAAAGCAAAGTGGATCCTTATGATATGGTTTTCTTTTGTACTGCCCAAATTTATTTTTAAAAGACTGGGGTAGATTCTTCCATTTACCCTTGACAGCCTATAATTCCCCTCTGAGCGTGGCATGCCTAATTCCAGGCTGCATCGCCTGGGATGTGACTGTGAGAGACTGAAAGGTCCACATTAATGACTCAAAGGATGGGCCATTGGTGCTTTGCTGAAGCCAGGGTTGCCCCTGCAAACCCAAAGGGAGGAGGAGAGGTTTGGGGTGTATGGTGGCCAAACCTCTGATCATAAGAACAGGCCCAGTGCTGAGGGGGTTCACACCCACCACGGGAGGATGACCACTGACCATGACAAACTGGCCTTTGTTTAGCTGGGTTTGGAGCCAGACAAGGGAGATAAGGGAAGCAGACCTTGCTAGGTGGGGTAATGCTTTTTACCACATCGGTGTCCTCCCTGACACACCTGGCTCAGGGGTAAAACTACCCCCGGGTAAGAGATCAGGTGGGATTACCAAAATCAAATTAACATGTAGGCCAATTTGCAAAAGCAATTTGTAGGAATGGAACTGTGAGGCTTCCTCCCACTCAGGGGCTGAATCACAGCCCCACACTGGTGACTGCCACGTGCAGGAGCAAGGATGGATGGACACTGAATGCGGCACTTTAATGGGAATAGCAGCCAAGGTGTCACCAAAACTGCGGGAAAAGTAGAAACTCTCCAACAACATCTCTTCAGTGTTAGAGAATTACATTATTCTGGCCAGGATGTGCATAGAAATTATTTCATACACACATGGCCAGGTTGTGCAGTGAAAACCATTCCATCACACACAGTTCTTTACCACACTTTTCACATATTTATACATAAAAACCCCAAAGAAATTCACATTCTTTGGTCTTACATTACACAATCCTTAGTATTCAATCACCTATTGGTTATTGATTCCTTTGCCTTTGATGCTAATTTGGTTCTCATTCTTTGATTCACTTATCAATCTTTTCCCAGATCAGGTGTCTCTGACTGCACCAGGGGGTGATGTCCATCAGTGGTCACTTATCTCCTCTGTATCTTCAGGCTACTCCCAATCTGTAGATGTTAAACTCATCAGGCCTCATCAGAGTTTTTGAAGAGAAACTTCAATTTCCCTCCCCTTGGGCAAAGGCAAACAAACCCCTGACTAAAGCTAGTTTAAAAATTTAAAAGCTATATCATTTCCAGTAGAGGTAGATGCTACCGACCTATCTCTCTCTGGAATGAATGGCTTGAATAAAACTGCATCTGAGATCCAGTGGCACCAAAAAAAAAAGTGTACTCTTTCTGAACTCAACCCATAGCAAAAATTTTCCTGGATGGAAAAAAATTATGAAGTATATTTTCCATTGCTAGTCAATTGTGTTACTTTGAGCAGGTGTCAAGATGGAGTTTAGGCAATTCCGAAAGGCCTGAAATCCTAAAATACAGCCACTGTAGAGTGCAGCTGGACTCTATTCAGAAACCAAAGAGAATCAAATATCTATTAAGGCACTGTAAAAAATCAGGCAAGTATTTAGAGATATTCTAGCAAGAGCACTGTCTCCTCAGGTACATGTTTTATTCTGTTCTGTTTGGGTCGAAAGTGGCATAATGTGTCTGGTTTGTCTAGAGATGCTGCAAACAAATGCAGAGGAGAACACTTAGGAGACCTCAGCAAAGATGTCTACTGAGGAAAGACTGAAAAAAACCATTTGCTTAGTCTGAGAAAGGGAAGTTGGAGAGGAGGGAAGGAAAAAGGAGATAAACTTTGTGACTTTGGGTGATAGCAGTCCGTTGTTCTCATGACCTGTGAAGGGCTAACAAGAAAAGCTGCTGCAAGCTTGAGAAGAAGGAGCTGGGGACTGAAGAACTCTCCTCCCAGTGTTTGGACTGCTCTGTGCAGTTCAGCAGCTCTGTTCAGAAACTACAAAACAACGTCAGCTGTGCTGTGACACCAGAAGGGGCCAAAATGACAACTGGAAAGGGTGTTCCATTTTGGATATGACACTTCTGTACTAATAGTGGCTTCCAGGTACAGAACTCTACCAGTGAACACGCTGGGGTTGTAACTGAGTTCACCAGTTTGACAGAGACATTGGAGTGAAGGTGAAGATGAGGAAAGTCAAAAATACACCCTTTAGTCTGGGCTAAGTGCTCGAACCCTTTCCACCTGCACTGCCAAAAAGCACAGATTCCCTCCCCAGCTCCAGGCCAGACCTTGGCAAGGGGCAGCTGCCAAGACCTTGGCTCTGCAGGGCTCCAGTTACCCCCAAGGCTCTTCCAGAGCCCAGCTCCCCTCTGCCGTAACAGCTCCTGCTCTGGCTCCCACCTGGCCCCTGACCCTCCTGCCTCCTCTGCACTGCTGCAGGGCTGGGCTGTGCTGGGGAACCTGCCAGCCCTGCTGGAAATCAGGATCCCTGGGAGCTGCTATCCCTGGATGGAGCTGAAGCCTGAGGTATTCCCATTCAGTGCTTCCATAAGAGGCTTTCCGTTTGCTTTGCCTTCTTTTGGTTTTTAGTAGGTTGAGGGTTTTTTGGTACAGGTTTATTAAAAAAAACCCAAAACTGTTCTCTTTCAGCAAAAATGACAGAAGAGTAATAAAAATTATGATTTTTGTTTCATCTAAGTTTTTCAAACAGCAATATTTCGAGTCACCCAGTTATTCTCACAGCTAAAGATATGATGATTATTTTAACTCAGCCCATTTTGGCTATTTTCATCAAAAGAGCTGTTGACATCCACAAGCACCTTAATAGCTCTGACATTCAGCTTTTAAGTGATCTCTTTTTATTCAGACAGGCAGTTGTTTTCTAACCTAAACAAAGCTAACTCTATAGAACGTGCAGAGTTTGCACTGTCAACTGCTTAACAACCCGGGACTTTGGTCATTGTACCCATCACAAGGAAGGCTTGTGGAGTGAATGCTGCAGTTGCAACATTCCTGTCCATACACAAACTCAGAACTGGATTCTGATTCTAAGAGATTTCTAATTCTCTAAATATTTCAACAGCTTACTGACCAGTAAGAAAAGCACTTGTGATTTTGCAATGCTGTGAAAAACAAAAAAGCTTCCACAGCTTTTACACTGACACATACTCATTTCAGACCTTCACAGGAAAGGATTTTGTCAATTCTGAAGGTTTTTGAGAGTGAATTTCACAGATCAGAAAATACACAAGTGTCTCAGAGAAAAAGCAGCTGCTGCTAACCAACATTGTCTTGGGTAGAGTTTTGGTTTTAATATTAGTTTTATTTTCAATATTTATGTTCTTCTCTATGACTGGCTTAGAGTTTCCAAGGAGCTAAATTCTTGAACATCCCATGCTATTCAATTTTCAGTGTTACATTTTGTCCAAAACACAGTGTATTCATATTAAGAAGCATTTTTATCTTATAAACAAGCATTTTGCATATATTTTTAAATGTACACATGTATTGTACTATGAATGGACTTAAAACCATTCCTTTTATCCCACAGCTCATCATGAAGGAGGGTCAGCACAGGTCAAAACTAATTGTCCATGGGAGCAGTCCTGATCTGTCAGGTGTCTCCTGTGAGATGTAGATTAAAGTAACAGCAGAGTAGGATCTCACCTTGATTTTACCTTTCCATTCATGCAATAGAATACAGACATTACTGTTTTCCAAATAAATGTCAGAGGATTAAAATGGATACAAATATATTCATGTATTTCTCTTTTAGCTCTGTCCAACGAATAAAATTTGAGACTATGTAGGAGAGACGATTCAGTCTCATTTTGCCATCTAGTGGCAACACTTTGGCTTGCTGAGATACATTTCAGAAAAGCAAGCTGATCTTAGATAGAGATGGGGATGAGTTACTAATTTCATTGAATAATCAATTATTTCTCTGCTCAAGATATTAAAAAGCCTAATTACATTTTATAACAGCAGTGCACAAATAGACACTTTGCTAAAATGAATTTCCATCTGAAGGTACTTGGGCAAGCTGATCCTGTTTCAGTCACGTGTATTTCTTCATGTCTTCATGAATTTGGATCACTAGTGAATCATGCCCTTCCACTTGCTCTTGGGTTTTTACCAAGAGGGTGGTATAGCCAAGCAGTTTAACTTTAGAAATATAAAGGACAAATGGAGGCGGACTGGCTGGACAAGCCATTTTTTTCTCCCTCAGGAGGAAGGACAAAACCTTTTAACTTTTTTTTGTTGTTATTGCTATAATTCTGTATTCAATTTACGTTTTTTAGTATGATTTCATTTCACGTCTGTACTTCAAGGTTTGTAGTATTAATTTTTTTCCTCTTCCCATAGTTCTGTGAGATACTGGTCGTTATCTCGACCTGCAAGATCTTACGGTGCTGTTTTGGGGCCACATGGAATCATTGAGTATAGCCCAGCAAGTGACAGCGTTGTGGAGGGTTTGGAATTGTTCTCTGAGGTCCGGAACTGTGGGGCTGAAGTCCTCGGCTGAAAGTAATAACAGCTGCTACACTGTTATGACCTGGCAGAAGTGGGAGTAACCCGGGCCCTTGTTAATAATAGATCCCCCCGGGAGGAGTAGAGCGAACTGACACTGCATGATTGGTGTTTGTAAATAAATATTGTACGGTTTAATTTAGAACCATGTGGCTGCAATGGAAAGCAGGTATGTAGCCGTTTTGGTTATTATCTATAGTAATGTAACAATATAAAAGCATAAAAGGAACACTTAGGAAAATGTATAAGAAAGAGAAAGGAAGGATAAGAGTAGAAAGATCTCACCGGACGTGGATCCAGTAACGAGACTTGATTGATGGGACTTGGTTGTTGCAATTTCAATGTCTGTTGGTCTAAGTGATGGTCACAGTCTTGATCCATCAGTGGTGGGGGAAAGCCCAAGAAATATAAAATTTAGTGAGTTAATATACATTTAGGTTTGGATGGGAAGAGCAGGTACTTCCCCTGGGAAGGGGAGTTTTACACTCTCTGATGTAACTGTGGATCATGTCAGTCCTCTGGTGGAAGGCCCCAGAAATGAGTCCAGGGGCCCTTCGGGGGTCTTTGATGGTTTGTGGCCCCTTCTAAGACTTGACCCTGCCTCCCACAGCCAGTTATGTCCCATCAGAAGGGATGAAAACCTTCAGCCTGAAGTGTGAAGGTGAATGTCCCGTGTGAATGTCACCCTTCCCCGGGGACACTGCGGGGAGGACACTGGCATGATAAAAAGCACTGTCTGGCCTTCTCCCTCACCTGGCTCAAACCCCAGAGCCTCTGTTGGTGGGTGCTCACCCCCTCTGTCTTATGTGGATCAGGTTTTGCCACACACACCCAAAAACTCCCCTCCTCACCCTCGGGGGTGCCAAACCAGCACCAGCAAAGCGCCGAGTGCCTCCACAAATGGATGATTGTTGAGTAATTAACCATCAACATCTCAGTCTCTCACAGATGTGCACTTCATAATGCAGTGGAGATTTAGGCCAGTGCACTCTCCTGTGCATCATAAATTGTTTGAAGGATTTCTTCATAGCAGATGTTTCTGATCGCTCAAATTTACCTACATTAGTTGATATTGGAAAAAGCAACAAGAAGCCTCCCAGCTGTGCAAGTATGAATAGGTTCAAACCTGGAGTATCTTTTTGGGCCGTTATTATCTATGAGGTCTAACTGCACTGATGGTTGGACTAGATGGTCTTGAAGGTCTCTTCCAACCTTGATGATTCTGTTATGCCAGTTCGGTGGTGCTGCCGTACCTCTTGCAGCAACTCCCTGCCTTCCCTACCGCTCCCTTGCCTTGCCTTGCATGCACGTGGGAAAGTACAAGGAGAGGTAGACAAGGCAAGGCAGGCAAAGCGAGACAAAGCCAGGCGAGACAAGACAAAGCCAGGTCGCCGACGGGAGGGCGGGTGCTGCCGGCGGGTCCGTCAGGGGTGGAGCGCGTCGGGGGGCGGTCCTGGATCTTTTGTGACCCCAGCCCGGACGGCGGGAACAGCAGGACCGGCTGTGGCCATGGAGGTGAGGGTGGGCGCCGTCGGGGCGGCCGGCACTGCGGGGGTCGAGGCAGCCCCGGTGCGGGCATGGCTCACGTCGAGCGGCCTTTCCCGGGGGGCTGGAGCCCCCGAGCCCCGGTGCGGGCACGGCTCACCTCGGGGAGGCCCTTCCCGCGGGCACCGGAGCCCCCGGGCCCCGGCTGGGAGCGCAGGGTTGGGCGGCGCCGGTCCCGGTCCCGGTCCCATCCCCAGCCCGAGCCGCCGCATCCCGCCCCGC
This sequence comes from Atrichornis clamosus, assembly GCA_013400975.1. NCBI lineage: Eukaryota > Metazoa > Chordata > Aves > Passeriformes > Menuridae > Atrichornis > Atrichornis clamosus. The sequence goes on from WBMZ01013889.1 coordinate 364,361, forward strand.
TCCCCGCGGTGAGCCGGGGCCGGGGGTGCGGAGACACCCGTTAGCACCGGGGGCTCTGGGAGGAGAGTCGGGTTCTGCCTCTCCCCACAGCCCAGGCACCCCCCGAGCTGCTTCCCCGTGCTGGGATCCGTCCCGGGAGCCAGAGGGCCAGGCCACGAGGCTCTGCGGAGGGAGTGGGGCCGGTCTTTCATCTCCCTTTCAGCACGTATTTCCCCGGTGGGGGTCCCCGTCCTCAACCAGAGGGGGTTTCTGGTCTTCAGGAAAGACGGAACCTGTTGGAGATGGAGAAGTGCCACCACCTGGTAGCATTCACTATTTTCCGTCATTTTCCACTGAGATATCTGATAAGGGCCATTCGTAAGTGCTAATGCTGATAAGGAAGATAGGAATGGATGTTTCAATTGGTATAAGTCACGTGTTACTGAGTTTGTTTGCTAGGACTCCAGCATCCATGTTATTTAATACTCCTAATTCTGTCCCCAGGATATCAGTCACATTTCTCCTTGATGGTTTTGGAGAGGTCAGGGTCCATCCATGCCAGCCACCCTGCAGAGGATGTAGACAGAAATAGTGAGCAGGCAGGTTTAATTGCAGAGATATGAATCTGCATTGATAATTCCACTCGTTTGAGGGACCATGAATGATTAAATAGCACTTGTTCTGGGTGATATGTTTGATGGCATAGGGTCTAATTTTAGAAATTTGAGAAGATAAGGTTTCACCAATCTTATCAGAAGCCTGGGAGATAGTGGAATACGTTTTGAGATTTAAGTTAGTTTTTGTTGTGACATGGCCCTCTTACGGTTGTGGATACATTATACCTCCACTAAAACCTCCCTTTCATATTTTGTTTCAATATTGGAAACTGAGTAAGTAAATCTCCCCTTTGTTGGTTGAAGATGGTTATTCACATACTATGGTTATATCTCCTTCTGCCAAATTCATGTTATTAGGCTGAGCTCCTAAATGTCTACGATTATGGCTTGTTTCATTAGCAATGCATTCAGGCTTAAGTGTGGTTACAACCATTGCCACAGTGATCATTATAGATAGAAAAAGTAAAGGTTTGCATCCCGTGGGTCAGGCTTGGTGATTTATGTGTCCCATCTGGTTCATTCTGGTGCTGATTCCTTCTGTGAGAATAAGCAGTCCTATAATGGATAATTTGATCTTCAGTGGAGATGTGCTGGCATCATTTCCAGTATTATTTTCTGAAAAAGTAAAATAATACAAGTCTCGGCAGGGTTTGCCCGGACAGGTTGTTATCCCATTAAAAAAAGGAAAAATCCACCATGCACTAATTCTGTGTGTTGTACCCCTGCTATCGGTGGTTTCCCAGCAAGTGCACTTCTCCCCAGTATCCATGAATTAACTGGAGCAGTTTTACACACACACACTTGTTCAGTTCACTCCAGAGAGTTTAACTCTTCGCCACCCAGGATGCACACACAGCTTTTTGGCATCATGCTGTGTTGATACTGAAATATGTATCTATTAGAAATTTTATTAATTGACAAGTACCAACTGGAATCAGAATATATTGGCCATTGTTATCTATCCATTGATAAGCTTCACCTTGTCAGACTGGCAGGCCCAGGTGTCATCTGGGTGTTATCGGATTATTGATCTCTGATTTCAGGAAGAAAAAGGGTTATTATCAGCTAATGCTGATGCCAGTGTCAGGTGTTAATGTCTGTGAGTTCAGAGTATTTTCTCTCTGACTGTTGTCATCTTATCTCAGAACTGCATCAGTTAGGTTCTGGATAATGCCAATAGATTGCTTCTGAATTGCAGTTTTTGAAATTCTTAATGATAATGCTTCTATTATCTTAATGATAATGATTATATAACTCTTTCCACCTCTGTTTTCTGGGTGGATGACCTGTAAATCCTAGTTCCTGGGAATGGTCAGTTTGTCTGACATTACAACAAGCATTCTTGGGATTACCATGAAAATCACTCCATCCCATCTCTTGCCCATGATTTATGATGTGCATTAGCGTTGCCCAGGTGGGAATTTCCCTGTGTTCTAAAGTTGCAGTAACACTCCTGGACAATTGTGCATTAAGGGCTGTGTCTTTTCTAATTTCATCTTGTTTTGTAACAAGGTAGGATTTGAGTACGGCAGGCCAGTCTTCAGGAGATGCAATTAGTTTTCTAATCTACACAATGTCAGGAGGATTTAGAGCCCATGTAAGCATTAGCTCAACTTTTTCCTCCAACTTTTGTTTTCCTTTCTGTTCCTCCTCTAACTGTCTCTGCAGCTGTTCAATTTGCAAGGACAGCAATAACTCAGATATTTCCCTGCTTTTCATTGTCAGTTCTTGTTTCTCTTTAATATTACCTTTTCTGTACTGGCAGGCAACCTTCCACTAGACCACGTTGCTCCAAGCCCCATCCAACCTGGCCTTGGACACTTCCAGGGATGGGGCAGCCACAGCTTCTCTGGGCAACCTGTGCCAGGGCCTCCCCACCCTCACAGGGATTATTTTCTTCCCAATATCCAATATAACCTACTGTCTTTCACTTTAAAGCTGTCAAAATGCAATGGGCCACCTTGGTTCTGTGCTCCAGCCCCCTCTTGCAGCACCAGGCAGCTGCTGCCTGTGTTTTGGCTTTCCAAGCCCTTGCAGGGCTGTTGGTGAACTTGGACTCTAACGAAGTGTCTGACTTAGTCATGTGGGGCAGGCTTGGACAGTCCTTGGGATGGGAGTGTTGGGAGGCTCCTCAGGTTTCCTGAGAGCAGAGGGGTTCATTTTCTTCATCACGTGCTGGCTGGCAGTGGGTCTTGCAGTTCCCTCGTGGGCTTGGGATGCTCCCAGTTGGGAGGCTGGAAGCTCTTTGCTCAGACAATTACCGACATAACCTCCCTCCTCAGACGTGGACCAGCAGTATCAACCAGGCCAGTAAGATGGCCCTGCTTGCCTGGGAGAAGGAGACCGGGATCCAGCTGGTGCAGGTCAACGGGCAGAGGCGGTACGGAGGGCCCCCCCCAGGTATGTCAGGGAGCAGCCGGGCGCTGTGGGCCCCTGGGAGCACGGCAGGGCTCACCAGGGGCACCGTGTCGTCCCCGTAGGCTGGGAGGGCAGCCCGCCGCCGGCCGGCACCGAGGTGTACATCGGGAAGCTGCCGCAGGACATCTATGAGAACACCTTGATCCCGCTCTTCCAGAGCGTGGGGAAGCTTTACGAGTTCCGCCTCATGATGACCTTCAGTGGGCTCAACCGGGGCTTCGCCTACGCCAAGTACAGCTGCCAGCAGGATGCCAGGAACGCCATCGCCACCTTGCACCGCTTCCAGGTGCGCGAGGGCTGCGCCATCGTGGTGTGCCGGAGCACGCAGAAGCGCGAGCTGAGCGTCGACGGCCTGGCCACCTCGGTGAGCCTGCAGGATCTGGAGGCCGTGCTGAAGCAGGTCACTGAGGGGGTCCTCAGCGTCACCCTGCACACCAGCCCCTACCAGAGACAGGCCAAGCTCGCTGTGCTCAAGTACAGGTCCCACCAGGCTGCTGCCCTGGCCAAGAAAGTCCTGATGGAAGGTGAGTGGTGCTGTGGGATGCTGCTTGGGCTGGTCTTCCGGGTCTCCCACCTCCAGGCTTGGCTGCAAGGTGACTTCAGCCTTGAGACACCCCTTGCTCTCTCCCTGTGTCCTGTGGGATGCCAGGTGCCCTCAGTGCAGTTGATCTCCACCAGTCCTAGTGGTGGTGGGATGAAGAGGCTGCTGGAGGTCTCCTGGAAACTGCATGCTCAGAGTAGGAGCATCACAGTACAGCCCATGGCATCTGGAGTGTTGACCAAGTCATTAAACCCTCCTGATGGAGCTGCCCAACCTTTCAGTGTCCCTTTAACCCTCCTAATGGAGCTGCCCAACCCTTCAGTGTCCCTTAAACCCTCTTAATGGAGTTGCCCAACCCCTCCGAGCCCCATCCCATGACTGCACTGCCCTGATATGACACATTTTCCAGACATCCAACCGGGACTCCAAAGTCCTATTTTGTATCATTTCTGCTCCAGCTGAGAAGCATTTGGCTTTGATGTCTGTTCACCTTGTCCCTAAAGTCAGGCTGCCCCTAAAATCCTGGAGATCACTGCAACAGATGCTGAGGGATGGGATGGAGCAGGATGGGGTGATGCTGGAGCGTAGTTGAGCATCTCCTGTCTCCTAGGGAACCTGAGGCTCAGGGGAGCAGGGATAAGGGTGCACTGGCTGCACCCCGAACTGAAGCAGAAGCTGCAGCTCTGGGAGGAGAAGCCATCATCCAGCCAGGTGCACGGGGGCAAGAACCTGGCAGTGCCCAGGCCAGTGGCCCTGCCTCCGGCACTGCAGAATGTGCTGGACCACTTGAACATCCTGTGCTGGAGTCATCACCTGAGGACCCCGGTGTTCATCACCGAGTGTGTCCAGGTGAACCCCGACGGGTGGCAGCGGTTCTGGTACGAGGTGCTGATCCCAGGATACCCCGTGCCCATCAATGGGTTCACGTGGGTCGTGCGGGACAGGCAGGGCTGGAGCGAGCACGACAAGGCCAAGGTGGCGGCGGCGCTCCACGTTCTGCGGATGTTAGGTGAGTCCTTGCATGGCATCCTTGCCAACTCCCAGCCTTTCCCAGTCTTGGAGGGTCTCCTGGGAATGTGGAGCTGTGGTACTTCTAGTGCAGGGGCGGGAGGCACCCAGCCTGGCAGGCAGGGCTGAAACACTGTCACATCTGAGTTCCAGGTGGAATTCCTGGTTGGAAGCACAGGATGCAAGAGGAGGGGGTTTGGGGGTGAGAGCAAAGCCTGACGTTTCCCTCTCCACTGCAGGGTGCCAGCTGACGTAGGCAGCCGCTCTTCCAGAGCCACGATTGAGCCTGAGCCACCAGCTGTGGTGCTGCCAGCAGTGCATGAGCCCTGCTGGGGTCCTGGCCCTGTTCCTGGGTTTGTTTGTGTTGGTTTTGAGAGCTAGTTCTGGAGGAAAAGGGCTGTGTCCTGGTCCATGGCAGCCACCCTGACCCCGGCCAGCCCTTAAGTTGGTTCCAGTTTTGGGATGTTGGTTTTCCTGTTCAGGTTGTGTTCTTCCAAGTTGGTTTGTGTTGTGGCGGAAGGACAGGCTGTGGAGAAGCAGCAGCTGCTTGGAGAGGCTGCCAGCACTGGATGCCAGTGTGATGGAGGGATCCGCCTCCACTGGCATTCCTGGTTCCTGAGGAACCAGGCCGCACACAGGGAGTGTCCCAGTGATCAGGGACATTCCACGGGCTGGTAGAGCTGCTGTCTGAGGAGGGGAGTGCCTGTGGCCTGTTTGCGAGGAAGCAGCTGTGGGGTTCCCAGCTGTCCATGAATGATTCCTCAGGAGTGGGAGGTCTTGGCCACATGTTCTTTTGGGATTAAAGAATTCTGGAAAGCACCAGCTGTGTCGTGTCGTCCTTTCCTCCTGCATCCTCAGCTCCCTGCCTGTCCAGTGCATCTCTGTGCTCTCCAACCTCACCAGGAAAGGCAGGGCAAGGGACAGGGTGGGATTTGGAGCCTCCACAGCCTGGTGGGCCCATTAAAGCAGTGTGTGCTCCCAGGGGAAGCAGCATTCCCCACCACCCCGATCTTTGTGTCTTCTGCTCACTGGGCTCTTTCTGACCAGCTTCTAATAATGGTCCAAGCACCTCCTGATGACCCCCAGTGTCTTTGGGTGCACCTCTGGGACACAGTAGCACCTTCATGCTCTCCAGGAACTCCAGGTGACTCTCAGTGAGCCCAGTGGGCTAAAAGTGATTTCTGATGAGATGGTGAGGTTGGGGGTCTCAGGTCAGGAGACCCCCCAAGTGGGATAAGACAAGTGGGTCCAGGGGGTTCCCAACCCAGCCCCGCTCACCACGGGATGTGGGTGGCAATGGTGAGGCTGTGCCAGTCCCTGGTGCCTTTCCTGAATCTCCACCCCAGCTCCACAGGCCAGTGGATCTAAAAAAGGGGTGCAAGGGTGAGAACCAGGACACAATGGTGTGGTGCTGCTGCTCTGTGGTCCAGGTGGGGCCTGGGGGAGTCCCAGAGCTGTCTCAGGGTGTCCTGTGTCCCTATCTGCTCATGGCATGTTGCAATGCACATAGGGACCCACCAAGTCCCTTTGGCAGTACCCAAGTCCCATCCTTCTTCCATCTGGAGATCCCCAGGATGCTTCAAGAGCCTTTTGGTGCATCCTTAGGTGCTCTTTTGCACTCCCTGGAGGTCTGTCTGTCCCCTCTGGGGCACACCAGGACCCCTCACCTCATGAGGATGAGCCAAACCATCAACACAAGGCACTGGGAAGTGAAAGGCACTGGGTTTATTTCTAACAGAGCTGAAATCTAAATTAATTAACAAAGGGTGATTGACTTGCTGGGACAGCAGAGCAGGAAAGCACTGAACCTCTTTGCCCTGACCAGGCCCCCACGTCACCCCCTCAAACCCTCCTGAGAAATGCCCTGCCTCCCCCCCCCCCCATCCCAAGACCCCCAAATACACCAGCAAACCCCACTATTACCCACACCCCCACCACACCTCCAAGGGCTGCATTCCCACCAGGGGCCCCCAGCCACATCCCCCCCATATCTCAGAGCCCCCTCATTCACCAGGGATCTTCAATCATGACTCCTTCCCCCAAAACCTCTCCACTAGAGACCCTCAGCCATGTCCCCCCATCCCTGCATCACCCACACCAGGGACCCTCCACGGTAAACCCCTCCCAGTCTCATCGGGGACCCTCAGCCAAGTCCCCCCATCTCAGAGCCACCCTCGCATCCATCAAGGACCCCAGTCATGACCCCCTCATCCCTTCCCAGTCCCGCTCGCCCCCCACCTCTAAGGACTCTCCCCGCCGCCCCCTGCTCCACGTCCCTCCTATGTCGGGGACACCTCTCTCGCGGAACCCTCAGCCACACCACCCCCAACCTGCCCCCGCATCCCGAGGCCATCCCCGGGCTCCTCCCAAGGGGCCTCTGACCCCCCACAGCCGCTGCCCCTGCACCCCGTGTCCCCCCGGCTCGGACACGCGCTGCTCCTTTAACGCCGCGCCCGCAGCCCAGCTTGAGTGGCAGCGCTAGCAGCCAATCAGAACGCCGGCGTCCAGCCCACCTACAGTGCTGGCAAATGAGCGTGGCCACGCCCCGTGGGCGGGCACTCCGGGGGCTGCGGCTCTGATTGGCCGCGCCCGCGGGCGTGACGCGCAAAGCCCCGCCCCCGCGCTGGGCGGTGCGGCAGCGCTGAGGGGGCGGTGCCCCGCGGCCGCTCAGTCGCTGTCGCTGTCGC